>CM062817.1:2031213998-2031563998 GCA_031772625.1 Pinus tabuliformis | reverse complement strand
GCCCTATCGATCGCAATGCACTGAACACAGCATTCGGGAAGATTGGATACCGTACATAAGTCCTTGGTAATTTCTCTTTAATTTACCACCAAGGTGTATATTGTAGTTTTGCGATTGGTTTGGTAATCCCTCTATCTAGATTCTCCAGAGTAGTCACTTTCGTTCCTTTTCGACTCTTTAAAAGAAAAGGTCCATTTGAGCACTTGTCACTTTAGGCTCATTAAAAATCGAAGGGGACTAGAGTCATCTTCAGCTTTTTCTCGACTCTTAAAAAATAAAAAATAAAAGTTGTGTCAAAGCGTCATTAAAATTAATTAAATTCGGAATAACATCATTTTCCCCTTAATTTTGAGTTGATCAAGTAATCCGCAATCGTGGAAGAAAGTCAATCAAAACCCCATCGTTTGCAGAGACTAGCGAGTCAACCGTCTTTGACTCCGAAAATGAAGCCATTCTGGGAAAAACGGTCTCGTTTAACTGAGTCCAATTCATCTGGTTTATTTGAAACTTTTGTTTCAACATCGTCAGAGACTACAGTTACTCTGATCATTTCTGGTACATCTGCCTTTAGAGAAGAAGTTCTGCAGTTACAAGAGGACATTAGAACTGATCCTAGTGTAACAGTAGACACTTCTATACCTGAAATAGCTCCATCTAGAGTTGATCCAAAGATTGAAGTTCACTTACCTGAACATCTGGAAGTTGAGTTTCCAAATTCAAAAGGTGTCACTGCAGAAGCTATACCTTCTTTGGCTCTAGAAATATTTTACGGACCTAATGGTCTACCTCTTCAACCTGATTTGATTGCTATAGAGGAGATAGTAGAGGATCCTTCATCCAGTACCCCATCACATTTTGGAACTGGGATTCATTTGTATCCTTCTACTCCTGAGTTTGGTTCTTTTAATCACCCTTCATCGCAAGTTCCTGTCGAATCACTAGGAAATATTTTGGATAGACTAAACATGTCTAAGCAAGCATCAACATCTAGGACTGTGTCATCTGATATAGCTACGTCAGAACTTCCTGCTGCCATTCCTACAATGTTTGCTGGTATACCATCTGTTCCAACTAGTTATCAATCACTAGCGGGAGTCCTCTTAGAGGCCACTTTGGCAACATGGTATGCTCCTATTTATTCATCCGGAAGCCCATCTGGTATTTCTTATGTTGAAACTCAATGAATTGATCCTGGATGCCAGTATCAATTTGGGCAGACCAGTCTTAAAAGACCGATATACCCTTTGAACACTGTTCTGCCACCATATGGAGGGCTATATGCTTTTTCATTGTTCCATCTTAGGGAACAACCATATGAGAGTTTACAACAAAATTCAGGTCAAATTGGAATTACATCCAATGGTTGGGTACCAATACTACCACAACAACCAAGGGTTGTATATTCAATGCAACCGATCCAACTTGTGTCGAATATTCCCACTACACCTGCTATTGTGACCGTGTCGCAAGTACAAGCACTGCCTGTTGTATCTCAACCTCAAGTCTCTCAGGTTTCAATACAATAGCCTCTTGTCTCTACGGCTCAATCGAAACCTCAAGTTAGTGCTTCCTTACCAGGAACGACTCAGGCTCAAATGGGTATTATCACTCTGCATCTTGGTTAATCTTCCATTATTGGGCAACAGCAAATGGTCTAACAACCATGGCTGTTACAATACCAACATCCGCAATTCCAGCAAACCCAACCTCAGTTTGGGCTTGGTCAATATCAAACCTACCGAGGACCTGAGCAACAAGGCTTTGTAGGTCATGGACAACTGCATTTTCAAAATGGTTATCAACAACCACACTATACTGGTTATGTCCAACAACCTTATTAAAGTTACCAGCATCAGATACATTATGTTGGTACGCAAAGACCTATTGCTCAAGCGATTCCATCTTATCCTGGGTATGATTCACCTAACTTGAATCAGCATTTGCCTTTTGTAGTAAATCTAGAATTACTAGATTTGAACCAGCTGACGAATGATCCAATTGTATACGCCCCTTGGTGTCTAGGGATTCCTCATAAACTTCCCTCCGATATTTCTAATTCAATGGAAATCTAGGAGAAGATCCATTGAATCACGTAATGACTTTTCATTTGTGGTGCTCTTCTAACAACCTGAATTATTATTCGATTAGGTTTCACCTTTTTCAAAGAACGCTCACTGGTCCAGCAGCAAAATGGTATATTGAATTGCCTAGAGCTTCATTTGATAACTTCAGCACGCTCGCCACTACTTTTCTAACCCACTTTCAGTTACCCATAAGGTATGAAACAGGGACAAAAGTCCTTACCAACTTTAAACAGACCATAGCCACTCACATATCTGATCATATTCATGAGTGGCGACATCGTTGTCGAATGGTAAAGACGTATGTTCTTGATCAACTTTCAACTAAGTGGTTTATTAAGTCCCTATTGCCATTTATCACTGAGGACGTGGTGAAAGGAGGAGTTGTCACTGAAGATCAATTTATTGCTTGTGCCCAATATTTAGACTTGATCTATACTCAGTTTGGCATGCTCTACAACAAAATTCCTAATGCTTCTAGACTAGAATTTTCCGTTCCACCCCCTCCTAAATCGAATAGGGACTCTCACGTCAGTGATGGCGTGATCGGTGCCTCAAGCACACAAACTGCAAAAGCTCCATCTGGTAAAGCTCTTGCAGTTTCTAGTCAGAATGCAAACGACAAACCTCTTGCCTCGGAGATTAATGCCATGTCATCTGACAAGGGCAAGAATCCAAAGCAACTAGGGGCAAGAAGAAAGGGAAAAATAATAAGAAGAAATAGGAGAATTCAACTCTTGAAAAATCTTCTGATAACCCTACTGGGAAAAAGAAACCTCCTCCTCATTTTCCATGTTTGATATGTAATGAGGAGCATTATACGAGAGATTGTCCACATCGAGCTGAGGTTAATAAATTTTTAAAGACTTCAAGTACCTCAACAGTGTTGACTGATCTGTTTCCGAACCCAGAAACTAATCTGGTTTCTATCGATCATGCTTCCACATCCAAAGTGCTTATGCTAACCATCTCAAAATAGGAAAATTATGCTTTAATATCGCCAAGGAATAAATATTATGGGAATCCATCATCATCAAACAGCCAGGCTACGAATCAACCTAGTAGTTCAACAACGACTTCGCAAGAAGTTTTTCCACCCATTATTCCTGAATTAACTATATATCCGCCAAAGGGAGTCGTACATAAATCGACATTTAATGCTCATGCTCGAGCTACACAGAATTATAATATAGTGGAGGATCTGGCTCAATTTCCATCCGCTATGTTGACACTTGAAGTATTGTAGAATTGCCCCTCCCAAAAGTAGGCTTTGTTATTAGCAATAGGTGGGATTGATCCAGCAGATTCCAATCTTGTGGCCTTTAATCATAAAGAATATACACCTCAGTTACCATCCCAACTCGCTTTCCTTATACATGTAAAAGCCCTCAATAAAACTGTTCATCGAACAATCATTTATGAGGGGGCATTTACCTATATTATGTCAATGAGTTACTGGAAAAATCTAGGTTCTCCACCCTTGTCACGATCATCAACGACATTAAAAGCATTCGATGGAAGAACATACATGCCATATGGGATTTTAAGTAACTTGCAAGTTGAACTGGGGGGCAAGACAATAGAAATTGAAGTCGAGGTTATTGATGGGAACCTTGATTACAATATCTTACTAGGAAGGCCTTGGTTTATGCTATGGCTGCCGTTGTGTCTTCATATTTTAGAAAGATTGCATTTCCCTTCCAAGGTGGAATCACAATCGTTGACCAACTAACGTTTTTTCCCAATAGTTCACAAACTACTGGAAGCATTCCATTGATCCATGGAAGTTCTCAATCGCTTCAAAATGTCGGAGTAGGTCTCCAAAGACCCTTCCTTAATGGGTACTTTTGCCCTCCCACCTCCATCTGGTCTTGTGGAAGTGGCCACAATGGAAACCTGTGATATGATATCTTCTACATCACCTAGGGTTAAGAATAACTCCGACCATTTTGATAGTTCGGATCACCGCTAGGTATTGCCACCAAGCCCCATAGAATCTTTGTAGCAATCAATCTTCTGGGCCTAGGCGGCAAACACGAATCAGCACTCAACGAGTGTTTGGATAGATAGGTCTTTAGAGTATGGTACCTCTTCCGATCCTTGGTCTCGTATACATTCTATAGATGAAGGAATCATCCAATCAATGATGATAGGAGAGACGTCATGGGAAGATTACCACCATCGTTCCCACCTTCAAGATAACAATGGAGATTATTTATGCGACCTCAATCATCCTTCAGTTTTTGACTTTTTATTAAATACTGTAAATACAGTGGATTCCAAGTGGAATCTGTCCAACATTGAAGAAACTATCACCATTAAAATTTCGACCAAACCTAATGTGGTAGAGAATATTCACGCTAGAAAATCTTGTTCTCCATCAGAACTAGAAATTTACTGCGCTCTCTTTTGCGAATTCATAGATGTCTTTGCATGGTCATATGAAGAAATACTAGGCATTGACTCGAGAATTTTTGAACATGAAATCAAGATGTATCTAGATGTCAAACCAGTATGACAACGGATTCGACCTGTCCACCCAAAGAAATCCATTGCCATTAAAGCAGAAGTTGCAAAACTTTTGCATGCTAGCTTCATTTACCCTGTTCCTCTCACTGATTGGGTGTCGAATATTGTTCCTGTAATGAAAAAACAAGGAACGATTCGAGTCTGTGTCGATTATAGGGATGTAAATCAAGTGTTTCCAAAGGACAACTATCCTACACCCTTCATCGACCAGATAATTGATGAATGTGTTGGATGCGAAATATTTTCATTCATGGATAGATTTTTTGGATACAATCAAATCAATATCCGCTCACAGGACCAGTTGAAGACTACATTTATATGTTCGTGGGGCACATTTGCATATCGCAAATTACCTTTCGGTTTGAAGAACACAGGGGCAACTTTTCAGAGGGCAATGAATTATGCCTTCCATGACATCAAACACACCGTTCAACCATATCTCGACAATCTACCGCTCATTCACGAAAGCAGATTGATCATCCGCAACATTTGAGAGCCATATTTTTGCGTTGTTGACATTACAAGATACGACTCAATCCGCACAAGTGTGTGGTTTGTGTTGGTTCTGGTCGATTACTTGGTTTTGTAGTTTCTAAAGATGGAATTCAACTCGACCCATTTAAGATTTAGGAAATCCTTGACATGCCTCCACCTTTAAATTTGCTTCAGAGCTAGAGACTCCAAGGGAAAGCTAACTTTTTGAGGAGGTTCATTCCACATTATGCTGAACTCACTAAAGGTTATACGTGTCTTTTCAAAAAATGAGTACCCTTCCATTGGGATCAGGTTGTGCAAGCTTCCTTTGATGCTTTAAGAGATTCCCTGATAAAAGCATCATTAATGTATGCTCCTGACTATCAAAAAGACTTTAACCTGTATCTTGCCGCTACAGATACAACCATCGCCATGGTTTTAGTGCAAGAAGATAATGGAATTGAACATCCTATATATTATTTAAGTCGCAACCTTAATGATACAGAAAGCAATTACTCATATGTTGAAATGTTGGCTTTAGCATCCGTTATGGAAGTACAGAGATTTCGACACTATGTTCTCTTTCGCAAAACTACCATTGTGTCAGGTTACAACCCTATGACCTATATTCTATCGTGTCAATTACTGGGGGGCAAATATTCCAAATGGATAGCCATTTTGCAAGAGTTTGATATGGAATTCACCAAATCCAAATCAAGAAATCTCTCATCTTTGTAGAGTTACTTTGTGACCTTCCCTCGTCATCCAACGATTTAACATCCAAAGCATCAATCATGGATGAGAATCTGTTTTTGATATCATCAAGTGATCCGTGGTATGGAGATATACTGGTCTATCTCCAAACCCAAACTTTTAGTCTTAACACCTCTCGCTCTGAACAACAACATACTCGATACCAAGCCAAATACTATCTGATCATTGGTGATAAGCTTTACCATCGTGGTGTCGATACAATTCTGCGAAGGTGCCTCACACATGAGGAAGTCGAAAAAGTTTTGAATGATTATCATTCAGGTGCTTGTGGGGGGAATCTATCTGGTTATGCTACTCCACAAAAGATCTTACGAGATGGTTACTTCTGTCCCACCATATTCAAAGATTGCATAACTGCAGTTAGAAGTTTCCATGCTTGTTAGATTTTTGATCGCAAAACTAGATTACCACCTGCACCATTGCATCCAGTAGTCGCTGTTGGGACATTTGCCAAATGGGGCATTGATTTCATGACATTTAACCCCACCTCAGCCGAGGGGCATGGGTATATTATAGTCACTGTCGACTATTTTACAAAATGGGCCGAGGTGATGCCTACATTAAACAACATCGGCGAAATGGCTGATATTTTTTCTTTTTCTTTTTAATCATGTACTTTCTAGATTTGGTGTACCACAGGCTATAGTCACAGATTATGAGTCGCATTTTCTCAATCACATGATGATCGAATTGACTGCCAAATTGGGACTATCCCACAATAGTTCTACTCCATATTATCCGCAGGCTAACAGACAAGTTGAGGCGATCAAAAAATTCCTTAAGCACATGTTGCAGAGAATGATTGGAGTCCACAAATGGAATTGGAATTTGATCCTGTACTCGTCTTTGTGGGCATATAGGACTTCAGTAAGAAATGCAACCGGATTTACACCCTTTTAGTTGGTGTATGGTCTGGAAGCTGTCTTACCAATTCAGTGCGAAATCTCATCCCTCAAGCTTGCAATTAATCTGCTTCCCGAAACTTTTGAAGAAGAGGCTTGTTTCTTGGAACTAATCCATCTGGATGAAACTGTCATGATGCTGCATTGGCTAATGAAGCACATAAGAAACGTGTCAATGCGAAATATGACAAAAATGTCAAGTCTCGTGTCTTCTTAGAAGGTGAGCTAGTCTTACTTTACGATCATGACCCTGACAAATTAGGAGCAAGTAAATTCAAACCATTATGGATGGGCCCCTACATTGTTAAACGAGTCTTGACAAAAGGAGCCTACGAGCTGGTCAATTATGATGGGATCCACTGTCACAACCCCGAAATGGGTTATATCTTAAACGTTACTATGCTTGATTAAGTAGTAAACTCATCATACATATGTTTTGTTGTATTTTTGTTTTCTTTTAGAGTTGTCATTTTGGTTAGGTAATCCAGTTCAGATTTGTTGCAGATGTTATACTTTTTGGAACCATTTGTTGGGTATGCTGACAGAGCTAGTCGTAGTACGTAGAACCTATCTTTTGTAGCCTAGGCCATTTTCGCTCCAAGCGGCGAGTTAGTGAGTTTCAGGGGGATATGTATTGGTCAATTTATGAACAACATCGCTGAGTATAACACGTTGATTGAACTTCTCTCTGATGCCATTTCACATGGCATACGCTGACTCGTGGTTAGGCTAGATTCGCATCTCGTCATTCTACAACTTACTAGTGTCTATTCCGTTTGAAACCCAACTATTTATCGCATGTTCCTAAGAGTCAGGATTTTGGAAAGACAGTTTGATTCCATTCAATATCAACACATTTCTAGAAACTTAAACACATTGACTGATTCATTAGCAAACTATGTGTTAAATAGACATTTGTACATTTGTAAAGAAAGCATTTCACATCAACATTTGCATCAGGATTGCATAACATAACCAAAATAAAACTCCGAAAATAAAAAATAGATAACTGTTTATAGTTTTTACAAAATGTTTTGTATCCAAGACAAAATCGGTCATTTGACCAAGAAACTCAAAAATGAATGCAGAAAATCACCCTAGACTAATGATGTTGGTGATAACATGTCACCTCTTGTGCTATCATGCGTAGGAGTCTAGTCTAATGACTCTGTACGCCAGTAGTATGGCGCTGTAACCTAAAAGGTAACTCATCGGTCCTGACATCTTGAATATTGAGAGTGAGGCCCTCAATCTGATCTTGCAACACTACCAGGGTCTTCGATATGTCTAGATCCTGAAGGACATCCCTCCCTACAACCTCTCCTTCTGGAGCATCATCTGCTGCCTGTGGGCATACCACCGGTCGAACTGGTCCAAGATCTGCACACACATATAATTTTGATTAGTCTTGGTAACATTAAAAAACACAAAAACATTATAAAATTGATAAACAAAGATGTGGTCAAATCATTTTACCTATAGCATTCCACTGATCACCAACTGGTGATGCCAAATCAGGGTCGCCTCAGAAATCCATCCCTACGTATGGATACTCTGCAAATACCATCTCCTGGTGGTGGAACCACTCGAAAAAGGCATCAGATAAGGAAATATGTGACTTGCCAGCATGTATGGCCATAAGATCAACCCATCTCTACATCCGTGGTTCCCTCGGTGCTGGCAATCCCAGTGAAATGTTCTGAGGCTGTATCAGTGGAATCCTCTCCAAAACAAAAGCAGTCAATATATATCCATAGCAAAAATTCTTGGTCCTTCCATTCTTTACTTTGGATAGTTGTTCTTTTATGACAGGAAGTATCACATCACACCAGTTAAACACCTTCGGTTCCAGGCATTCCAGGGCATACTGCATGTAAGATCTGTTCGCCAAATGTAAGGCCGCACTGCCAGCTAATCTAGCAAAGGTAAATAAAATGTTCCTCAAGGGCCGATCAATGACATCCCAAATATTAATCTTTCCATCTCTGCTGGGCTGAGATCCATCTCTATAGAACTGATGAATATAGTCTTTCACAGATTCACCTCCACGAGCGAATCCTGATAGTGAAAGAGGGCACCACGCCTCGACAACCCCATTAGAAATTAAATGTCATCGACTACCAATGGAATAGATTTACCTCTTATCTGGAATACCTAGTCAATCGATCCCAAGCATCGAGAAAATACTGCAACAAACTGATCTGTTGCCTCATGCTGGATATGCGGAAGAACTTCAGCAAGCCACAATTCCTCAATGCATCAACTGTACCCTGGTCATGCAAAGCAATCATGTCCTCCTCTTCATGTTCTCGCTCACACCATGTGATGACCATCTTGATCCAAAAAATATCTGAAATGCAGACAAAAGATGAGTTAGGATCCAAATTTGAGCAAAAACAGGAAAAAATTTAATGAAATATCACTGTGTAAAGTTGCCTTTCTGCGCCCATCACACCTTGTCTTTGAGCAAGGTGAGATGCATACTGACTGCCAATGTACAACTCATTATTCATCGCACCTTTCGATGTAGACTAGGTGCGATGATTGGGGAACGAAATCTTCAAACCCCAGGGGCCCAGAAATGTGGAAAAACTTGCTCAAAATCAAGAAAAGGTGGAATGAAAATGAAGAGCTTAGGGTTAGCTCCTACCTAGTCCTTGTTACACTAAAAAATGTCACCTTGACTACTTGCAGTTAGTATGGCTCAAATCAACAGTCATGCTACCCTCTTAGGCAAGTCTTATGCCTCTGTTATCCATCTCAAACTCAAAGAAGAGAGAAAGTCTTGTAAAAAATATGTTTATCTCTGGGGTCGCAGGTTCTCTCTAGCCTTACCTGCGGGGACGCTGACCATGTTCACAAAATCTGCGTCCATGGACGCTCTGTATGTTAAGGGACAGGTGCGTCCCTCTGTAAAAGGCAAAATGCGCGAGTTTTATCTTGAAAAAGTTACTTGTGGTTACTTCTAGAACATTCTAGAGGTCGGTTTGATGAAATGGATGCGCCTCCAGTTGGTTCATGTATCTCTATTAAGGGGGAACTTATCCCATCAATAAGGGAGCTATCCCACCCATAGAGGGGGATGATCCCATTGATAGTGGACCTGAATAACCTCTTTACAGCACTATAAATAAAGACATTGAGCCAGAGGGAGAGGAGGTTGGAGCTATACATTTTCTTTGGGTAAATGCTGCAGGATTTAGGTCTTCCATTAGAGCCTTTGTGAGGAGAGATTGTCTTCACTTGATTCTACTTGGGAGAGGGTGAGCTTTGTCAAAGTAGAGGAAAACCCTTGATGGACCCTGGGAGGAACTTGCACAACACCAAGGCCAGGTTGTAAGAGTTTCTTTGTTTCGTTATTAATACAAACTGGTTTATTTTTCTCAATAGCTTGTGTTAATGAGTTATTTCATGTGTTCCTTGGTCTGCATGTTGAATATATGTTTTATTATATGAAATGCAAGTGCTTGGTAATTGTTTGATTGTTTGTGGTTGCAGGAATTGACTTGAAGGAGGAGCTCATCCGGATCGTCAAGAACGGACTTCAACAACAGCGTTTTGGAATAAGGTAAGCCTAAACACTTGTAGTTTTCATGTTGTAAAAGGTGTATTTAGAGAAAGATCACTCCATTTTGTCTTGTTTGTCATTAGAATGTCTTAGACTTCTAGGAAGGTCAGTCGTGTCCGCACCCTTGACAGATTCCGTGTGACAAATTGGCGACTCCACTGGGGAATCCATTAATGAGAGAGTCTTTTCCTTTATATGAACTTTGCTTTGAGAAAATCATTTTTATTTTCTGGTTTTTGACTGTGAGAATTAGTATTTGGGTGGCTTAGCTTTAGATTTAGTTAGATTGGTTTTTCTTCATTTTCCCAGAAGGACGCAGTCTCTGAGTACTGCACAGTGCGTCTTTGGACGCGCTGTTGCCGTCTGCACAGAGCGGGGCCGCACCTGTGACAACGGGTTGCCTGCGTCTTCCTGTAAAACTTAAGAAAATTCCATTTTTGCTTCAAATTGCTTTTAGATTTTGTTTTTCCTTAGTGTTTTCTGCCCAGATCCTTTAGTACCCTGTCAAGAATTTTCACCTGAACTTGTTTTGTGAGCTTTGAGTGTTTTAGTGGTTTTCAACGAAGTTTAGACCTAGGGTTTGATTTTTGGAAAGGCTTTGTAGTGACTTTGATAGTAGAAAGTTGTCCAGCCTTAGATCTCTCTGGTTAGTCAACCTTCTTAGAAGTCGGGCCTGTCGTAAAGTCTCCTTTTGTGAGCAACTTGCCATTTGAGTTGTTTTGGGTCAAATTTCGAATTACTTGTTTATAAAGTATTGATTTCCATTTTACAAAAAGAACAAAAAGATTAGAGTTTTGTTTTGGCTAGTTTTTGATTCTGCAATAAGCTAGTCCTTGATTTGATTGTGATCAAGTAAAACACCTTAGAAATAATCATTGTTAGTTTTGGCCTCGTTAAGATTGCTTAGAGTAAATTTGCCTTTAGTTTGCTTATGAGTGCATTTTCATAGATTTTAAGAGTTGTTAAGATTGATTTTTTGGTTATTAGATTTACTTGCTTTATTAAAAGAAAAATACAAAAACATCTTCTTAAAAAGTCTTGTTTCAAGTAGCTTTTTGTTTTCAAAAGAAGAAAAGAGTTTTTTCGTGCATGTAAAGAGAAGTTATGTTTTTATGCTTGGAAAAGAAAAACGAATTGTTTCTTTGATTGTCTTCAATTAAGAAGTTGCTTTTATAAAGATTGCATTCTCTCAACTTTTTAGTTAAGCAATTCATCGAAAAAGTAAAGTAGTGGATAAATCATTCTAGGTGCATTTTGTAGTGGTTTCGAGTCGAGTCAACACACCACTGGTTTCACTTCCATCACCTTTTGACTTAAGAAACAACCTTAAAAGTAACGCTTAAATTAAAATCAATCTAGTAATCTTTATTTTTCTAGGGCTCTGAAGCACCAACATAGCTTAGGCTAGGGTCTTGGAGTAGGTGAGTACTTAACTCTCCAAGACTACAAAACCAAACAGATAGTCTATCTTGAGTAGAACAAATCCAATTGTTTCAGTTACATTCTGGGAAAGCTCCTCTTAAAGGAGAAACACGAGCTCGTGTCCGAACCAGTGAGGGGATCATTCCTCCCTCGTTGGGAACGACGCCAGGCAGTACGTATTACAAACGGTAAACCTCGGATTAACCATTGTCGAGGAGCCAGGGGTCACTTATCGGTAAACCTTGGATTGTTGTCAAGGAGCCGGTAAGGGGATTGGAGCTTGCTACTCTGCCCTTGCGTGCTGTCGGAGTTTAGACTGTTCCCCCAGGTGTAATTGTTGTGATTGGTAACCTTAGTGGCCATAATATCTAGGATTCTACCCAAGGTGACGGTGGAGGGAAGGTCCCACTGTACCTGGAGCAGACGTCGGTTATACTCACTTGGATTTTCTGGGGGGTTCGCTTCACTTCGAGACGGTTAAAGTGGAGGAACTTGGTCCAGTCTATTCATTAAGCAGGTTGCCGGGGTAACTGTTCCACCCACTATTTCTGTACTGAATCCTGCGAGGTTGGGCCTAATCACCAACTAGCGTTTTTGGTCCGGAAGACTACTGTTTGTGTGTGGTTTGACGCTCTAGATTATTTAGGCGTGTGCTTCAAATTTGATTGGTTCTTTAGAAGACTTTAGGTGGTTTGATTTGAAATTTTTTACTTTGTTTTCGTGTGTTGTAGTTAAAAATCTTTAATTGTGGCGGAATTACCGAGAAGGTCCCGTCGAATTGCGGGCCAGTCTCCTGAAGTTGTTTCTGTGGCCGAATTGTTGAGAAGATCCCGTAGACTTAGGGGATCCCCTCCTCGAGACGACCCAGGTAATTTAGAAGGGTTAAAGGTCCTTGTAACTCCTCCTAGTGGCAGTAGAGTAGGATCACCTGAAGAAGGAGAATTTTCCTTGGTAGTCCATCCAGATTACCAAAGTTTAGAAACAGGTTACAATCCCGAAGCTGTTACAGTTTCCGAGCTTGCTGGTAGTTTTTCATCTGCCAGTGAAACAGGCGAAGAACCTGAAATTTCAGAACCTGTTACTCCAACTCCTAGTGTTCCTGATTCACCAAGAATAGAAAGAATTATCACCGAAAATCTTCCTGTTGGATTAATTGCTATAGAAGAACTTGTTCCAGAGGAAGAAATAGGCGTTTCTGATTCTGAAGATCTAATTACCCTTGATCTAAGGGAGCGTGAATCCATCTTTTACAGTCCTCCTAGAAGTGAATCTTGGTACCTTGCATTAACCAATTTTTTAGACAACTCAGTAGGTTTTTCTACACCTCGTACTCCGGTTCCACCTAGAGGAATTCATTCTCCTGTAAATATGTCTGGTCAGTCATCTGTGTTTTCACAAAGTCCTGAATCATTTTTACATGGCGGTCCTTCTGTTCCTACTGGGTATCAATCACTTTCTGGTACCTTTGCGGGAGCATCTCCTCAACCCATTGATCATGGGTTATTAGTTGGAAACAGTGGTAATGTACCATTGAGTATAGGTGAAGTTTATATGATGTCAGGTTCAACTCCCATTAACCAACCTCAAGGTGGCCAATTACCGCCTGGGGGGCAACCTTCGTTAATGCCTGGGGGGCAACCTCAAGGTACTTCATTTGTGACTGGGGGGCAACCTCAAGGGTATCAACCCCAAGGGTATCAACCCCAGCCTCAATATGTACCCCAAAGTCAACCTCAGTATCAGTATCAACCTCAAGGATGGCAACCTCAAGGATGGCAACCCCAAGGGTATCAACCCCAAGGGTATCAACCTCAAGGATACCAACCTCAAGGTCAAGGTCAACCCCAGTATTCGTATTTACCTCAAGGTTATCAACCTACGGGTCAATACCCTGGTCAAGGTTATCAACCACCTCAAGGGCAATCATATGGGACTGCACCTTACAGTTATCAACCCTATCCTCAATACGGCTATGGATCTCAGTATCCTCAACCTGTTACGAGTCAATACCCTGGAATGTTAACATGGGATCCGTCACAGGGTCAACAGATGTCGCAACCAAGTATACAGTCGGTACCTCAAGCAGGACAACCTGCAGTTCCTGGTCCACCCCAGCAACCGCAACCTGTCCAGTCAAGTGTTCAGACCCCTGTAACTTCTGTAGTTACTCAGCCGCCAATTGCACCTGGTACTCCACCTCACACGGCTGCAGCAACTACCGCTTCATCTACCATGCTTACTTCTGGAGTATCGGCAGCTCCGGTTTCTACTGTCCCTGTAACCACTCCTCAGACATCTGTACCGTTGTCTGGACCCACGGTTCAAACCACAGTCCAGATGCCTGCAGGCCAACCTGGTACAAGTACGGTTGTTACTACTCAACCTCAATTTGTTCAACCTCCGTACCAGGGACAGTATCAACCTGGGCAAGCTGCCCAACAACCGGTTTACCAGTATCAACCGTATCCTGGGTACACTTATCAACCACCTCAGCAACCCCAGTACGGTCCGGTTAATCCTGGTTTTCCAGGAGGATATAATATCCCAAATGCGACTCCTGTTCCTAGTTATCCTGGATATCCTCCTCCTGGGGCTGGTATTGTGACTCAGAGTTTTAGAGATCCTAACCGGCAGTTACCGTTTATTGCGACTTTAGATTTACCCGACTTGACGCGCCTAACGAACGATCCAATTCAATATCTTCCGTTCTGGCCGCCAATGCCAAATAAGTTGCCCAGCGATATACCCAAGTTCGAAGGTAAGTCTGGAGAGGATCCGTCTAATCACGTGATGACTTACCACCTCTGGTGTGCATCAAATTCCATCTCAGATGATTCCATCCGCTTACGTCTTTTCCAGCGTACACTCATTGGTCTCGCAGCCAAGTGGTACATTGAGTTACCACGGGCCTCTTTTTACAACTTTAGCCAGTTAGCTACCTCGTTCTTAACTCATTTTCAGTTACCAGTCAGATACGATAATGGTACAGAATTATTAACTTCGCTAAAACAATCGACATCCACGTACATTTCTGATCACATCCATGAGTGGAGACGTCGAAGAAGATTAGTGAAAGTTTTTATCCCGGACCAAATCTTAGCTGAATGGTTTGTCAAATCATTATTACCAAGAATTACTGAAGATGTAGCTAAGGCCGGAGTAGTTACTGAGGAGCAAGTCATTGCTCAGGCACAATACCTTGACTTAGTTTACACTCAGTCGGGTACGTTACACGAGAAAATTCCGGATCTTCCAAAGTCAAACCAAATCGCTGCTGCTCCTTCGGGATCTCATGCCGCTGATGGTATGATCGGTATCGTGACTACGAAGAGTAAGAAGAAGTCTTCCAAGGCCTCCAATACTCCAATTATCACTTTGCCTGATTCTCCGACAGGAGAGTCTTCTCCTCCTGAACTTACCGCCGACATTCACGCTGTAGAGTCATCTACGGCCAAATCCAAAAACGGTGGAAAGAAGAAAGGAAAGAAGAAGGCTAAAGCAGACAAGGCTCCAAAGGAGAAAACGGAAAAGTCGGAAACCAATGACGAAAAGCGCAAACCTCGATATCCTTGTCTTATTTGTGAAGAAGATCATTTTACGAGAGACTGCCCTCATCGGGCCGAGGTAGTGAAAATAGTCAAAGGTTCTCCCACTCCTGCTGTGTTAAAAAATCCATTTCCAGAGCAGGAGAATAAGATGATAGGTTCTTCTTCGAATGCCAGTGAAGAACCCATTTTGATGATGTCTCATGTCAGGATTGCGACTCGATCGCAAGATTATGGTAGTAAGGCTCCTGTTGATGGTAAGGAAGCAGAATCTTCTCACTCTAACCCATCAACCTCAGCTCCTGGTTCCGATCCACTACAGATCGAAAAACCTAACCCAGACTTAGTGATTAAGCCGCCCGCCAAGGGTGTACTTCGAAGGTCTGCTTTCAATCCACATGCGAGAGCAGCCCAGAATTACAACATTGTTGAAGACTTAGCTGTTTCACCTTCAGCAATGTCGGCACTCGAAGTGCTGCAATCATGTCCAGCGCAACGAAAATTGCTTTTGTCGGCTATTGGAGCTGTCGATGTTCAGGACCCGAACCTAATGATCTTTGATCTAGAAAGTAGTACACCGCGTCTCCCCCATCAAATGGCTTTCCAAATTCCAGTGATAGTCAAAAACAGGCCTATTCATCGGACTGTGATTGATGAGGGAGCTTCTACGTGTATTATGTCGATTCAATGTTGGAGATCGCTTGGTTCTCCTTCGTTGAACCAATCCCCCACCATCCTTAAGGCCTTTGATGGCCGTGGGTTCCGTCCGTTTGGTATTCTACAAGAATTGCCTATAGGGGTCGAAGGTAAAACCGTTAGTCTGGATGTGGAAGTGGTTGATGCCCCTCTAGACTACAACCTTCTTTTGGGTCGAAGTTGGTCATATGCTATGACAGCGGTCGTTTCATCGGTCTTCAGAGTCATTAAGTTTCCACATAACGGTAAGATCGTGACTATTGATCAGCTGACATACTTTTCATCCGACCCAACCTCTTCAGAAACTATCCAGCATGTTGGTAAAACGACAATCCCTTATAGGGACATTGGTGTAGGTTTAGTTAAGGATTCCGGTTTACTGGGAACTTTTCCTCTCCCTCCACTCAATGCAGACCCTTCGTTCGCAACAATTCATATGATCACGTCAGAAAACATTATTTATGATGATCCTTGGTATGTTCCCTCTGACTCTGAGCTAGACTCACTCGGTGATGTTATGCCGTTGAGTCCGTATGAGATTGCTTATGAAGCTCTTATGTCTTTTACCGACTTTCATTCAACCGACCAAATGAATGTGGTCAGTGAAGAGTCACTTTTCACCTCACCCTTAGAACGGATAACGTTTCCCGAAGAAGTGTCATCTGACGAACAACTTCGCGAAATCCTAAGTGTAGATGATCTACCATGGGAAGATCTCCATCACAGATCTTCGTTTTTACCTAAGGATGATGCATTTGAAAATGATTTTTCATCTATCTTTACCGCTGAATATGTCAAAGACGCTCAGGATCCAACGAAACATTCTGATTCAGAGCTGAATTTAGGGAATATTTCTCGTACTATTCCCATTGATATTTCAGTGAAGCCCGGAATCGAGGAGAACATTCATATAGGTGCCGCATGTACTGAAGAAGAAATCCAAACTTACAAGGCCCTATTCCAAGAATTCCGCGACGTGTTTGCCTGGTCTTACGAGGAAATGCCGGGAATTGATCCTGCCATTGTTGTTCATGAAATCAAAACCTACCCGGATGCTAAACCCATTCGGCAACGGTTGCGTCAGATTCACCCTCGAAAAGCGGCTGCGATTAAAGCAGAAGTCGAAAAGCTGTTGAAAGCAGGTTTCATTTATCCGATCCCGTTAACGGATTGGGTATCGAATATTGTTCCCGTCAATAAAAAACAAGGAACAATAAGAATCTGTATCGACTATAGGGATATCAATCGAGCTTGTCCAAAAGACAACTATCCTACGCCTTATATCGATCAAATTATTGATGATTGTGCCGGAAGTGAGATGTTTTCCTTCATGGATGGTTTCTCAGGCTATAATCAAATCAATATTCTACCTGCCGATCAACCAAAAACGGCATTCATTTGTCCATGGGGGACATTTGCTTATTGCAAATTACCTTTTGGACTTAAGAATGCCGGGGCCACTTTTCAACGGGCGATGTCTTATGCATTTCATGACATCAAGCACATTGTGCAACCCTATCTCGATGATTTGCCTGCTCATTCTTTACAACGAGCTGATCACCTTGTCCACCTACGAGCAATCTTTATGAGGTGTAGGCATTATCGAATTCGGTTGAATCCCCACAAGTGTGTTTTCTGTATAGAAACAGGTCGATTGCTGGGATTTGTTGTTTCAAAAGCCGGCATTCGCGTCGATCCCTCGAAAGTCGAGGCTATCATCAAATTGCCTCCTCCTTCGAGTTTGCGCCAACTCCAAAGTTTGCAAGGGAAAGCGAACTTTTTACGCCGATTCATCCCAAACTACGCCGAGGTCACTAAAGGTTTTACACGGTTGTTGAAACAGAACGCACAATTCTTTTGGGACGAGATTGCCCAACAATCTTTTGATGCACTAAAACACGCGTTGACCCATGCACCGTTATTGCATCCTCCCAACTACAACCAGGACTACTTCTTATACCTCGCAGCTTCGCATTCCACCATTGGAATGGTGTTAGTTCAAGAAGATGAATTCAAAGCAGAGCATGTGATATATTATCTTAGTAGAACCTTAAATCCCACTGAGTTAAAATATTCGCATGTGGAGAAATTGGCCCTGGCAGCCGTTCAAGCTGTCCAGCGTTTTCGTCACTACATTCTTCTCCGCAAGACTACAGTTATTTCGGATTGCAACCCTATGATTTATATTTTGACAAAACAACTGCTAGGGGGCAAGTACTCTAAATGGATTGTTATCCTGCAAGAGTTCGACTTGGAGTTCGAGAAGTCCAAGTCTAAGAAATCTTTAGTTTTTGCGGAATTGATGTGTGATTTCCCGAGTGCTGACACAGAGACTGTGGCAGAGGAGTCCATTGTGGACGAATCTTTGTTTCTTATTAGCACTTTAGATCCGTGGTATGGGGATATAATCATCTATCTCCAAACCCAAACCTTTCGGCCTGAAGCTTCCAAGGAAGACCGTCGAAAAATTCGGTTTCGATCCCAGCAATACAGAATTATTGGAGATACACTTTATCGCCGGGGGGCAGACTTAGTTTTTCGACGTTGTTTAACTCACGAAGAGGCTGAGAGAGTTTTGAATGATTGTCACTCTGGAGCATGTGGCGGTCATATGTCTGGGTATGCCACAGCTCAGAAGGTGTTGCGCGCTGGCTATTTCTGGCCGTCTATGTTTAAAGATTGTATCCTTGCTGTCAGAACATGCCACAACTGTCAAGTGTTTGATCGAAAGATGCGCGCTCCACCTGCTCCTCTCCACCCTATAATTGCCGCTGGTCCATTCGCCAAATGGGGCATTGACTTTATTACTTGTAACCCTCACTCGGCCGGGGGGCATGCGTATATCATCCTCGCGGTTGATTATTTTACAAAATGGGCCGAGGCGATGCCTACATTCGACGCAAGCGGCAAGACAGCTGCAGTTTTCGTATTCAATCATATCATAACTAGGTTTGGTGTCCCACAAGCAATCATTACTGACCATGGGAGCCATTTTCGAAACGTCATGATGACTGAGCTTACAAGCCAGCTTGGTTTGCGCCACGATAGCTCTACTCCTTATTATCCGCAAGCCAACGGTTTGGTTGAGTCAATCAACAAAGTTCTAGTCATCATGATTCGACGGATCATTGGTATCCATCGAACGAATTGGCATAACATGTTATTTTCGGCGCTATGGGCATATCGAACTTCAGTGAAAAATTCAACAGGTTTCACCCCTTTCCAGCTAGTTTATGGCTTAGAAGCTGTGTTACCTATTGAATGCGAAATCCCATCACTTCAAATGGCTGTCGAATTACTTCCAGCTACTTCCGAAGAGGAGAAACGGTTATTATACTTGGCTAAATTAGATGAGACTCGACGTGACGCTACTTTAGCTATCGAGACTCACGCGAAACGAATGAAAGCTCAGTACGATAAAAATGTAACCCCTCGAAGTTTTTCGGAAGGAGACCTAGTACTATTATATGATCAAGCTAACGATAAGCTAGGTGCCGGAAAATTCGTTCCCATGTGGCATGGGCCCTACATTGTAAAGCGAAAGCTAGCAAAAGGGGCTTATGAGTTAGTTGATTTTGATGGGGACTCTTTGGGTAAACCCAGAAATGGACTTTACCTAAAGAGGTATTATGCTTAAAATGATGGGTATGGAGAAATTTTTAGATAGGTTAGATTTTCTTTCTAGCTAGCAAGTGTGTTAGTTTAGTCAGTGTGCTTAGCTTAGCAAGTGTGGTTTTTCGTCATTATTCTGGCTTATCTTGGTTTTACTCTTGATATTGTAGATGTCGACGCCTCTCCAAACATACATTGGATTTGCTGATGGTGCTTGTCGTAATACACGGAATATCTCTTCCGCAGCTTGGGTTATCTATTCGCCCTCTGACGAGTTAGTTTCTATGCATGGGGTAAGCCTCGGTCAAACAACGAATAACATTGCAGAATACAGTGCAGTGGTTGAATTATTATCCGAATCTATTTCATTTGGAATTCGACGTTTGATAGTGAGGTTAGATTCTGAACTTGTTGTATTACAGCTTAATAGAGTTTATGCCATTAGAAATCCTGTGTTATTAAGGTTGTTTTTGAGAGTGCGTCTCTTGGAACGTGAATTTGATTACATTGAATATCAACATATTCCAAGGTCTTTGAATACATTAGCAGATGCAATTGCTTCTCGAATGTTGGACAGACATTTACAATAATCATGCAAGTAAATTTAAAAACATTTCATCACATATGTTAAACAAGATAAGCCGGTAATAGTGATATATATAGATAGAAGTGTGTCAAAAAATATATACATCGTCTTCGATCATAGGTTTAAAACACCTTATGATCGGCAAAATGATAGTACAAAAAGTCAAAAATGTCACATGTGACTACAAAAGTGACTAGTCAATCACTGGTGGTGCTCTCTGTACGACACCACTGCGCGGGCTACCTTACGCAAAAATCTCCTAAACGGTCCAGGGACCGCGACTACGAAGCGCTGAAGCCTGATAGGAATGTCGTCCATAGTAGTCTCAGGTATATCTGCCGTGAGACGCTCTAGATCATGCTCCAACTCAGCTAGTACTTCTGCTGTCGCATCCTGTGGGGCCGGTACCGGTGCAGCTGGATGTAGTCTATCATAAGGCCGGAGGTTGGCTGGACGCTGTGGACCAACATCTGCATTTTGAAAGATTTACTATTAGTTTTGAGACGATATATATAAAAAATACAAAAAATACATAACTAGAAAACTTGTGAAAATAAAAAGTACCTCTGTCGTCCCATTGTTCTCCCTGTGGAAGAACCATGTCCGGATCACCTCTGAAATCCATTCCGGCATACGGAAAGTCCTGTATCACAAAAAGCTGGCCCTCTAACCAGTCAAAATAACTATCTGAGAATCGAACTACTGTCGCGCCCTCGTCAGGATGCCGGGCCATCACCGCAACCCATCGTATCAGCTTTGGCTGCTGGGGACCCAAGATATCAACAGTGAGTTGCTGAGGGATCAGCATTGGAATTCTCTCCAAGGCAAAGCTCACGACTATAGGCCCATATCCAAAAGTCTTTAGTCGTCCGTTCTTTGCCTTGGTCAGTTGGCTCTTCATATGAGCCGACACAGCTTCACACCAGTTGAAAATGGTGCCTTGGTAACAGTCAATTGCCATCCGCATTTGGGATCCGGAAGCAATGTGTAAAGCGGCCGCGCCGCAAATTCTGGTAACCGTGAACGCTATGACTTTGAGTTCCGGTAGAGTGATGTGTTTTATCTCTATGCCTTTTGAATGGTGAGCCCCAGGTGTGCACCAATTCTCGCGGAGACTATCAAGGGATTGGCCACCCGGCCTAGTCCCCGCAAGACTGAGTTGCTCACCTCTGTTTGGCAAGCCAGTGAGAAAGTATACATCCGAGGGCTCTATCTCGAGCTGGTGCCCTCCTATGTAAAAGCATTGTTCTTGTACGTTCCATCGCTCAACCAGCCATTCCAAGAATCTTACCTGGCCCCTCATGCCCGGTATGGTCCAATATTTGTATAATCCGCATGCTCTTAGGGCATCCAGGGAAGGTTGATGATTTATCGCAGCTTCATCTTCCTCTACATGCTCTCTTTCTCTCCAGTCTAACATGATTAATGCCCTGCATATCAAAAATAGCAATTAGAAATTAATTTGGGAATTTTTGGTGGTTTTTTGAGAGAGTTGGGGTTTTGAAATGCGCGTTTCTCGGAGGACGCACCCCGGCTTTGTAGCACAGGGCGCCCGGACGCAGCTGGCCTGAAGGCGGGCTGCGTCTTCCGACCATTTCCCCGTATGAGAAAAAGTCGGGGGACGCAGGTCACCCGAAGGGCACCTGCGTCCGCCGAGAGGCGCATTCCAAAACCAAAACCCCCCCAAAAAATGAAACTAAAACCTAAAAATTGATTCTAAACGGATAGAAATGCAGAGTAGGATGTGTAAAATACCTGGATGAGACGGCGTTCGATTCCAACGGTCAGATTTTCCGCAGCGACCACGGGAAGTTTCTTGTCAAAAGCTCCTTTTTCAACCTCAACAGTGAAACGGTAAAAATGACATGGTAAAAGGTCTTTTTATAGGTTTTTTGGATGAATTAGTTCATTTTTTACCATGAAAAGATGTTTTTGAATGTATTTTTGCCTATTTTAAACAGGTATGAGTAATGTGTCGCTTTTGTGCAGGACAAAGGGATTTCGAGGGAAATTGTAATTTTTCACAAACAAAATTTCAGAGTCATCTTTTAAGCCCTTTTCTGACTCCTAAAACATGAAAAGATCGCCGAGTGTTTCTTTTTCACTCGTTAAAACGGAATTAAAAGACGGTCCCCTTTTAGCTCTTTTCTGACCGCAAAATCAGGAAAAGATTGCCGGGTTTTTGTCGTTTCGAACTCGATAAGGAAATAAAACGACGTGTCCTTGATCGCTTTTTACTTTTCAGGTTAACGACACTATTATGAAAGTACTCCTTGGTCGCAAGATCAAGCGGTTCCCCCAGGTATTATTTTATACTTTTTCGGGCTTGAGGGACACAAATATACGAAAAAGTTCAACGTGGAGTCTCCTTTAGTTTTTTCAGACTCTCTAAAATTGAAAAACGCCGAGTTTCTCCTATACTGGGCTCGTTAAACTTTTACAGTAGAGGACCTGTTCAATTACAAACAGGAACGAACCACTCCTTCCTAGGGTTCGAATTTAAACTAGGTTGGACTCGTCCGAAGGATGAGCTTATAATCAAGCATATGTTATCCTCCTCAAGCTTGTTAAAAATAAAGAGGTACTTGCCAGAAATGGTGGGGGAAAAAAGAGAAGAATGAACCTATTTGTCACCTTTTGTCTCAGAAGAAACTTTATTACCGCTCTTGAACACGACACTTTTCATTCACCTGGGTTGGGAAATCTTTTACCTCACAGTTGACCAAATCACTTTGAAAGTCTTTAACCGGGTTCCAGGGGTTAACTTTGAGTTATACGTCACCAAGCCATCTGTTGTGTCGTTATGTGTTCAAGAGGTCTGCAAGAAAAAACTTTCATCTGCAAAATACTTGTCATCCATTTGACCATCCCTGAGTCAGTCCTTACAGCAACATTTCTTCAACTTGAACAATGATTTCGTGTTGCGGGCTTGCCTGCAACGGGTCGCTTTCTATCGACATCGACACATTATCTAGAAAGATGACTTAGGAATCGACAGTACCTTGAAGTCTGCATGCATCAATGGCAGGTTTCTCGCCTTTGACGTCAGTTTACATCATTGACTTTCGATCAAAGGATTCCGTGAAGTGTTCGACATCAAAACATCTATTCACATTTCATGGGTTGTGCTTGGTACTTTGAGAACCATTGACATTACTGGTGGTCTCTCTCACGCTTGTTAACAGTTTACATCATCGACTGGTAATCAAGTGGTTTCTAACATGTTCGACATCAAATCATTTAATCACATGGCTAGAATCGTACCAATTCGGGAAGTAGAAGTGAAGACCCTGGATCTAGTTTCTACCATCCAGGCTGCGAGGAGTTTTGTATTCATTATCTATGTAGACTAATCATAAACAGATGGCTGCGTCCATACTGTATCTACAAAAGTCTATAAAAAATGATGTACTGCAAGATCATTCCTGTATCAGAATAGTTAGTCCATTAGTTAAAGTTTTGAATCTGAGTATGGGAATGCCTACCTCAGTGATGATATAATCTTATCCATGTATTTTGTGTTGAAAATTGCAGGTTCCAACCAGGCCATCCACAAGACAATCCTTGAAATGATAAAGCGCTTCACCCTTCCTAGAATTACAAAACCCTACTCTATTCCAGGCTTCGCACTTTAGGGGGCAATCTGTTACACTAAAAAATGTCACCTTGACTACTTGCAGTTAGTATGGCTCAAATCAACAGTCATGCTACCCTCTTAGGCAAGTCTTATGCCTCTGTTATCCATCTCAAACTCAAAGAAGAGAGAAAGTCTTGTAAAAAATATGTTTATCTCTGGGGTCGCAGGTTCTCTCTAGCCTTACCTGCGGGGACGCTGACCATGTTCACAAAATCTGCGTCCATGGACGCTCTGTATGTTAAGGGACAGGTGCGTCCCTCTGTAAAAGGCAAAATGCGCGAGTTTTATCTTGAAAAAGTTACTTGTGGTTACTTCTAGAACATTCTAGAGGTCGGTTTGATGAAATGGATGCGCCTCCAGTTGGTTCATGTATCTCTATTAAGGGGGAACTTATCCCATCAATAAGGGAGCTATCCCACCCATAGAGGGGGATGATCCCATTGATAGTGGACCTGAATAACCTCTTTACAGCACTATAAATAAAGACATTGAGCCAGAGGGAGAGGAGGTTGGAGCTATACATTTTCTTTGGGTAAATGCTGCAGGATTTAGGTCTTCCATTAGAGCCTTTGTGAGGAGAGATTGTCTTCACTTGATTCTACTTGGGAGAGGGTGAGCTTTGTCAAAGTAGAGGAAAACCCTTGATGGACCCTGGGAGGAACTTGCACAACACCAAGGCCAGGTTGTAAGAGTTTCTTTGTTTCGTTATTAATACAAACTGGTTTATTTTTCTCAATAGCTTGTGTTAATGAGTTATTTCATGTGTTCCTTGGTCTGCATGTTGAATATATGTTTTATTATATGAAATGCAAGTGCTTGGTAATTGTTTGATTGTTTGTGGTTGCAGGAATTGACTTGAAGGAGGAGCTCATCCGGATCGTCAAGAACGGACTTCAACAACAGCGTTTTGGAATAAGGTAAGCCTAAACACTTGTAGTTTTCATGTTGTAAAAGGTGTATTTAGAGAAAGATCACTCCATTTTGTCTTGTTTGTCATTAGAATGTCTTAGACTTCTAGGAAGGTCAGTCGTGTCCGCACCCTTGACAGATTCCGTGTGACAGTCCTGACGGTGCAGAAAATGATCCAACGGACCTCCCGAAATCAACTAGTGAAATTTGAGGGGGAAAACCACTCCAGAGCTCCAAAATTCAAAATTTGAAATGAAATGATGAAAGTGAAAGGTAAAACTACTTTTTATATTTACTATTCACATACTTCAAGTAAAATGTTAGTTTTAGTTAATTTTTTGTACATATATATGTATTTCTAATCAATTTGATGGAGTGATTGAACAGGTTGAACGATCGACGAAAGAATCTAATGTGCTAAACAATGAATTGAACATCCTTGACCACCGATTCAAGCATAATTTTGTCATTTCAAGCTTGCGTAAAAATGAAATTGACACCAAGCATAGTTCCCCCATGGTTCAAGCTTATTAAAAAATGAACCCACCCGGAGTAATTAACCTTTGTGATTGCCATGCTATTAGCCTTTCGAGCCTTGGTTGTGTACCTCCCATCACCTCCATTCTTTTGGCCGATCATATGCTTCCACTTGGTTGTTTACCCTTTTTTGAGGAACAGTTGCGATGAATGGTCTTGTTAGCCAGCCTCTTCACAGAAATCACCATGTTTTGAGAACTTTCAAGCTTATCCGGAACTAGTTGCTATCATAGACACCACTCATTCCTCAAAATTTAGTCTCCTTTAAACTCTTTTCAGACTTGTTAAATATGAAAATATTGTCAAGTAGTTGGCCTCTCTAGCTCCTTAAGGTGATTGGAAGCACCATCCCTCTTGTATATTTTAATATTTTTTGAACCTGAGGGATTATCTCATGAAAACGTTCAAGCGCTTGTCTTTTTTGGCTCGTTAAAGTGATCGAAAAAGTCATCCCTTTCGTGTTATTTTATCCTTTTTCGGAGCGAAGGGATTAATTTACGAAAAAGAACTACTGGAGTTTCCTTTTCGTCCCTTTTCAAACTCTCTAAACATGAAAAGGACCGAGTTATCCTTGTCGTTAAACTCATTAAAACAATAGCGACAAACTTGTCCATTCTAGACAAGAATGAGTTTTATTGTTGCTAGACTCGTTAAAACATAGCGACAGGTTTGCCCGAAGGGAAAATTATAGAACAAGCATATGTTATCCTCCTCAAGCTTGACAAAAATAAAGAGGTACTGGTCAGCAATGACTGGGGAAAGGGAAGAAAACTTGAAGAAATTTATGGTAGCAGGTCACTCTTGAACATGATGCTTTCACTCCATCACCATTGTTGAGTCGGGTTGGGTTATTTCGTTTACCGGTCATCTAACCATTGGTCTTCCACACCATCCATATTTTGGAGTTAACACTACCAATCCATCTCAGTGTCACCGACATGTTCAAGAGAAGTCATTCAATTGATAAACCACAATCTAGTTAATGCCTCATCCGCTGCAATACCTCCAACCTTCATCTTTTCATGACCGCCATTCCTGAACCTTGTGTCGTCAGATCGTTTTCACCTCCAGAAATCATTTGCTTCGTTTCATGTCGTAGATGTGGGATACATCAAGGCCCTCCTACAATGAGTCACTTCTTGTCGACATCAGCTATTTATCCAAGAAGTTGACTTAGAAACACCCCTTTCAGTGCTTTGAAGCTTGCATGCCTCAATGGCAAGTTTCTCACTTCTGGCGATAGGTTGACATCAATGGCCTTCGACCGAAAGATTTTGAGTGGTGTTCAACATCGGATCATAAACTCACACCATGTGAATTTTACTATAGTACCTTGAGGGTCATTATCATTATTGGTGATTCCTCTTGCACCTGTTAATATCTCACATTATTGGCTGGTAATCAGGCGACGTGTTTCCATGTTTGACTTCAGAACATCTCTTCACATGGATTGACTTGTACATCGGGCGAAGATATAACGAGTTCGAAGACCCCAGATCTAGTTTCATCCATTCGGGCTGCGATGTATTCAGGGATATAAAAACATCAAATGTACAAAGGCACTGCACAGATGGTCATCCGAACCAAGGATGATGACTCTACATCTGAAGAATCACCAGTTTGCATATATAGACGACTATCTGTTCTATGTACATGAAATGAATTTATAAAGCTCAACATGGGAATTCCCGCCTTAGCTAGATCATGAAAATTATATTATGATGATGTATTGTATTGTATCTTATATAGGTCACCTTCCAATTCGAAACCTCAGATCCCAATGATAAATCATTTCACCCGACATCAAGATTTACGACTTCATGCTTTAGGGGCAACTGTTATAGACATATTTGGGCACTTCAACCCCAATCCTATATTTCGATAAACTAGGGCTCATCAACCCCTAAAATAGTTGTTTCATACCCTAAGAGAACATGGTCATCTAATTACATCATTCCCCAAAAAGTTCCACCTGAAAAACCATCAAAAAATGGCCTAAAATGAACCATACTGACTGCTACACTGGCCATATGCGATACATACTGAGTGGTACACTACTTAGGTGTGATGCATATTGATTAGGCCTTCTGTAGGGTGTGATGGGCGAGGATGGACAAATGTACGAGACAGTTTGCTAAGTGGGTACCCATGGAATCTTCTAGAAACTTCTCCTATGACACTTGCCTCTCTGAATTCGCCCAGGGATGAGTAAGAGATCCAAGAAATCTCCAAGTGGAACCAATTGTAACATGTGGAATCAATTGTAACAAGTGGAATGACACTAATAAAAAACCCAGAGATGACTCACACCCTTGCATAGATCTATAAATGGATCCCTCATATAAGAGATCTAGAGGCTAGAATTTTGTGAATTGCAAGGAAGTGCTGATAGTTTGTATTTGAGGAAAGAACATTTTATTGTTGGTGTGATCTTGCTATTTCATGAGGTGAAGAGGGATTTATGCTGGGAGGATGATGTTGGATTAGACAACTGGGTTGAAATTCTCCCTTCTATTCAATAAAGTTCTTCAAGTTTTCTTCCATATAATTGTGCACTTGTGAATGTTCTTATTTGTGAATGCTATACATCTGATTCTGTAATGCTGATGATATAATAGGTCAAGATGCTTTGGTGGTTTTTTGTTACTGTGTCTCTATAGGTACTCTCCAAGCAGGATAAGTATGGGGAGGAGTTGCAAGCTCTGTCAAGGGGAAGAGAGATCAAGAAAGGGAATAAGCGGAAGTTCCAGGTTGGTCCCTTTGTCTTTCTCTTATCTGTTATACATAGAAGAAATCACGAATTTCTTTAAACTATTGTTTCTAGGGTAGCTGCCAAACCTAGAGGGCTAGTCGTTCGAAAAGACACTAGTTTTCCTAGAAACACTCCGTCCTGCTCTCTCTCTTCCCTCCCTCCATCCCTCTCACTCACTCCCCCTCTCTCTCTCCCTCCATCCCTCCCTCTCCCTCTCCATCCCTATCTACCTCTCTCTCTCTCCCTCCCTCCCTCCTTCCCTCTCCCTCTCCCTCCCTTCCCCCCCTCTCTCCCCCCCCCTCCCTCCCCCCCTCCTTCTCTCTCTCCCCCCCTCCCTCCCCCCCTACCTCTCTCTCTCCCTCCCTCCCTCCCCCCCTCACTCTCTCCCTCCCTCCCCCCTCTCCCTTTCCGTCTCTCCCTCTCTCCCTCCCTCCCTCCCTCCCCCCCTCCCTCTCTCTCTCCCTCCCTGCCCCCCTCCCTCTCTCTCTCTCTCTCTCTCTCCCTCCCTCCATCCCTCTCACTCCCTCCTCCCCCCATCTCTCTCCCACTCTTTCTTGCTCTCCCTCTCTCTCCCCCTTCGCTCTCTCTCTCTCTCTCTCTCTCTCTCTCTCTCTCTCTCTCTCTCTCTCGCCCCTTCACTCTCCCTCCCTCTCTTGCTCTCGCTCTCCCTCTCCCTCTCTCTTGTGCATCTCTCTCTCTCTCTCTCTCTCTCTCTCTCTCTCTCTCTCTCTCTCTCATCTATCTATCTCTCTCTATCTATCTCTCTCTTCCTCTCTCTCTCTCTCTCTCTCTCTCTCTCTCTCTCTCTCTCTCCCTCTCTCCTGTGCATCAGAATTCAACATGAAACATATGAGAGAAACATTCAAATGATGTGCTAAGTGACATGGATCACATATTAAGGATATTAATTTCTTATCAGTCACAGGCATCTTAGATCAACATTAGATGTAGATGAATCTATGAATTCATAAAAAACATATCCAACAACTACTATTACATGTAATCTGAGAAGAAGAGTGATTGTATATAGGAAAAATATAAAAGAAAATACATACTACAATCTCATGTGATTCAGAATCACTAAAAGCATTCATACAGGGCATACATCTCATTCAAAACTTGTACAACTTCCTTCTTGAAACAAAATTCGGAACCCTTTTCATTCTTTAACATAAACTCTTTTTACAGGGCCTCAAGAAGAGCACCCCTTACAAAATATTCTTTCTTGATTTTACAACACATCATCATAACAAAAATATATCAGCGTGCTTAGTGGCACAACTGTATTAGCCAGATCCTAACTAACTGGCATTGAGTCTTTGAAAAAAAAATATATACATAAAACATAGAATAACATAGTGTCATGATTGACATAATCAACATTATCTTCAATGGTGATGGAATGATCTAGGAGGAAACATTGTTGGATCGATGATCTGGAGCTATGGAGGATTAGTGAACTTATCACAGCTTTGCCACAATGCTGGACTTGGTATAGGAGCATGAAAGAAAAATTGATAGACAATTTTAAGACTAGTAAGCCCCGCATAGTTCAACCTGGGATAGAATAAGGTCTTCGCCAACCCCAGTAGTTCAAAATATTTTCTCAAGTAGTTTACCACAGTTTTACCCTTCAAGGTATTCATCTTCTCGTGGGATGAATCAACCTTTATTTTGGCCTCTACAAACATCTAATTGTATTGTTCCCATGGGTTCATCACTCCTACGAAATCCCAATAGCTAGGTATCCTAGCTAGAACTCTCTCCTAAAACTATGAGTTAAAGGTAGCCACATCCTTCAACACTACTTCTAGGAAATCTTCAGCTTTGACTCTAGCCTCATCCTTCTGGATTACTTTGGTAATTTCCATGGTTGCATACACCCTATCGACGACATCTATAGCCCTTAACTCACTGAGTGGATTCTCCTTTTGACAGATGGAGCTAGGCAAGGGTATTTGTGATATGTTCTATGTGATTCTGAGGGTTCTCAGGAACGAGTACTACACAAATGTGAGTATCTATCCTCTGTTGGAGCTATGCTACCTGCTTCTTGAGAGCCAACACCTCATTGTTCCTGTAAATCAACTCTTTAGCCAGGATCTCTTTCTCTTCCTCCACCTGTGCAAGTTCTGTGGACTGCACATGTTCATTGGTTGGCATCTTTAGCTTATGTCTTATCTCCAGAATCTTTGTTTGTGAGCTTTGGAGTAGGGTCTCAAATGCATCTTTTTCCTTTGGGTTCACTCCCAACTTCACAACCAATTCTTTGAAATTCTCATTCTGCATGTATAGAGCTCTAGAATTAGCTCTCTCATGCTTCAGTGTGGTTACAACCTCCTCCAACAGCTTCTTGACATTTCTTATGGTCATGGCATTTTGATTAACTCATTGTACAACATGTATCCCACCCTCCTATGGAAGTTGATCTTATTAGGTAGAGGGATTCTTGTCAATTCCAAAGACACATCCAGAGCTTTGAACTGGGAGCCTAATGACAATGACTGTGCTAATGGTCCAGAGCTTTGAACTGGGAGCTTGATGGAAATGAATGTGCTAATATGTGATGCAATGAGAATTTCATTTGATTTCTCTCTAGGTCCATAGCAACTAGAAGTATGGTCTCGTATGGGACCGAATGTGATGCCATTTACTACTGCATCTCTACCCTAATCTTCTTGTTCCTTTCTTCAATTTCTTTTCCAGAAGGTCAACTAGTCTCAATTGTAGTTTGACTTCCTGCTGAACTCAAAATGGATACCTTTGAAGATGATGATGCAACACTTTACAGTGAGTATTCCAAAGTCACCTGGAAGCCTGGTTGGTCTGGTTTTGTCTCCACCAACCTAGTCTCGATTTCTTCTTCTTCTGTCTCTTGGGTCTTGGCCTTTTTTTTGGTGTGTACATCTTCCATTTCCACATCCCCTGTTTCATCAACAGTCCTTTTCTGCGCCTTATCCTTTGTTACTGGAGTCTCGATCTCCATCTTTGTGTTAATGGGGAGTGAATCAAGGTTAGCCTTCCATTCAATCTCAGGCCTACATTCAAGATCATAAATTGATTTTTTTATGCTTTCCCTTTTCTTTTCTGACACCATGAGGATGATAATGCCAAACATATCCCATGTCAAAATTAATTTGTTTCAGTAATTCCTCAGTTGCCAAGAAGGTGTGTTTGGAGTTAAGAATGAAAGGGCCTATGGGCTTACCCAACTTGAACATGTACCCATTTTTAGCAGGGTCAAAGTGGGCTTGGTCCACATTGAGACTTTTTCTAATGAATTCCAGGGTGAATATCCTCGTTGGCATGAACAAAGGAAATCGATAAGGAGGAGGCTTATAGCCATAAACCCTAATCTATGTGTAATACTTAAAAAGATACCAGTCTCCCACCTTGGTGTCCTTGCTGAGTTGAAGGACTACTTTTTGCCGAGGGAGGATTCTTGGAGGGGAAACATTGTGAATAAATTTATAAGCAATGGCCATTTAGGAATATGTGAATTTGGAATAACCATCATTCACTGGTCTCCTACAAACAACAACATCCTAGTAAAAAAAAACTTTCTCTGCTTGTTTAGATCCATCACACTGAGTCCCAGACACTCAAACCCATCTACATGGGTATACATAAACAAATAAAATAATAGGGAATAATATTTGAAGTAGGATGTGGTAGGAAAATGGCACAATTGGAATTTTATGGACTTGAGCAAGTAAGAAGGTATGTCAAATAGGTCGTATAGCTACATCATCTCCCTCAGAAATACTAGGGAGGATTTATTGGCCATATTGGCATTATCATCCCCAAAAACATGAGCAATCATAGAGAAAATAGGTTGCACGGACTCTGTAAAGATAGTTATTGGGAAACTATCATCAATGGGCAAGGAATGCAAGCCAGGGGATAGGACCATTTGTAGAAAGGATTGATGCTCAACAACTGAGGGGGTAGTATAACTATAGATAAGAGTGGTTTCTGTGAATTGCTGGGGTTTAGGGGAGCTTGGATAAATCAAATCTTTTTTGATCAATTTTGGGGTCACCTCTAGGATTTTGCTATAGGATTAAATGCATGGTGTATGGAGAATGAAGAAACCCTCAAGGGTCTTCCCGAGACCCTTGGCAGAATGTAAGATTATCTGCAACTGTCACAAAGCTACATGCATGTCCATACTCAATAAGTAACTATCAAAACAAAATAGATTCATTACCTCGAGTCTCCATGTAGATTTGTTGGAGAGCACTATGCAGCTAGGTGGAAGTCGCCTAAGCTAGCTCTAGATCAAGTCCTACACATAGAAGAGACAAGTGTAATCACAGCATAAAACCTTGATAATTAATGCATGAATATACAAAAGACATCTAGTTGAACATAACTAAGCTACTAATGTAAAAGGCATTGAACAAACAAATAAATGAATTATAGTACCAACAACACGGAGTAGACAGTACAACTACAATTCTATATTAATGTCGAAAGAGTGATTACAACCATTGGTTGCATCAACCTTCCCTTACCCCTCCAGCTCCTCTCTCTCTCTCCCTTCTTACCAACTTCTTATGCTTAGGTCTGAGACTCTGCTTGATAATCAAGTAAGCTATCCTTTCAAATGATCTAACCTCCATCAAAATAGCCCTAGCTCTGCTTATGTAGCATTCGAGGTTAGGGTTTCCACGTTTCTCCATGAGTTTCCTTAGGTAAAAGAAATGATGTTGCCATTATTTTGAGCTCTTTCCAATTTTCTTTCTTCATTAGGATTAGAAATCCCTCAAATAGGTCGAACTTTGATGTTTCCTTCCTTTCTAAGTATATTTAGGAGAGAATGTAGGGATATTTCTTAGTCAATTCTCTCCTTTGACCCTTAGATCCTCATTAGGGTTCACTAACATTGTCCCTGAAGTAACAAGTAGAGTTACTGGGGTCACTAACGCTCCCTTAGGCTTGTAGAGAAGCTTTATAAAGTAGGTTGCTAGTGTATAGGCAACATTAGCTTGGAAACAAGGCTTGTGAACTTGGTCATTGCTTCAGCCATCATGTCTTTCCCCTCTAAGCTGATGAGGAGGTCATTTTACTATATAACAAATTCCCCCGAAAGTGTGGGATTAGAGGCTGCGACGATGGATGAAATACTTTACTTAGCTGTTATGTTTCTTATTTGACAAAAAGAGACAGAGGATCGGAGCTTTGGGTGGTACGGGAAACATGATACAACACATATATATAAAACAACTAAAATCATGTCCTGAGTCGGGCATTCCCAGACTTAATAGCTATGTCAGAGTGATTTTGTCATAAAAGAGATATGACGATGCTGGCTGCTGATAAGCACAAATGTGGAACCGATTTCATAATAGGATCATTCTGATGAGCTATCTCCAAAAAACAATATACACAACTTGAGAGAGGAAATAAAGCTGAGTGATGCAAGCCTCTACCCAAGGTCTTGATTTCTGCTTCACTGAACAACATAGATCGATGCATGTGAATATATGCGTTGATGTCGATGCATGAAATTGTCTGATTACCAGTTAATAATGGAGATTGTCAACAGACGTGAGGAATGCCACCAATAATGGTGATGGTCTCTAAGATGCACAGTACAATCTAGTGAGTGTGAAAAATGTTTTTGTCGTTGAACACTCATAGAATTGCTTAACCAGGAGCTAATAATGAGAACCCTTGATCAAACACAAGGTGACCTGCCACTAATGTCTGCAAGTACCAAGGCACTGAATGTGTTTCTGGGTTGTCTTCCTAGATAGAGTTTTGAAGTCGATAGGAAGAGACTTGTCGAAAGGTAGGCAATAATGTGTCCTACATCAATCGACATGAAATGGGACAAGAATGATTTGTTTTTTGAGGAATCTTTGAGCATTGGGTCAAAACGACAGAGGGCATGATGAAAGGATATGCTTGATGGGTTGATGGAGGAAACAAAAGGTTAGACCTTGAACAATAGAAGGCACGACAATGGTTTTAACCATGCAGCACTAGACTCATGAACATCAAAGATTGTTAGGATACAGAGATGCAAGAACATCAGGGTATTTAGGCTAAACTCATAGGATGGTAAGATTCATATTGAGAGGCCATCACAAGGAAGGTTTATTTGAGGGAGTGCCATGTTCAAGGGAATGACTGCTGCCAAATCACACTTTCAAATACTGAACACAGTTGTATTGTCCACTTTTCCCGTCTGATTAGTTTAGTGAGTCCAGACGGGTAAACTCATCGATCTTTTCACTTTTTAAGAGTCTAAAAAGGACTGCAAAACGAGTGAATCTATGCCCCATCTGATTAGTTTAATGAGTCCAGATAGGCAAAATCATCGATATTTTCATTTTTTAAGAGTCTGAAAAGGACCGAAAAAGAGCGACTTTATGCCCTATCTGATTAGTTTAATGAGTCTAGACAGGCAAACTTGTCAATCTTTTCATGTTTTAAGAGTATGAAAAGGATCGTAAAAAATAATGACTCTACACCTCGTCTGTGTAGTTTAATGAGTCCAGACGAGACAACTCAGTGGCATTTTCATATATAGAGAGTTTGAAAAGATCATAAAGAACGACTCTATGGTGGTCCCTTTGTCATATTTTTTAACTGGGTGTGACAAAAGTTTAATAGTATACCCAGATCGGTTACATTTCCGTGAGTTAATATATTGAGTTTGGATAAAGAGAAACCTATGCTCAATAGATGTTGACCTCATTTTGTTACGAGTACGAGGAGATGGACTAAACTCGATATTCGTCGTGAATTTTTAATGATTCACGTGACGACAAACTCGATACCTTCATTGAATTTTAACGAGTCAAATGAAGAAAACTAAAAGTATCTTTTTCAGTTTACTAAGCAAGGAAAAAGAGGTAAAAGAACTACTGATTCCTTCTTCATAGATTTAATAAGCCCGAAGAAGGGAAAAACTCTGGGATTTTTCAATTTAAGAGCGACAAATGGTCCCAAAAACGTAAGTGCTCTTGTTGTTGCATAGATTTTTAATGAGCTCGGTGACAAAAACTCTTGATTTTTTAGTTTAACGAGCGAGAAAAGTATCTAAAAGAATGCTCAGATCATTGTCATAATTTTTTAATGAGCCTGAAGAAAAAACTCAGGATTTTTTTTTCAGTTTTATGAGCGAGAAAAAAGTGCCTAAAAAGAATGCTCAAATGATCTTTTTTAGTTTAATGAGCTAGAAAAAGAGCGAAAAAGAGTTGCTTAGATTGTCGTCGTATGTGTTTAACGAGCCCAATGATGAAAAACTCGAGGATTTTTCAATTCAAGAGCAAGAAAAAGTCCCAAAAAAGAACATGCTTATATCTTCTTTGTAGTAGTTTAACGAGCCTAAAGAAGGAGAATCAAGGTTTTTTGGATTAACGAGAAAGAAAAATACCATAAAAATAACGCTTGCTCTTCCTTGTGGTAGTTTAACAAGCCCGAAGAAGGAGAATCAAGGATTTTTGGATTAACAAGCAAGAAAAATACCATAAAAATAATGCTTGATCTTCTTCGTGGTATTTTAATGGGCCCGAAGAAGGAGACTCAAGGATTTTTTGGATTAACGAGCAAGAAAAATACCATAAAAAGAATGATCGAAAATTTTTGATCTCAAGCTTAACAATAGAAGGGTCTATGCCATTCATTTCCTCATAAGACCAAGGGAAAAAATCATGTAAGTCCTTAAAAGGGTAGGTGAAGCTCATAATTTCCTCAGGATTGCAATTGGCTCCAATTTGTATGTTATCCACGATGCCTGTATTGACTGAAATATCTATGAGCAATGTCGTTGAAAGATTTCCCATGTTTCCCTCTGATTCCAAAGTTTGGATAGTTGTATATGGTGAGGAAACAATTTCAGGTGTGTCAGGTGACAGGATTTGAAGAGGCATCATGTCTGAATGAGATATCGAAACACGATGGTGCAAGTCCTCCCAAGGTCTCTCTTCAAAACTCATGATCTCTCTAATAGCTTCATCCATAAGTAAGAATTGATTAAGGGGATTTAAAGAAGGAGTAGTTATGGGAGGGGTAGTGGTACCATTGGCCGTGAGCAAAGTGACTGAAGACTCGGATGCATATTGAATAGCCTAGTAGGCCAATTCAGCTAGTGACAGCGGAATTGTTTCTCCATAAGTGTCAATGTCTGAAGGGGCCAGTAGGATCCAAATTTTTGTCAGTTTGTGAGGAATGGATGAAACCATATTGATCATCTGTGGAACCATTGGTGGTGGAAGAGGCAAACAACCCATCAGGGAAGAAGCCTTCAGTAGATTGGTACCGATACTGACGTAAGAGTTAGGTACACCACCCACTAAGGGTACAAAGCCGCTTGGTAATGGGGAATAATCAGGGGTGAAAAAGAACAACTAGTCCACTGTGACTACATTTATATCCAATGGGAATAGGATGATGCAAAAGAGAGTAGACACAATGGCCGTCATGGCGTAAGTCCAACTGCGACCCAGCAAGAGATTATAGTCATGCTTTTTATCTATGACTTCGATGTCCACCGTTATTGTTTTCCCATACAAGGTGATGGGGTAGCTAGCTAGGTAACCTTTTGGGATGAAAGTGTGGACATTGAAAGCTTTAAGGGAGTTCGACGATGGGGATAAGGTTGGAGAACCCAAAGTGAGCCAACATGAAGTCAACATTATGTAGGTAGAAGCACCTTCATTGATGACAATTCTATGTATACCGTTACCTTTCGAAAAGATTTGCACCTGAAATGCAATGTGGTGAGAAAGGCGAGGTTTACACTTTTCCATGTCGAAAATTACAAGCATGGAATCCTGTGGGTCGATACCACCAATGGCCGAAAGCAAAGCTTTCCTTTGTGCTAGACATGATTTTAATACTTCGAGCGCCGACATAGCCGATGGCACTTGCACCAAGTTTTCTACAATGCTGTAGTTTTGGGCGGAACGTGTAGATGTATAGTGAATTGTGCATCGAAGTGCCCCTTTAGGCGGGTGAATCACAAGGTCAGCAACCAGCCTTTCGATATGAAGATCATTAGGCAGTGGTGGGTTTTGACTTGAGGAGGGTTCCTTTGCATGAGTGACGGCTCTGGTTTGTAGATCTACCGTTTCAAAGGTGTAAATGGTAGAGGGTCCTTCACTAGCTGAAGGATGTTGCGAACCACCATTGCCCCCTTGCAGGGGTTGGGGTTTGTTTACAATAAGGTGTTGTTGTTGCTAAGCGGGGAAAGGATTATTCAAGATAGCAGGGGTCCTATGAGTATCCTTTTTAGCAATGAAATTTGTGCATTCCTGAAGATGCAGGAAAAGATAGGTCATGTGGTATTCGGCATAGATTTTGCAAGGGAATCTGGTGGGTTTATCCTTTCCATAATTAGGGAGTGCAACAACCTTATGCTTTGGGTTTTGCTGCTTTGTTGACTACTTTTTAGAAGGAGCAGTCTTTTTCTTATTCTTCTTGTTCTTACCACCGGGTTTTTGCGTAGACTACACAGAGTTGATCGCGGTGGTAGGAAGAGCAATCGATTCGATAGAGGGGTCCACTAACATATGGGCAATGTGACCGCTGAGTTGTTTTACAACAGCCTCAAAGGTTGCGCCGATAATCCCATAGGCATGCGCTCTGGGTTGTTGAGTAGCGGGAGCATTTGAGTTGTGAGGGGTATGAATATATCAGATCTAAGTGCTGGGCACGATGTATGGATTGGTCTTCTGTGACCGCACCGCCTAAGGTGACATCCTTAGCGATTTGGGGGAGTAGAGACTTGCAGAACCAATCTACTAAGAGATAGTCTAGGAGGGGAGCTTTAACTAACCTACGCCTACGTCTCCATTCATGTATATGATTAGAGATGTGGGTGGTGGTATCCTGACATAATGAAGTGAGGAGTTCCGTCCCAGTTTCATAGTAGATGGGTAGCTGGAAGTGCTTTAAGAATTCCATTGCTAGAGCGTCAAAGGTATTGATTGACACACGTGGTAACTCAATGTACCACTTGGCTACGTTGCAAGTAAAGGTGTGGGAAAAAGATGTAACTGGATATTATCCTCCACCATGGAGTTAGAAACACACCAAAGTTGATAGGTGGTGATATGGTTACCTAGATCCTCCCCTTGTTTCCCTTGGAACTTAGGGATGTTTGTCGGTATTTTATGTGGGATTGGCGGCTAGAGTAAGTTATGATAGATGGGGTCATTTGTAAGTTTGTACAAGTTGGGGATATAAAGTGTTGCCAAGAAAGGCAGAGTGTGTGATGCCCTCTAATCGGACCAAGGTGATGACATATGACTTGAGGATCCTTGTGGTCCTCCCATTGTGTGATTCCCAATATTATACACAGGTTGAGTGTTATAGTAGGTGCCTTGAGGTATGGTATTGTAATGTGGATTTCCATAGGGATTGTTAGGCTGGGGTATAGAGTTTCCCCCATGATAAATAGTTCCCCCTTGACGCATTTGAGGTTGTGAGTAGGGTGCCCCCATGGATTGATTGGGACCTCCTTGAGGATTCCCGCTCGCCACAGAACTAACTATAAGTCCTTTACTAGCATAAGAAGTGCTCATGTCAATCAGCGACTGACCATGCATGCCTGAAAATGGAGGGGTAACTGTTATGTTCCCGACTGGTATATGCATATTGGGAGTGCCCCCAGATACTTGAATATGGGGTTTAGAACTATACAATGGATGCCAACCATATTGTTGGTTGAAGGGACCCGCACTAACTATGCTATTTTGAGCGTTATAAGGAGCACTGTATATAGCACTTGTCGAAGGTATAGAGTTTGACACTAAAGGGGTGGAACCTGGAATAGACTGGGTTCCACTCATGGAGAGTGTCATGTTAGGGGTTGTAGCTAGGACAAAAGGGATAGCAGGATTCGCCATCAAAGGTGTGGTATTGACTGTCGACTGGGGAAGTGGTGGGGGACCAAAAGTGTCCAAAAAGTCCCATGACCCATTAGTCATCGACGGGATGGGTGGAAGTGTTCCAACTGAAGACAAAGGAGGTATAGATGCAATGGGAACCAAGAGTGGGCCCAATAGATTCATGATCGGAGGATTGTGTGGAGGAAGAAATCTTGCAGTAAAGAAATCCTTCGGTAAGCTTGAATTGTTGGATGTCTAAACTGATTCTATGTGAGATCTCGAAGATTGATTTCTTGAAGACGGGGAATTCGGTTCATTGGAGCTCATCAGATCCTCCATAATGAGTGGAGGAAGTCCTAACAATCGTCTAGAGTGACAATGAGGGTCGGATGTAGCCACAGTGGCCGATAATTTTTATCAATAAATTTTTACAATGATGTTTATTAAAGTCTCAATGATAACACTCTGGCGCCTAAAAAATAAAAAATACACTAAGTGAATCAATCAGCAAGTAGAAGGAAATGACCCTGTTTGATAAGCACCGATCACTTGAGATGAAACCCAGTATCACAATGAATAACAGAGAGAGTTGGCAAAATGTACAGTTACGGTTACTCTAGAGCTTCGCCTGAACCTCAGATTGAGAGTCTAAGTACTCTTGTGAAGACAAGCACCCTCCCAAAAACTAAAGACAAAGTAGGTCTGTCTATGTTAGGTATCAGGGCAGCCCGCCCCAGTCACCTTGTGTTAGTCCCTAAAAGTATGGCCACTAAGGATACCTCAGATCATTGACACTACCGGGGGGGACATAGTCGTAGACAGTACATTGTGTGAGCAGAATACCTGAGTCCCTGACTCAGCTCCGATATCCCCAAAGGGATCCCTGATACACAAAATACCCAAAGGAGATGCAAGCGAAGGTGAGCTACCTTCACTTAGTGTCTGATGTTGTCTTGTATTTAGCTCCACTTTTACTGGAGTTGTCCCGGTAGTATGAGTGCAAAAGGATTTCTCTCTTTTAATGACACTAGTTTTGGTGTATGATCTTGGGTAGTTTACTCACACTACCTATCTGAAGATCATAGCCTAAACTACTGTATGTATTCTCTAGAAAGAGTTACTGATTGATTTTAGGTAGATTTTAAGTGTACTTTGTTAGAGTCTTTGGTAGGGTTGTTGATGTATGATATTTGGTGGGACTCTGACTCAAATCATGCAAGAGACAATGCTTGTAAATTTTCAATTTTGATGAATAAGATGATTTTTACAAAGGGAGAGTCTTTCATACATCAATATTCATTCCATGCATCCTATTCATTACAACACTAGCATAACTGATAGAAATTTTCAATGCTCCCTAATAACTACTCAAACTAAATAATGCAGAACTTAACCAGCTAAGCAGAAAAATAAATTAAAAATTTTGAATTTTTCTTTTATGAAAATAAAATATTTTAAGAAGAAAAGCTATTTTATTAAAAAAAACTCTTCCAGGACATAGATCTTGCAAAAAAAACATAGCTACAGATCCCTTATCAGTCCAGAAGCAAGTTTCCCAACCCTTTGAGGTCACAGTCACAGCTGTATATAAAAAATTGGGTGACTAACGCTCTGTGCCAGAGGCCACAAAGAGTTATTGGAGGCACTGACTCTCTGTTTATGCAGACACAAAGCTTTATAAAGCTCTATTTACACTACTAACTTGCGTTAGTGAGGGAAAACACTTCAAAAAAAGGCTATGGGGATCAGATCTAGCGCTGAGCAATGAAAGAAGAGTGCTGCAAGGTCCTGATGGATCAGAAAAGGAATGAAGGAGTGCAAGAAGGTCTGGAAGGAGGAGGAAACTAGGAACTTTCTGGGTAAACTGGGAAGTAAAGTGTAGTCCCCAGTGAAGTCTGGTTCCATCACAGTCGCAAATATAGAATCTTCTTGTTGTTCATAAGGAACGAATCATTCTTCATAACACGTACATTGCTTATTTACTATATTTCTACATTTATTTGGGTTTATCCTAGACCATATCTGTGGGGATAAATTGTACCGGTCAAAACATCTCAACCATTGTTTCCAGTCATTCTCTTTCAAATCTTGTGGTTTTTCATGATCCAATATTCTTTGTATATATAATGCCCTTATCTACCATATCTTGTGAAATATATATGCTTGGGACATTGAGAACATGTTTCGATCATGACGAATTTCAAAATCTTGTATTTTTTCATTGATTGAATAGTAGTTGGTAATTTTACCTCTATTGATTCTTGAAATATCTTTATTGATAATGAATATTCGTCCGTAAATTGTTGTTATATTCCTCGTGGATCGAATCCAAGCGGATTGAATCCAAAATTTGATATTTGACGCAATGAAATTAATAAAACTTGGTAAGAGATCTCGATCCATTCTTCGGTCCATTCTTTTGATAAAAAATTTCATTGAATAGAACCTTTTTCGGATTAATTGTACACTTTTATTTCGAAATAAACCAGGTATTCGCCGAATCTGAACCAATCGTTTTTTTAATGTTGATCCCAATATGTCAAAACTTCCCTTCGATCCAGTATGAATCTCTGAATCCACCAGAGACATTCCAGTTATAGGAGAGCTATTTATGATCGCGATAGATTCGATCCGCTCTTTCATTGTGGTTGTCCAATCATCTTGATCTTTCACATTAATTGTTTGGGTTTCATATCCAAATTGATCATTAACTTCGGATGAATCATTTGCACTACCCATAGGGGTAGTCTCACTTAGTAATTTATTTGTATCCGGTCATTAAGTTCACTCTTGTCTATATATCCAACTCGTGGAACGCATCTTATTCCTGTAGATCCCATCAATCGTCTCTTCACTTTTTTGAAGATGGGTTTTAAAAATTTGGAAAAAATTCCTAGCTTTGAGTTTGGATCACCGAAAGGTATGTCAGTTTCTAATCCAACGGTCGTTAAATAACTCCAATGCAATCTTTTTGCAGATTGGGGTTTGGATCTATGCCAAGGCTTCAAACGAAAAGGACATAGAAGCTTTATCTGCATACCTTGTGTTTCCCATTTGTCTGGGAATGTTGTTTCAGAAAATTCGGTACCATTAGAAGCACATATGACATGCATTTCTCTCCTCATTTCTTCCCAATCTTTGTAAAATTCGGGGACTTGAAATAATAAAATACGACCCATATTTTTGGCTATAATAAGTGATGGTAATATAATATTTTTTCTAATATTTGATTGAGCCATTAATAATAAACCTCTGAAATAGTGCAATTCTGGCCACGTTAAACATAAGGACTCAGCAATTGTCTGCTGGGATAATGGATCTTCAACTCTCTGGATTTTTTCCCTAACTTCTTCCCCGATTTGTTCTTTATCCACTCTACCAGAATCGGACGTGTCATAATAATCTTTAGGATAAACGGGTATTTCTTTTCTTTTCAAAAAGAAAATGGAATGTACATTCGGTTGTATCCTCTTCCATATCATAATTTTCCGTCTTTTAGCACGTATGGATCCTTGGATTAAGTTCCGACGATAATCTGCCTCGGCAGAATAACGGTTTTGAACTACTCCTATTTGTCTTTGCCCAATATCAAAGGTCATTGTATCTTTGACCTTTCTTGAAAGAATCCTATTCGATGATAATAGAACTAGGTCTACGTCATCATATTCACCTATCATCAAACCAAATGACCATCGAGGCACATGTTTCCGAATTTCTCTAATTTGGAGAGGTTCATTTAATAGTATTTCCCTGTAAAGGGCAATAAAATCTTTCTTTTCCATTGAATAACGCTTATCCCGAGGTATACCCGCGCGAGATATTCGTAGTATTGTCCACTCATATTGCGCCAAACACTCGAAAAGGAAACACAAATTCTCGTAAACAAAAAAGATATTCCTTCTTAAATAGACAAAGAATCAAATCTATTCTTATGATACCTGCGGGCGAAGGTTTTATAAGACGGTCAAATCAGGTGTAAACATAAACTAAAAACTTTGTGTAGATCTCTCCATAACATCTAGCTACTTGCAGTGGGACATATATAATGGATGATCTCCAGGCTAACCACAACCAATATGGTGGATGGATTTCTGGGGTCTGGATCAGATAAGAGAAAATTTTCATTTTAAATCTATTTAAAGCATATTTGGGTTGAGGAGTTCCGGGATTAGAGGATATAGTGACCGGGACAAGCGAACGAACAGTATATGTAGGTAAGGGCTCCCAGGGTAGTGGAAAGCTTTCGTGTTCCAATTCCTGCCAAAGATAAGAGATATGGTACCCATACCCAAGTGGATCATTCGGGAATCCCTCTTTAGGGTCTCTCATAAATATCTCTATGAAATCTGAAAGATTCGAAATGATCGAATCGTTCAGCATTTGGGGGGACTCAAATTGGTTTATTGTTCCACGGAATGCCCCATTAAGGAATGGATCATACATTTCAGTAAAAGAATCCCCCTTAGAATTGGAGAATTTCACTCTCCTTTCTATAACATTTTCAGCGGGAGATCCATGGCTTAGAGCTTTCACTCGATCCGAAAATTCATTCCCTAAAGAATCTCTTTTTCTTTTCATGGTATGATTCCATCTATAATAAGGATCCTCAGATGAGTAAGAAGTATATAAAAAATCTCTATATCCATCGACGAGCTTTTCCCATCGACGAGCTTTTCCCCAAGGACCAATACACTAGGTAAAAACGTAAAAGAGATTCTTTTTTTTCCATCACTTGAGTATGCGCCAAAAAAATATTAAGAGACTTCGGTCCTCACAGGACCTAGGCGAGTAAATGGGCTATTTCCAATATATTGTATCGGTTGATAAACCCTATTATGATCAAAGCACATAATGGGCCATGGTTGCTTCCGGAAGAACTTTTCTTCTTTTATAAGTTCTTGAAGTTTTTGTGGATCTATAGCCACAGAGCGGTTTTTTCTAGCCATAGCCACAGAGTGGTCATCTCTAGCCATAGTCACAGAGTGGCCATTGTTGTCTTCATAATTTTTACCTTTAAGAAAAGGTAATGGGGCTCTACCCAAATAGAACGAACAATAACAAAGAATAAGTAAACTAAAGGTTCGATTGATATAACGTCTTAATAAAGTATTATCGATAAGTGAATTACGATCTATACGGAAAGATACCCATTTTATAAAAATTGTTAATAGAATATGACCGCCCAACCAACCGCAAAGACCACTTATCATAAAGGATATATTAGGGCTGTAACGAAAAAGAAAGAGGTTCACCAGTCTTGTTAATACGGGATTTGCTAAAAGAATGGGATTCAACAATTGAAGAATTAGACCATCCATAAATAGACTTAGAGCTTTTGGATTGTTGATCGAATTCATGAGGTGCGGAGATTCAGAACTTGAAGGTTTGTCCATAATTTGGAAAAAACGAAAGAACATATATGGTACGACTAATAAAGTTATTGCATAAGGTTTCCACAGCGCTGCATAGATGGGCGAATAATACATGGACAAAAATCCTATTAATTGTCCCGTAATAGAACCACTTATGGCTATTATACCATAGCCAGGTTTTCCCAAAAGGAAGGATCTCGTGGAATAGATTTTAGAGGGACCAAAAGGCAATGTAGCAAGAAATCCATAATATAGCCCAAATATGATGATCGGACCTGAAACTTCTACCCATGAGGATAATGGACCCAATAGTAGACCAAGTACTTTTATCATATTAAAACTCCCTTTGATCTTGATCAAAGAATTATTTTGATAAATTTATGATTTTATCATATATATTATTTCTAAGTATAGAAATAGTTTTTATATTATATAAAGAAATATTCGATTTAGCATAATTGATTTATAAGAAATATTATAATATCTGGATATTGCATATGCTATTAATATATATTATCTGTTATCTTATTTAACAGGAGTACTGGTATATAACTCGTTGTTCTTTCGAACCAGGGTGGTCCGATCCAAGTTATCTAAATTTTCGTTACGTCGTAGAGGTCGGGTAACCAATTCGAGTACATCTCTCGCATTGGCAAATCCATGAATCTGGGCAAAAGTAAATTCAACTGACCATTTAGTACCAATTCCTCTCACCCCTAACGGGATAGCATGAGCCATTCCGGTGATGGCTAAGTCGGGTTGTAGCTCGCGCATACGTCGTATCTGATTCGAATTGTCTGGTTTCTCTACAATTCGTGGTATGGGCATACACATTCTTATACATGTATTTTGTAATAGCGCTAATTCAGCAGCTTGATACCGTTTATCCATATATGGAATACCAATTTCATAAACGATCATACCACATCTGATTAAGAATCTAGCTATAGATATTTCTATTAGATTATCTCCCATGAAAAAGACAGATTTTCCACGTACCAAATCAAGATAATATTTTAAACTCTCCCATATCCGTTCCTCTCTTTCCTCTAGACTCTGGGCCTCAATACCAAATACAGGACAAATCCTTTCGATCCAAGCACGCGTTCCGTCCGGACCAATAGGAAAAGGAGCTACAATTAATTCACATTTTTTTCATCTTATAAAAGTTGTTGCTGTACGACTAAGAAATGGGTTAACCCCACAAACATAAACTCCAGCACCCAGTATTGGAAGATCGGCATATCTATGAGCAGGCAACCAACCTGATACCTTGATGAATTGGTGTCTTAATTCTGTATCAAGTTGAGAAACCAAATTCGAGGGTAAAGACCTAAAAATAACTAAGGGAGGATGATTTGCATATTCCACCAAATTCTTTTCCTTCAGAAGAGGAAAAGGGAATAATTTTGTTTTAGTTTCTTTTGATTCACCAATGGGGAATTCTTGGTCTAGACAACGATGTGCCATTACAGCTAAGACAGTATCTTCCCCCTGAGTAAAAGCATAATCCAGTCCATTTGCTCTTGCCACTAGAATTGGTACTCCAATTTCATATTCCAATTTGGGTGCCATACCTTCCAAATCCATTTTTATTATTTCTGTAGTACAGGTGCCTATCCATATGATGACACTGGGGTCTCTATCTTTTCTTATCTGAATACAAAGTGTTTTCAATTCCTCATAATCGTTCAAATGGGCCGATATATCTCCTTCTTCTAATTCTGCCATTGCATAGCGGGGTTCTGCAAAAATCATAACTCCAAGTGCATTTTGGAGAAAATAACCACATGTTTTTGTGCCCACTACCAAAAAGAAACTGTCTTCAATCTTTTGATACAACCAGGATACACAGCTAATAGGACAAAAGCTATGATAATTGCCCGTTTCACATTCAAGCGTTATAGTTTCAACAATTTTTGTCGACATAATAGGGAGGGAATAAAAGGCTAAGGATAAATAAGGAAAAGAAATAATGAATAAAAAGACTAGTAACACAAAAGAATGATAACAAGAAATAATAAAATTGTCAACAAATTGACAACAAATTGTGGAGAAGTGGAGAAATTGTTGATTCTAAATCCTCGTAAACCCAAGTAAATTTTCCTTATTATTTTTTTTTTGTCCCCCACCACCAATGGGATTTAGATAAAGATCAGAGAGTAAACTGAATAATTCCCGATCTAGAATCTCTTTTGGGACAATACCTTCTGGTTGGGACAATATTTGATCTGCTATGCCTAGATAATAATTACAAACATAGTTAAGGGATGGTTCAGATCCAACCATTTCAAATAAGGTTTTACCCTTTACTCTGGAAACTCGGATATCCTCAATAATAGGTAATACTTCTATTACGGGCATTGGACAGGCTTCTACATATTTATTTATAAGATCTCTTCTAGATGTACGATTTCCCACCAAGCCTGCTAAGGATTAAATGCATGGTGTATGGAGAATGAAGAAACCCTCAATGGTCTTCTCGGGACACTTGGTAGACTGTAAGATTATTTGTAGCTATCACAAAGCTACATGCATGTCCATACTCAATATCTAACTATCAAAGAGAAATAGATTCATTACCTCAAGTCTCCATGTAGATTTGCTGGAGAGCACTATGCAGCTAGGTGGAAGTCCCCTGATCCGATTCCAGATCAAGTCCTGCACATAGAAGAGACAAGCATAATCACAACATAAAACCTTGACAATTAATGCATGAATATAAAAAAGACATCTAGTTGCACATAACTAAGATACTCATGCTAAAAGGCATTGAACAAACAAATAAATGAATTATAGTACCAACACCATGGAGTAGACAGTACAACTGCAGTTCTATATTAATGTCGAAAGAGTGATTACAACCATCAGTTGCATCAGCCTTCCCTTACCCCTCTAGCTCCTCTCTCTCTCTCCCTTCTTACCAACTTCTTATGCTTAGGTATGAGACTCTGCTCGACAATCAAGTAAGCTAGCCTTTCAAATGATCTGACCTCCATCACAATAGTCCTGTCTATGCTTATGTAGCATTCGAGGTTAGGGTTGCCAAGTTTTTCCATGAGTTTCCTTATGTAAAAGCAATGTTGTTGCCATTATTTTGAGCTCTTTCCCATTTTCCTTCTTCATTAGGATTAGAAATCCCTCAAATAGGTCAAACTTTGAAGTTCCCTTGATTTTTCGAGTAGATTTAATAGAGAATGTAGGGATATTTCTTAGTCAATTCGCTCCTTTGACCCTTAGATCCTCATTAGGGTTCACTAATGTTGTCCCCGAAGTAACAAGTAGAGTTACTGGGGTCACTAACGGTCCCTTAGGCTTGTAGAGAAGATTTGTAAAGCAGGTTGTCAGTGTATAGGTAGCGTTAGCTTGGAAACAAGGCTTGTGAACTTGGTCATTACTTCAACCATCATGTAATTCCCCTCTGATCTGATGAGGAGGTCATTTTGCTGTATAACAATTTTGACCCCAGTGGAAGAGACAAAAAATTTCTTTTCTTCAATGTATGCAACAGTTAACAAAGAAAGAAACTTAGGGAAATAAAACACATAGGGTGTAATTCGATAATATAAATCTAAGTCAATTACTCGGAATGAGTCTTATCCTCTGACATGGTGGTCATACAAGTTGAACTAGAGGTCCAATAGATGGTAAGCACAAGGGGGTCCGTAATCTGTGCCTTCATGTCCATTAGTGTCCTTTGTGTCCATTAGCAGTTCGACATTGCAGGAGGGTTTGACTTCCCAAGATTTAGTGGCCTTGGGGGCTACTTTCATCATTTTTAACAAATATAAAAACAAGTTGTAGGTGAGGGAGAATGAAGGGTTACCTAATTGACTGAGCGATAGATTCAAATGACACTGGAGGGGAGTTATGGATCAACTTGGTGAGTGAACGATGTTGCAAAGAAGTCAAACGTTGGGAGGAGCTGCATAGAAAAAAAACAAATTAAAAAAAGATTGAAGTGGGAAGGGTTTTTATTAGCTGAGGGGGGAAACGGTTGTCTAATGTCAGATAACGTCACGAGGGAACACATGGTGGAAGACGATTGGTTGGTGGTAGGTGATAAGTGGACAAAAGCGGGGGTGGGGGAGTGGGTAGAAATTACTATTTTACTTTTACCTTTTGTTGTAGTGGCTACAACCACCCTCCAAAATTTTGCCTTAGGTTCATTTTGGAGCCTCCTTACCAACCATCCTTAGCAGCATGTCTTGCACTGTAGTATTCCTACGGGGGATAGTATGGGGTACAGAGGGAGGTACCCAAGGGAATAATGTAATAATGGGATGGGCCATAGTTAATAAATAAAGTGGTTAACCCGCATCATGTAAGGGACCACAAGTAGTTAGCCATAATGTAATGAGCCCATTGTATTAGATATATGGTATTGAGAAGACCATGGTAATGACCCATGGTATTGTATGAGGCCTATATAGAGGCTAGAGACTCCCCATGGAGAGATGTTAAGGGTTATTGTATTGGCAAGCATATGGCTTGTGGAGTGTTTTCCTTCCTTAAGGAGTGATTGTATGGTGTTACATTACCTTAAGGGTTTTGATCAATAAAGAAGCATTTTCTATATTCAGATCTTGTTATTTTTGGGTATATTTTTATTTCATATATTTACAGGTCAGATCTATTCCAAGTGGTATCAGAGCACTTTCTTGGGCAAAGCGGAGAAATACTTTTTATTTTTTATTTTTGCAGGAATTTTTTGGGGCTGCGAGTTTGCAGATTAGATATAAATATTATGGGGAAAATTGTAGACAAAAATTGCAGATATGGATTCTCTGCAAAAAATACCAAAATTCAAAAAACAAATCAGCTGAATCGGAGTTCGGATGAGGGAGATATTGCTAATTTAAAAATTAGCTGTGTTGCATAAATGTTTTGACGAAAATTCATGGATGACGGATCTCCAATTAATTTTTGTCGTTTTGTGGGGAATTTTGTGAAAATAATTGCATATTTGAGATCCTCTTGAAAAATTACGCAATTTAAAAAAAATCGGTCAAATCGGAGTCTGGATGAAGGAGATATCGCTGATTTAAAATCAGCTCTTTTTTCAGAATTTTTTGTGACGACGGGACAGTTACAACACAAATATGAAATTCCAAAGTATCTAGATTAGGATTTCTATCACATGGGAAGATGCAGAAAGGTCATTCCATTTCCAAAAATAGGTCATAAATAAGGATTCTGAGTGATATTGACCGAACTGTGGCAATTTTAAATTTTCGCCAAGTAAGTGATTTTTTCAAAACCCTCTTCGTGGCTTCTAGCAATATGTTTTTTTACAGGAAAAGATGATAGGCATACTATTGAAGAATTCATAAGAAGGAAAAAGTTCACATATGAGAAAAATTGGAAAGGTTTCGTATGGCTTGGTTTGCAAGATGAGGCTTCCATATGGTGGAGATCACTTGATAGCAAGAAGTTGTACAAACTTTCAGATGAAGAATTTGAAAAATTCCTTTCAGACAAATGGTCTCATGCTAGAAAACAAGATAATGAGAAACATATGGGGTTATTTTCTACTAGTATCTCCTTATACATGTTCATGGATATATTCAGAAGGAGAAGATCACTGTGTCTATAAATCCTAGTTGCAAGCAAAATCTTATAAATGTTAATTTGGCAAAAAAATTGCAAGTTCTAGCAAAAAACATTGAAACTGCATAGATTGATAATGAGGATGTTAAAGTTTATAAATATTTCAAGATTGTTATGGAAAAGTATGTATTGCATTCTGATTTTTATGTTTCAAATATGGCTAATGTGGATGTTGTTTTGGGATACCCTTGGATGGAATCTGTTGGCACTATCAATATTAATGTGCAAAAGAAATTCCTAAAGCTTTGGTATAAAAAGAAAAAAATTACGTTACAGGATATTTCTAGCAATAAACAGGTAGAGTCCAAGGAGTCTGAAGAAAAATATGTTGCAGGTACTGATACATCAGATGAGGAATCTGTAGTTGAAGTAATACTGGAAGATAAGCAATAATTGCAGGCACCCCAGCATGTACCAGATACCAATCAAGCTCCATTAGATGGTGGATTAAATAAAGATACACCATTGGTTAACACTTCAACATATCACCGCCCACATCACCCAAAAAGAAAACAACCAACACGATGGAAACAAATTAGCCACAAGGACACCAACCCCCGCACAATAGATAGAGAGTGGAGACGATCCACCCACAACACTTCAACATAGAAGAGCCGTCAGGTTCAACTTCCATCTCAAGCAAGCGAGGCACCATCTAGATCGAGGGTTAACCTTTCTGTTGGATGGCTCGATGCACGTGCATGGTACCAGTGGACCTCACTTTTGAGTAAATCTTATTATTTGTGTCCTTCTTATGTTTCAAGGATGAAACATGTGTAAGGGGGGTGGAATGTAGTATACCTAGGGGGGATAGTCTAGGGTACAGAGGGAGGTACCCAAGGGAATAATGCAATAATGGGATGGGCCATAGTTAATAAATAATGTGGTTAAACTACATCATGTAAGGGACCACAAGTACTTAGCAATAATGTAATAAGCCCATTTATTAGATATATGGTATTGGGAGAACCATGGTAATGACCCATGGTATTGTATGAGGCCTATATAGAGGCTAGAGACTCCCCTTGGAGAGATGTCAAGGATTATTGTATTGGCAAGCATATGGCTTGTTGAGTATTCTCCTTCCTTAAGGAGTGATTGTATGGTGTTACCTTACCTTAAGGGTTTTGATCCATAAAGAAACATTTTCTATATTTAGTTCGTGTTATTTCTAGCTATATTTGTAATTCATATATTTATAGGTCATATCTATTACATGCACTATCAAGTACATAGGCTTCAGCTGAGTTTCACTAGCTCAAAAACCTGTGCATGTCAACTTGTTTGTCTTCCACTCTTAGCCTATCATTCTGGACTTAGTCAATTATTTAATTTTTTGGCTGAGATGCTCCCCCTAAAAATTATAAAATTCTGGAGGGGAACCAACCTTCCCTCCAGAAATTGTGCAATCCTGCTCAGCTCTAGAAATACGCAGTTTAGCCAGGTAGCCTTCCCTTGGAAAATTGCACAATGTAACCTAACGCTAGGCTTCAAATTAGGAAATTCACAATTCTGACTGAAAACCAGGGCTTCAGTCTAGAAATTGTGTAGTGCATGAGGGACAACTAGTCTTGCTCAACTGAGAAATTGCGCAAATTTCATGCCCAGGCTTGTAGACTGCTGCATGTGCTGTCAAGTTGACCGGCTCCCTCCAGGATTGAGCAATCCTAATTTGCATGCATAGGTTTCTTTTCTTGAAAAAGAAAAACCTAAAGATTCCCTAGATTTTAGGGATATATTTTTAGCAGCTGGAGCTTACATACAAAGATCATTTTAGAAACCTCCTGCCAAGTGTCGCTTTCTCCTAGATTTGTGGCATGTGCGTCATAACCTCGATCTGATCAAAAATCATTTATTGGACACTACAGAGCTCATTTCTCACAGTGATCTTGCAGCTCTGACATCCCACATTGCATCTAGGAGTCTTTGGCACATTCAACTCAACTTTTTCAGGGTAAGTCTGCTTCGCATAACTTGTGCCATGTTTCTGTCACTCTTTGTATTTCGATTTGTGTAAGTGTTGTCTACTTTATTTCAATGAGTGCTTGTTGTCATTTTGATGTATGTTAGCTTGCAGAAGAACTGTTTCAGTTTTCCTTTGCATCTCACTGCTGTCGCATGCATGACATAGTTTCTGCACTAACAGTCGCCATTGTGGTGACTCGCTTCACATACATGCTCGCTTTCCCATTTTCTAAATCTTGCACTCATTGTTTGCATGCATGATCATTCACTCTTTCTTAAACTAATTCTTGCCATTCATCCAAACATTTTCATGTTTTCAGTCGCCCGTCGGCCCGTCTGGGTTGCCTTGACCAAGACCTTGTCTTGCCCGGGAAGCAATGCACATTTCTAGAAGTGAAGGCTCAACCCTCCCTCCAGAAATTGCGCAAACCTAGCCAACACTGACCTTCAGGCTTGCTCTGTGCAATTTTGGGAGGTAGTGCCCTGTTGACCCAGAAAATTGCGCAATACAGCACCTGGGTGTGCATGTCACTGCTAAATGAAATTTCACATTGCGCAGTTTCAGTACTTAGCAGGCCAGACTGGACTATGCATTACGTAGTTCCAATAGTCAATCAGCCTCCTGACAGCTCAGAACATGCCTTGCGTAGTTTTGGTAGTCAGTCTCTCAGTCTCCTGGTGAAAATTGCACAATCTTCAAAATTAGTCACATAGGTATGTTGCGTGACAACCCTCCAATTTGTTTTGGTTTTCAACTAATAGATTTCTCACCATGAGTGTTTCTATGTCTCTAGCTATCACAGGTGTTCGTCTGCCTCTCAAAAGTATATGTACAATGGCCTGCAGGAGAGCAGAGTTGAAGGACACTGTTGAGAGTGCAATTGGAGATATAGTTGAGCAAGTGTGTATGAGCTTGCCTATCTATGAAGACACCAAGTCGTTCATAGACACAGATATCAAGATGAAATAGCAGCAACATCACAATGAGTAGCATCATCAACAACAACAGAGAGTAGGAGACTTGCGCGCAACAAATGAAAGTGGAAGGTTGTCGACAATGTATAAGAAGGGAAATGCTGAAAGTTGAAAGCAAATCCACTCGTCATGAAAGAAGCTTTGGAGACTAAGACTATGAAGCGACAACACGACATGAGGAAAACGCAAAGGCAGAGAGAGAAATAGAGAAGGATTTGCAGGAGCTGAAGTGGCAACTCGAAGAAGAACAAGAGCTACACAGACGAGAGAAGAAAGCGCAACATGAACATGTACAACAGGAGGCACAACATGCGCAAATTGATGAAACTATGCCCGTACAAGATATAGACCCATCCCAGCAGCTGGCATAGAGTAGACAAGGTGAGTAGTGTTGTCGATCACATGCATGGGTGTTCAGGAGCATGGATATCATTGTGCGCATGCATGCGATCCCGTATGCTGGCACATTCACCAAGGCGAAGACAAAGAACCAAGTTTGACTGGAGTTGGACATGTACTTTGACGAGTTGATGTGCATAGCCACCAGCACACACTTGAAGATCAACATAGACACTATGCATCAATATGTTGCTAGTTTGGTTGCACTCAAGACTATGACACACATGTTAGCAAACGAGTTGGAAAAAGGTGAAAAATCATTGTACCCGGATGCAACGAAGGTAAGAGTTCGCTTTCAGCAGGATGTCACTATTAAGCACGCGAAAACCACCACGGACTACCAAAATTGGCATCAATTCACCACTGTCAATCATCATGACGATGTCGAAGAGTTGGTATTCCCATAGCTATCAGAGTCGTAGTGATACTTTCCATGGCTTGCTTAAGCCTATTTTGTCTCACTTGGGTACATGTGCAGATTGTAATGTAACATCTTGTAAAAGTGAAAGACCAAGTGTCAATGGTTGAATGTAACAATCATGTAGTAGTTGAAGAGTTAAGAGGGTAGGTGAAGAGTCACAAAGGGGAATGTCAAGGGTCACCCCGCCCTTTTCTACTTATAGAACCTCATAACTCATTGTACAACATTTTTGGAGCCAAGCTTACTATAGGAGTATCTTAGAGAAAGCTGGAGTGTATTGTAAAAAGCCTTGACTTTTCCACAATGTAGAGCTAGTTTATCTCTTTAGAGGAGCAAGCGACAGTGATTGTAACGTTCTGTTGTCAGGATTAGTAGTTGGAAATGGTTGTATGTATGATTGGAATTTTCACTTCCTTAATATAACAAAGCCAACATGTTTCATGCATATGTTGTTATTGTATTTCAATTGTCTTGGCAACTCTAATGATATATGTAGCTGTTTTCTTATGCATGTATGTATGGACTCTTTCTGTATATGTATGTAAGAATCTTTGTGAGATTTTCTATTTTTTAACCATCACTTTGGATCATTGGTTTCCCTGCCTTCCAGCTGGTGATGTATCTTTGCTTGTATTTTCCCTTTCAAGCTGTGTGTTCCACAGGTTTCCAAGGGGTGCACTCATTCCACTTTCTGTGTGTTAGAACCTTTGACGCAACTTCCTTGGCTTGTTGCACATGTCATAACCTTGCTACCAACAAGGACATCTTACTTACCTCTGTGCGTGATCACAGTCAAGGAAATACTGCATGACCCACTTCTGGGACTCCTAGGCCAAATGGTTTGAGGTCTAATTGGGACTTCTTACTGGGGATGTCCCCTAACATTTTGGCGGGTCCAGTGTTGGAAAATACTCGGGGGGGGGGGAGAATTAGTTTTCCTTATCAATTATCACTTTTAAATCTTTTCAGAGCATTAGTTAATATTCAATTATAATTAATGTTTATGCAGTAAGAACAACGAATAAAGGAGCACAGGAGACTGTTAGGGTCCCACCCTAACCCCCTTATTTATGTAATGGGATCACGTCATAGTCAAGAGTCAATAAAGCCCATATTAATAATTGTAAGTGGTTAATCCGCAATTAATGACGGAACCACAGTTAGTTCAAATGGGCCGTAGTATTAGATAGATGGTATTCATAAAACCCACGGTATTGGCCCGTGGTATTGCATGTATGAGTCATATATAAAGGATAGAGACTCCCTGCGAGGAGCATCGTGTCTTATTTTGTAATTGAGCTCTGCTCTATTGGAGGTTTCCCTCTTGAAGAGGCAAGTGAACATTACTCTCTGAATAATAAAATCATTGCTATTCTGTGTTCTGGATATCTTTTCTTCGCATATTCTGTATTTGGGTATCATTTTGCAGGTTAAGAGAATAACAAGTGGTATCAGAGCACTTTCCAGGGCCGGTGGGATCTCCATTTCTTAGAAAAAAATTTTTTGGCTAGAGACGTGTTCCGGCGTCTTTAAACCACGGCATCTGTCGTTGAGTGCATAAACCTGCGGATTTGGGGAGGCATGCATGCAGGAAATACAAGAGGTGGTCACATCTGTTGGAATCCCTTGTAACCCCTGTGGGTACCCCTTCGAGTAGTAGTGCATTAGACAGAACCGTGCACGGACTGTCTTCCACGTACCCTCTGGGTATATCGGAAGCCCCCTAGGCTCCCTTGAAACCTCGCCATAGATAAACCGTCAGCAGTCTTGCGGCTACAGTACACTGAGAACAGCACTCGGAGAGATTACTCGCCCGTACGATAGGGTAGTCGGGTTGTACGGCTAAGGGTACGGTCAATCCCCCTTAGTTAGCGCCTTGAAACATTGGGCCGAGTACTACTGCCAGACCCTTATGTATATTGCGATCTGTAGCACCTGACACTCCTCAAGACCATAGTTCCCTTTTTTATCGGGGGATCACACATCATCTCTTCCAGATCCGCTTGTGCAAAGGGGTGCAGCAGCAGCAGACATCAGTCCCGTAGTCTCGAGTTCGCAGATCCATTAGATCCACAGAAGCAGATCTTTCGGGGCGCTTATTGGTGATCTAGCCCATCAGAATCAGGATGACGAGCTGAGCATGGTGGTACCATTCACTTCTTAGTGAAAATTTTCTTAGGTGGTCCCAATTTAAAAAAAAAAAAAAAATCAGGTTGGTGTATGCTAGAAACTAGAGCTCAAGCGATGGCCAATGAAAGGATGGACAAACTTGAAGAATCAATGCAATCCCTCCACATTCAGCTTAGCGGACTATGTAGCATGGTCGAGAAAATAGTCCCGAAGGGCAAGGAGCAAGCCCACGAGGAGGTGTATAATGGCAATGAACACAATGAGGGTGAGTCTAGCCACTCTCCTCACGTCTGGCACACCCACCAACAACCCAGTCAGCGACCTCCCAAGTTGGATATGCATAAATTTTATGGTTCTCACCCGTCAGCATGGATAGCACAAATGGAGTAGTATTTCAAACTGAATCACATCTTCGATGATGAGACTCAGCTTATGTTGGCGAGCATGTACTTGGACAATGAAAGGTGGCAATGGTGGGAATGGCATCAACGTTGCATTGGACCTTTTAGGACTTGGACCAAATTCACCAAAGCTCTTCAAGATCGCTTTGACCAGGAATCATCTTTTTTGGGTCGTCTTACTAAGCTCCGACAGACTGGTACAGTGGATGAATATATTACAGCTTTTGAAGCCTTAGCCTTCCGCACTTGGGGTCTCTCAGATGTGTTCTACACGGAATGTTTTATCAGCGGTCTTAAAGAAGTTATCAAAGCCCAAGTCCTACTGCACCACCCTCCCACATGGACGGAGGCTTGCAAGGTAGCTCGTAACGTGGAACGTGCATTAGCAGCCCAGTACAGTCGCCCAAATTTCTCCGCTAAAGTTCGCCCCCCACAGGCTCACAACACGACTCAAACACTTAAGGTCCAAAAGATGTCACTTGTGGAAATGGCCGAAAGAAGAAAGCAAGGCCTATGTTACTACTGTGATGAAAAATACTCCCGAGGTCATAAATGCAAGGAGCCCAAATTTTTTCAAATTGATGCCACTGACTACAACTCAACAGAGGAAGATCCACCACTGGAGGAACATGAGCCACTAGAAGAAGACAACCAAAAGGACAATGTCGCTGACGAACCAGTTATTTCGTTGCATGCTTTGGTAGGAATTTCTTCCCCTCAAACTCTCAAAATTAGAGGTTTTATTAAACATCGCCCAGTAGTAGTCTTGATTGATAGTGGAAGTACACATAATTTTATCCATCAAAAATTCACAGAAGCAGTGCATTGTTTTGTACGAGCAGTTTCTAACTTCCAAGTTCAAATTGCGGATGGAGTCACAATGCAATGTGAAGGCAGCTGTGAAAATGTCAAACTTCAAATGGGGGATTATCAGTTGAAAACCCACATGTTTGCCATACACATGGGGGGTTGCGACATTGTCCTCGGCGTTGAATGGCTCCGCACTCTTGGGCCAATCACAATGGATTTCCAGGAGTTATATATGAGTTTTAAGCAGAACAACTACACACATACCCTCCGTGGACTCCAGGCGGGAGCCCCCTCTATCATCAGCTCGCATAGGATGGAAAAATTGTTAAAAAAGGGCAATCATGGAGTTGTAGGTCAATTTAATGCCATCCAGGCAGTCGAAACCAAGCCTCTGCCAATTCATCCTGAGATGCAACAGATTTTAAATAACCATCTACGATCTTTGACAAGCCTCATGAGCTTCCACCCTCGCGAGGGGAACATGATCATAGCATCACCTTGGTTCCAGGGGCCCAACCCCCAAATGTGCGCCCATACAGATATCCGTTCACCCAAAAGAATGAAATAGAAAAAATCATCAAGGAACTTTTGGAAGCAGGTGTCATTCGTCCCAACATTAGTCCTTATTCATCCCCAGTGGTCATGGTGCTCAAGAAAGATGGGGAGTGGCAGATGTGTCCCGACTTCAGGGCCCTCAATAAGTTGACAGTCAAAGATAAATTTCCCATCCTGGTGGTTGATGATTTGCTGGATGAACTCAATGGGGCTCAATTCTTCACTAAGATGGATCTTCGCTCAAGCTACCACCAAATTCACATGAAGGAAGTCGACATTCCCAAGACTGCTTTCAAAACTCATGAAGGCCATTATGAATTCCTGGTCATGCCATTTGGTCTTTGTAATGCCCCCTCTACTTTTCAGAGCCTTATGAACCACATTCTCAAACCATATCTCAGGAAATTTGTCCTTGTCTTCTTCGATGACATCCTCATCTATAGTTGCACTTGGGCCGCACATCTTCAGCATGTAGATCTACTCTTGCAACTGCTTCGCAAGCATAAATTATTTGTCAAGATGTCCAACTGTTCATTTGGCATGGCAGAAGTAGAGTATTTGGGCCACATTGTGGGGCGTGAAGGTGTCAAGGTGGACCCCAAAAAGATCCAAGCAATGCAGGAATGGCCTCAACCTAAGACCTTGAAGAGCTTGAGAGGATTTTTGGGTCTCACAGGCTATTATCGTAAATTTGTCTGCAACTATGGTCGCATAGCGAAGCCCCTCACCCAACTCCTAAAGAAAAATTCATTCTTCTGGAATGAGGAAGCACAACAGGCCTTTACAGCTCTAAAAAATGCCATGTGTTCCACTCCAGTCTTAGCACTACCTGACTTCACCAAATCTTTTGTCATTGAATGTGATGCTTCGGGTACATGTATTGGGGCGATCTTAATGCAGGAAGGGCGACCGTTGGCCTTCACAAGCCAGCAACTCAGTGGGAGGAATCTGGGCCAATCTACCTACGAGAAGGAAATGATGGCCATCTTACATGCCGTGGAGACCTGGCGACCTTACTTATTGGGGTGATGTTTCCAAATCCGCACAGATCATCACAATCTTAAATATTTTTTGGAGCAACACCTATCCTACCCACAACAAAATAAATGGCTCGCCAAAATGCTGGGATATGATTATGAGATCATTTACAAGAGAGGGAAAGACAATAGTGTAGCAGATGCATTATCTCGCCAATTTGAGGAGGAAAGTACTCTGCTAGAAATTTCCCTCCCCATTCCAGAATGGATTGAAGAGGCTCGCAGGGAATGGTTTTCACACCCCGGGCTCTCCCAACTCATTTCTCAATTGCAGGTAGATCCAAATTCCACCAAGGGCTACTCGTGGCAGGATGATATTCTTCGCTACAAGGACAGAGTCGTAATATCACCAACATCCACCCTCAAAAGTCGCATTTTGGCAGAATTGCACTCATCTCCCATTGCAGGACATTCGGGCTTTCAAAAGACGTATGCTCTCACCAGAAGATCATTTTTTTGGACAGGCATGAAAAAGGACATCCTTACTTTCGTAGCAGAATGCGATGTCTGTAAATGCCACAAAGGGGAAACCGTTAACACACCAGGCACATTACAACCATTGCCCATTCCGGCATCAATTTGGACGGAGGTTTCTATGGATTTCATTACAGGTCTTCCAAAGTCAGGGAACAAGTCAGTCATAATGGTGGTTGTGGATCGACTGTCAAAGTATGCTCATTTCTGTGCCCTACCCCACCCATTTACACCAACTTTGGTTGCTCAATCTTTCATGGATCAGATCTTCAAATTGCATGGCATGCCCACTTCTATTGTGTCCGACTGCGACCCGATATTCACCAGTAATTTTTGGCAGGAACTCTTCAGAATACAAGGCACTCAACTAAAACTCAGTACTTCCTATCGTCCGCAAACAGATGGTCAAACCGAAGCCGTCAACAAATGTCTAGAAACCTACCTTAGGTGTTTCACTTCAGAAAAGCAACACCTTTGGGTACAGTGGTTACCTCTGGCTGAATGGTGGTATAACACCAACTATCATGCCACCACCAAAATGACTCCCTATGAAGCAGTATATGGTCAACTCCCGCCTTCACCTACTTCGTATCTCAAGGGATGCTCAAAAGTACAAGCAGTGGATCAACTCCTACAACACCGCGCAACCATGCTCACCCATCTTCGAGAGAATCTTCATCAAGCTCAGAACCGCATGAAGCAACATGTAGACCAGCATCGCTCAGAGTGCCAATTTCAAGAAGGTGATCAGGTCTTTTTACGGCTACAACCATATAAGCAAACATCAATCAAAGACAAGGGGTGTCAGAAACTCTCTCCCAAATTCTACGGACCATATCAAGTACTTCAACACATTGGAGAAGTGGCCTACAAGTTGGCCTTGCCACCTACTGCAAAAATCCATCCAGTTTTCCATGTCTCATGCCTCAAGAAAGTGATTGGGAACAATTACAGAATTCAGACCAGTCTACCTGAATTGAACGAAGAAGGGTCCATCTGGCTTCAACCCAAACAGGTCCTAGACACACGAGACAAGCAACTGCGCGGCCGCATGATTAAGGAAGTCCTCGTCAAATGGAAAGACACCTCTCCAAAAGATGCAACTTGGGAACCAGCCACTATTCTTTAGCAGTTTTCGTAGCTTCAGCCTTGAGGACAAGGCTAGTCTTAAGGGGGAGGGCATGTTAGGGTCCCACCCTAACCCCCTTATTTATGTAATGGGATCACGTCATAGTTAAGAGTCAATAAAGCCCATATTAATAATTGTAAGTGGTTAATCCGCAATTAATGACGGAACCACAGTTAGTTGCAAATGGGCCGTAGTATTAGATAGATGGTATTCATAAAACCCATGGTATTGGCCCGTGGTATTGCATGTATGAGTCATATATAAAAGATAGAGACTCCCTGCGAGGAGCATCGTGTCTTATTTTGTAATTGAGCTCTGCTCTATTGGAGGTTGCCCCCTCAAAGAGGCAAGTGAACATTACTCTCTGAATAGTAAAATCATTGCTATTCTGTGTTCTGGGTATCTTTTCTTCGCATATTCTGTATTTGGGTATCATTTTGTAGGTTAAGAGAATAACAGAGGCACAAAGATTTTAGGTGGAAAACCCCCTCTGCGTCAAAAACCACCGAATGCGTTTTTAATAATAATTTAATCTTCAACTCCAATTGAAAAGAAAGCTCCAACTTACTAGAATCTAGAAAATCATTCTTCTCCAGCTCCCACTAGATGGATGCTCCAACGCCCGAAATTCTTCAGTAGTCAACTGGACAGATGCCCCAACACCCAATGAGCTACAACTCACCTTAGCACCACCCTACCACCCTGAATTTTTCATAGGCTTGAACTTGTTGGTGACTTCATGCACCAGCCTAGCACCACCCTACCACCCTATAAAATAATAATAGAAGAATGGACTCCCGTACTAGGGAAAATGGTCCACTTTACAATGATATAGATTGATGTAGAAGAAGAAGACACAGTAGACCATAACCCCAACTATGACACAACCACCTAATGATGATCCTAGACCTCCCGACACTACCTCTTCAACTCTTGGTAGATAGACACTTGTACAAATTTTACAAAAATGCTTTTACAATGACTTTGTACAACGATACTTTTACAATGTCTATATGCAATGCTGCCCACTTGAAGACATCATGTGGTGAACATCTTGCTATTGTTCAGCACCTTGATTGTTGCTCTTGTCATGCTACCCTTTCTCATTCTTTAGAACATTAGATTATGCATAGAGTCTTCTCTTGATGAATATATAATACCTGCAAAAAGACTTCAAGGAAATACCCATGACATGATAATAGCAAAACTTACATCATCCTGCAAAGCATATGTCAGTGCTAAATAAACACAACAAATTAGAATACAAATAACCTAATGCAATTAAGAGATGAACATGTATATACAGAATATACTTACCTGTAGCTTACCTCTGTTGCATCATTTTGCTACACCTTGCTCTTTGTTGCCCTAGAAAGTCTGGTCCTTTGCACCCCTTGACAACACTTGATCTAGTTTTTCTTGCCTTATAGGAGCATGATATTTAATCCAATGTATCTCTATGATTTAAGATCCCCAAAATGTGATCCTCAATCCTATAGAATCCCTCTGAGTCTTATTTCCAATACCACAGGTTTGACCCGATTTGGACTCTTCAAGGCAAAGTTATGCCCAATCTCTCATGATGACCTAATTATGGACTAGTTCAGTAGAATGAACTTGTACGACATGCCACGTGTCACTGTTTCCTATTTCAGCTCGGAAATTGATACACATGAAACTACAGTCTGTGCCATATCGCCACTTTTTACAGAATTCCAATCCTCTTCTGAGAGAGAGAGTTATGACGATTTTCCCAAGGTATTTCTTTGTGATGAAATTCGGTAGTCAGCAAAAACACTAACTTCCACAGATCCCATCTCTGAAAATGTAGCAAACCAAGATTTGAAATTTGGTCACAACGTTCATCGAGATTGTGAATCCAATGGATTTTAATTTTAGAATCTAAGACTTCGCAGAGATAAATTTATAGTGAAAATGCCACGTTCACTACATTTGGAGGATATATGAGATTTATTTTTATAGAGTTGATAGGGGCTTCTATAGAGAATGTTGGAGGGATTTTAGGAGCTTAAAAAATTATTAATTAATGAATATTCAATGACCAAAACCAATTATGAGTGCCATGCCACAACCCCATAGGGTTTTAGCCCACTAACTGGGGTTACTAAATTCAAACATGAATATCTCTCAAATCGTGAAGAATTACTTGGCGTGCCATATACCAATAGAAACATCTCGATGAGTATAATCTATCTAGAAGATCCTTGACTCAAAATAGAGTAACTTTTCCAGTCAAAATTCCATTACAATATCAAGGTAGCCTCTGGCGCTGCTTGGGTTGACATCAATGACAACCACAGATCATATTTAGATCAACAATCTCCCACTTTGGCATTGATGGCAACACAAATATTCCCCTACGATCAGGGCACCTCTTCCTACTACCTTCTCTCCCCCTAGCACACAACCATCCTGCGGACTTGTACACCTTTCCACACCCCTTTATTTTCTGAATAAGGACAATCTAATGAGAACTTGGGATAATCCCAAGCTTTTGGTGAAGATATTCAAATGCTTCATGAGGTAAAGGTTTAGTGAAGATATCAATGATTGGTTATTTTGTACCAACATATTCAAGTTTGATAGTCTTTTTAGCGACTTGTTCTCTAACAAAATGATATTTTATCAGAATGTGTTTTGTTTTTGAATGCATGACATGATTCTTGGAGATGCTGATTGCACTGGTGTTGTCATAGAATATGGGAATAGGCTCACTAAATTGTACTTGAAGATGTTGCAAAGTTTGTTTCATCCAAAGGACGTGAGTACAACAAGCTACTGCTGCAATGTTTTCTGCTTCAGTTGTAGATAACAAGAGTGAGGTTTTCTTTTTTCTCAACCATGATACGAGACAACGACCTAGATAGAATGTTGCACCACTAGTACTCTTACGATCATCAATGCTTCCTGCCCAATCTGCATCTATAAAGGCTTGAATAATGGGATTGTTGCCCTTGGGATACCATAAGCCATATTTTGTTGTGCACTTTAAATATCGAAGAATTCTTTTGACGACAATAATATGTGATTCTTTTGGTGCTACTTGGAATCTTGCTACTTGTCCAACTACTTGCATAACATCTGGTCGGGAGGCTGTTACATATAGAAGACTATCGATCATAGATCTGTACAACCTCTGATCCACATCCTTAGATGAGTCGTCTATCCTCAATTTGCAACCTGTTACCATTAGAGTAAGGTCAAGTTTGCAATCTTCCATTTTGAATTTCTTGATAATTTCTTTGATGTACTTGACTGGACATATAAATATTCCTTTCTCTTGCTGAGATATTTGAAGCCCTAAGAAGTATGTCAACTCACCAAGTAAATACATCTCGAACTCACTTTGCATCTTTGTAGTAAAGTTCTTACTTTGTCGATCATCATTGCTATGAAATATTATATCATCCACATATACCTCAATGATTGTTAAATTATCCTTATCTATTTGTACATAAAGATTTCTATCAACACTACCTTTCTTGAACCCTTGTTGATGTATATATCCATCAAGACGAGCATACCATGCTCTGGGAGCCTATTTGAGACCATACAGAGCCTTCTTTAACCTGAAAACATAGTCTTCTTTTTCTAATAATAGAAAACCTTCAGGTTGTTCGATGTAAACTTCTTCTTCTAATTCTCCATTCAGAAATGCTAACTTAACATCCATTTGGTAGACTTTTATTTTTCTTGAAGACGCATAGCCAAGAAAGATCTGGATGGCTTCCATTATGGAAACTAGTTCAAATGTTTCGCCGAAATCAATTCCTTCCACTTGTGCATAGCCTTTGCAAACCAATCTTGCTTTGTTTTTGGTAACCTGTCCATCTTCATTCAATTTGTTCTTGAACACCCATTTCATCCCAATGACATTTTTATCTTTTGGTCATGGAACTAATTACCAGGTGTTATTCTTCTCGATTTGATCCAATTATTCATTCATAGCTGCTACCCAATGTTCATTCTGGCTAGCTTCCTCAGAACTACTAGGCTCAAAGGTTGCTAGAAAAGCAATGTGAGCTTGTTGTGATGATTGAAACTGTCAACCTTTTCTTGTTCCAATTCCTTCATTTATGTCACCAATGATTTGATTTGATGGATGGTTCTTTTGAATCCATTCTTTTGTTCTCTTTGGAGGAGCTTCTTGTTGTTTTTCCTGTATATCTTGTTGATCATTATTTACTTCTTCCTGGTTGACAATTGCTTCTTGTTCTAGAATTTTCTCTGTACCTTTTTCAATCTCTGTCTCAAGTTTCAAAGATTCTAGATCCTCATGCTTATTCGTTAGAACACTATCTTCGTCAAATGTAACATTTATGCTCTCCACTATCTGTTTTTGTCTTAGATTATAGAATTTATAGGCCTTTCCTTTGCATGAGTAACCAACAAAGATACCTTCATCAACACACGGTTGAAACTTACCCAACTTTTGATCTTCTCTTTTGATATAACATTTTCTTCTGAAGATTTTGAAATATTTAACATTAGCCAATTTTCCTTTCCATAATTCATATGGGATCTTATTGAAATTATTTCTGAGAAGAATTTTGTTGATAATGAACATTTCCTTATCAATTGCTTGTACTCAGAATTTTTCATCAAATTTTGAGTCCTTCGACATTGTTCTACCCATTTCCTGTATAGTTCTATTCTTTCTTTCAACAACTCCATTTTGCTGAGGTGTTCGTGCTGTTGAAAATTGTCTTTTTATTCCATTTTCTTCACAGTATTGCTGAAATAATTTGGAAGTGAATTCTCCACCATTATCTGATCTTAGAGACTTTATTTTTAAATCAGTTTCATTTTTGATCAACTCCTTGTAGATCTTAAAGCACTCAAATGCTTCAGATTTTTTCTTTAGGAAACAGACGATTGTCATCTTGGTATAGTCATCTATGATTAACATGAAATATAATTGTATATCTAAGCCTTTTGTTCCCATAGGACCACATAGATCAGTATGTATCAATTCCAATGGATGTGATGCAAAGTGTTCCTTTGTTTTAGATCCGCATTTCGTCTGCTTGCCATGTCGACAGGCCTCACATAGTGTGTTGGAAGGTTTTGATATTTTCAACATTTCTCATACTGTTTCCTTTTTCTTATCCCGACAAGATTGTCAAAGTTTATGTGACTCATTCGTTTGTGCCATAACCAACTTTCATCTTCTTTAGCTAGTAGACATGCTTTAGTTGTTTCATCTAGAACATATATGCCATTTGGAGCGCGACTTGCTGTAGCCACAATTTTCCATACCTGCCTTTCCTGATTTCACATTTTGTGGAGTTGAATAGCATTATGTGTCCTTGATCACACATATGTCCAACACAGAGAAGATTATGATTCATGTTTTCAACCAATAGAACATTCTTAGCTAGAGCATATTTGCTTCCAAGATCGACGGTAACTTATCTTATAACATTTGAAGATCCATCATGTCCAAAGGACACGGTTCCATCCTTCTTCTCTTTCAGAGATACAAATTTCTTTCTATCTCCAGTCATATGCGTTGAGAAACCACTATCAACATACCACACAACTTTCTTGTTTTGAGCCTTGAGAGCGAGAGCACAATTATCAGTGTTCTTCTTCTTCCATGTTCATTCGTTCCGTGCCTTCGAAGATTCTTCTTGAGGATTTTCAAGTCTGCAATCTTTGGCTATGTGTCCAAAGTTTCAAAATTTGTAACATTCAATATTACTTCTTAAATGTTCAAATCTATTAATGTTTCGTTGAGCTTGGGAGGTTCATATTTGATAGATCTCCTGGAATTGTATTGGTTCCTAGGTTACGTGTGACATTCTTCAACTTTATGACCAAGTTTTCCACATGAATAACAATAGCCATGAAAAATATGTTGGTACCTGGATGGAAATCTTCGTCAGGGAATTGTCTTCCAAGGCTATTCTTGCAAATCTTGTTCAATGAAGTCTACATGCCTATCAGATCTCATAGGTTCATTGTATTTTTTTGTAGAAGGTCCTAATTCTTCTTCTTTGTAACAAGGCCAGTTCTGTTGTTGTAATATCGTTGATTGTTGATGAGTTCTTCCAATGCCCTTGAGTTGTTGGCATAGTTTTGGAAATTTTTTCCCTTCTTCACTTCCTTACGCAACGAGACTACTTCGGCTTCTAGTGCTTCCCTTTCTCAGTTGCTTTCTTCCAAATTCTTTTGAAGTGACTCTTTAATACATTTGTATTCTTCAACGTCAATTTTGAGACCTTGAACTTGTTCTTCAAGAATATTGGAATGGATATTCTCAGCCTTGAGCTCTTTTATAAGCTCGATTGCCTCCTTAGAAAATTATTCTATGGTCAACCCTTCTTCTTCGTTGTTTGATACCTCTTGTTTATTTTGTTGGCCATAAACTATACTCTCTGATTGGCTTTTTATTCACTATCACTGTCTTCATCGGATGATGATATATCTTCTTTAGAGATAAAGTTCCTTTTGAATCCTTTCTTCTTGCCTTGCTTGTTGAATTTCTTAAGGCCTTTCTTTCCTTCTGAGTTTCCATCACTTTTGTTCAGACATTTTGCTGCGAAATGCCCAACCTCACCACAACTGAAACATATCAATGGAAGTTTACCTTTGAATTTTCCCTTACTAGTTTTTAGTTTTCTCGTAAAGTAAGCATATTCTCCATCTGAAAAACCTTCTTCATCATCTTCCTTTTCTTCACACTTGCAGGTGCAAGTGCAGGTCTTTGCCTTTAAAGGTTGTTTGTCCTTTTTGGTTTTCTTAGATGCAGTGAACACAGTTTCTAGATGTGAAGTACCTTCTTCTTCATCAAGTCTCATTTCATATGCTATGAGAACTCCATGTAATTCCTCTCTGCTGAGTTTGTCCAGATTTTCATTGTATTCTAAGACCGATACCTTTGGGTTGAACCTTCCTGGTAATGTTCTAAGAATCTTTTGTATAATAGTCTTCTCATCAACATGCTCTCCCAATCCTTCCAGAGTGTTGGTTATTTCATCAACGTTTTGGAAGTATGCAACAATGTTGTCATCTTCTTTCATTCTGAGTTGCTCAAATTTTGCTCTGTAGATTTGAAGCTTTGGTTCTTTGATATTTGAGTCACCTGCATATATATTCTCAAGATTGTCCCATACATTTTTGTTGGTTTTACAACCCAACACCTTATGAAAAGTAGATTCAATAAGTCCACTGATAATAATATTATTTGCTTTTGCATCATTTACCAAATTCTTCTTACCTTGTTCATCTGCGGTTGGTGTAAATCCATTTTGAATAGTGTCCCATACTTCGTAACATTGTGCCAAGAGATATACCTCCATTCTTCCTTTCCAGAGTGCATAATTATTTTCATTGAATAGAGGTACACCATTCTTGGTATGCTTCGTCATCTCCTTCCAGTTGTTAAACTGCTATTGAAGGAACCAAGCTCTGATACCAATTGTTGGAAAATACTGAGGGGGGGGTGAATCAGTACTCCTTAGAAATTAGAACTTTTAAATCTTTTCAAAGCATTAGTTAATATTCAATTATCATTAATGTTTATGCAGTAACAACAACGAATAAAAGGACACGAGGCACAAAAATTTTAGGTGGAAAACCCCCTTTGGGTCAAAAACCATCGAACGCTTTTCTAATAATTCTTTAATCTTCAAATCCAATTGAAAAGAAAGCTCCAACTTCATAGAATCTAGAAAAGCTTTCTTCTCCAGCTCCCATTGGATGGATGCTCCAATTCCCGACATTCTTCAGTAGTCAACTGAACGGATGCCCCAACACCCAATGAACTACAAATCACCCTAGCACCACCCTACCACCCTAAATTTTTCACAGGCTTGAACCTATTGGTGACTTCATGCACCAGCCTAGCACCCTATAGAAGAATAAAAGAATAATGGAATCCTGTACCAGGGAAAACGGTCCAATTTACAATGATATAGAATGATGTAGAAGAAGAAGACACACTAGACCATAACCCCAACTATGACACAACCACCTAATGATGATCCTAGACCTCTCGACACTACCTTTTCAACTCTTGGTAGACAGAAACTTGTACAAATTTTACAAAGATGCTTTTACAATGACTGTACAATGATACTTTTACAATGTTTGTATGCAGTGCTACCCACTTGAAGACTTCATGTGGTGAACTTCTTGCTACTGTTATGAACCTTGATTGCTACTCTTGTCATGCTACCCTTTCTCATTCTTTAGAAAATTAGATTATGCATAGAGTCATATCTTGATGAATATATAATACCTGCAAAAATTCTTCAAGGAAATACCCATGACATTATAATAGCAAAACTTACCTCATCCTGCAGAGCATATGTCAGTGCTAAACAAAAACAACAAATTAGAATACAAAGAACCTAATGAAATTTAGAGATGAACATGTATATACAAAAGATACTCACCTGTAGCTTACCTCTGCTGCATCATTTTTCATGCACCTTTCTCTTTGCTACCCTAGAAAGTCTGGTCCTTCGCACCCCTTGACAACACTTGATCTAGTTTTTCTTGCCTTCTAGGAGCATGATATTTAATCTGATGTATCTCTATGATTTTAGATCCCCAACATGTGATCTTCAGTCTTATAGAATCCCTATGAGTCTTCTTTCCAATGCCACAGGTCTGACCCAATTTGGCCTCTTCAAGACAAAGTTATGCCCAATATCTAACAATGACCTAATTATGGACTAGTTCAATAGAGCGAACTTGTATGACATGCCACGTGTCATTGTTTCCTCCTTCGGCTCTAAAATTTATATACATAAAACTATAGTATGTGCACTATCTACCACCTTTTACAACATTCCAATCCTCTTATTAGAGAGAGAGTTATGACAATTTTCCCAAGGTCACTTCTTTGAGATGAAATTCGGCAGCCTGCCAAAACCCTAACTTCCACAGATCTTATCTCCGAAAATATAGCGAACAAAGATCTAGAATTTGGTCACAACATTCAACTGGATTGTGAATAAAATGGGTTTTAATTTTAGAATCTAAGACTTCATATAAATGAAGTTATAGCAAAAATTCCATGATCACTACATTTGGAGGATATATGGTATTTCTTTTTATAGAGTTGAGAGGGGCTTCTATAAAGAATGTTGGAGGGATTTTAGGAGCTTAAAAAATTATTAATTAATGACTATTCAATGACCAAAACCAATTATGAGTGCCATGCCACAACCCCATAGGGTTTTAGTCCACTAAATGGGGTTACTAACTTCAAACATGGATATCTCTCAAACCGTGAAGAATTACTTGGTGTGCCATATATGAACAGAAACTTCTCGACGAGTAGTATCTATCTAGGAGATCCTTGACTTAAAATAGAGTAAGTTTCCAAGTCAAAATTCCCTTGAAAGATCAAGGTAGTCCTTGGTGCTGCTTTGGTTGACATCAATGAGAACCTCAGATCATCTTTAGATCAACAATCTCCCCCTTTGGCATTGATGGAAACACAAGTACTCCCCCTGCGATTAGGGCACCTCTTCTTACTGCCTTCTATCCCCCTTTGACATCTATGGCAAAGGGTAACTTCCCCTAACACACAACCATCTTGTGGACCTGTACACATTTCCATTCCCGCTTTATTTTCTCAATAAGGAAAATATAATGAGAACTTGGGAGAGTCACAAGCTTCTGGTGAAGATATTCAAATGCTTCACGAGGTAAAGGTTTAGTGAAGATATCAGTGATTTGTTATTTTGTACCAACATATTCAAGTTTGATATTCTTTTCAGCGAATTGTTCTCTAACAAAATGATATTTTATCTAAATGTGTTTTGTTTTTGAATGCATGACAGGATTCTTGGAGATGCTGATGGCACTGGTGTTATCACAGAAGATGGGAATAGGCTCATTGGATTGTACTTGAAGATCTTGCAAAGTTTTTTTCATCTAAATGACTTGAGTACAACAAGTTGCCACTGCAATGTATTCTAATTCCAATGTAGATAACGAGATTGAGGTTTTCTTTTTGCTCAACCATGATACGAGAAAATCACCTAGATAGAGTGCTGCTCCACTAGTACTCTTACGACCATCAATTCTTCCTGCCTAATCTACATCCATAAAGGCTTGAATAATGAGATTGTTGCCCTTGGGTTACCACAAGCCATATTCTGTTGTGCCCTTTAGATATTGAAGATTTCTTTTGACGGAAATAATATGTGATTCTTTTGGTGTTGTTTGGAATCTTGCTACTGTCCAACTGCTTGCATAACATCTAGTTGGGAGGCTGTTACATATAGAAGACTACCAATCATAGATTTGTACAACCTCTGATCCACATCCTTAGATGAGTCATCTATGCTCAATTTGCAACCCGTTACTATCAGAGTACGGACGGGTTTGCAATCTTCCATTTGGAATTTATTGAGCATTTCCTTGATGTACTTGGCTTGACATATAAATATTCCTTTCCCTTGTTGAGATATTTGAAGCCCTAAGAAGTATGTCAACTCACCAAGTAAAGATATCTCAAACTCACTTTGCATCTTTGTAGAAAAGTTCTTACTTAGTCGATCATCATTGCTACCAAAGATTATATAATCCACATATACCTCAACGATTGTTAAATTATCCTTATCTATTTGTACGTAAATATTGCGATGAAAAGTAACTTTCTTGAACCCTTGTTGATGTAGATATCCATCAAGATGAGCATACCATGCTCTCGGAGCCTGCTTGAGACCATACAAAGCCTTCTTTAACTTGAAAACATAGTCTTCTTTTTCTAATAGTATAAAACCTTTAGGTTGTTCGATGTAAACTTCTTCTTCTAATTCTCCATTTAGAAATGTTGACTTAGCATCCATTTGGTAGACTTTTATTTTTCTTGAACATGCACATCCAGATGGCTTCCATTCTATACTTCTTCATTTGATCACGAAGTTGATTCACTCGCTATTTATATGTCTAAGCCATTGGTCCCTGATGATCTACCTATCGGAAGTCGAAACGCCACAGGCTATCGAGGCACTTTAGCCTGAGCTAATGGCTATGCCAGGCCCTCTATGTCCTTAGGTTGGTTTCACTTCTGATTAGGAAATTGTTGAAACATGCAAGGCTCCTCATTACTCTCCGATTTGCATTGAAGATCAACCAAACAACAAGATTTCGGTTCCGCCACTCGAATTACACGATCCTATCGCTCTTGCATTGGAGGAATCTTACATAGCAAGCACACTTGCATGACATAAGTGGTCCACCTTTATCACATTTTCTTGCATGTCATAGTCAAGAGAATGCATATGCTTAACATCTGCACGCAGTGTAGCACAACAACATGGAAAGTCCACAGAGTGAATGTCAAGCTTTTTCACTCATTTCTTTTCTGTGGATGCACTTAACCTCGGAGTGTGTTTGTCTTCATCGTTATATATTTCATGTTTGTTAGTTTGTGTGACTGTCATGAACCACACCTTTACCAACATGGGTCAACCAATGTGCCAGTGGCTGCATTTGAGTTATCACTTCACATGAGCAGACCCATGCATTGTTAGCGTAGGAGTAGGTGTAGTGTTTGCTTCATGTCTTGTTTTGTTGCATGTATGTTTTCTTCTTACTTTGTGTGTTTGTTTGTTTTCTTGCTTTATTTTCTTACTCACTCTTTTGCGCATTTAATTATGCTTTTTTTTTGTTTGTTTTGTTGTTTATTTTCTTAAGTTAGTTTTGCATGAAACCATGTGCAACTCTTGAAACAAGCTGGTAAACTACAAGAGGACCTGTGCAGTTATCAATACTTGGTTATTTGTCATCTTGTATCTATATGAAGAACTTGTTGTCTTCAGTCCATGACACACCAATGGAAAATATGTTCTATTCAAAGTGAAGCTTAATGAAAACATGACGCTTGCACACTAACTTGTATCACCTACTCTAGTTAGTTGTTTTGCGTTAACCCTTTATAGCTCAATCAAGTAGAGTAAGGTGAGTGGGAAAACCTTAACAAGCATGTGAGAGGTATACACAAAATACTTCTTTGAAGTAACAACCTCTTGCACTATCAATAAGTCAGGATCCCTGTTCCAACTATAAAATGAATAAGTGCTATGCATAGTTATGAAAATGAAAATATGAAAAATTTAAAAAAAATGAAAAATGAATAAGGCAAAAGAAGAGAAAGGCTTCCTGTGCAGAGAGGTGATGCAAGTAACTCCGCCGGGGTACTAACCAAGCTCTCTAGTGTGGAGTACTAAAAAGGTATGTTTTTGATGATCATTTTAGTATCTTTTCAGTAGAACTTGCAAACCTTTTTGCATCATGAACTTGGAAAACGATAAAGAATTATAACAAAACATGTGAGTTTAATATGCAAGACTAAAACGCTGACAATTGTCATTTCCTTATGCAGGGAAGAGTGAAAACGAGAAATTGCCATTCCAAAGGAAAGGACAAGGACAAGATAACTGCTATCCCTTTGACGAGAGACCGAATGCAAACAAGGCTAAGCAAATCAAAGCGAATCAGCCCTGAAAAGGAGGTGGAGACACCAGCTCGGCGCAGGAGAGAAAAGAGATGATTAAGGATTAACGGTTCGACGAATCCCTCAGGATCCTTGATCCTGAGGGATTGTTGTTTTATCTATTTTTGTACTTAGACATCTCCGTCATCACCCTTATAAAAAGGGACAACATTGTTAGCTCGAGAGAGAGTTAGACATGATTACGCTATTATGTAATTTCTGTTATGATCAAAAATTTGATCATCGAGTCTCGATAAGAACTGGTTTACTGTAATTTTGCTTCATGCATTAATACAAACTTGGTGACTACTTCATCTCTGAGTCTGGATTAACCTAAAGCGGTGTACCCCTGGAGGCTAAGGGCCCGACCCTGGAGGACACTTGCTCCTGTATTATTACGATTTGGCTTCTGCGTGGTTTGCTTATCGTCGTTATTTGGTAATCTGATATGCTTTATAAGTTTACATCACATGCTCTGTTATGTTTAATTCATTAAGGTTTCCATAGACAGAACTATTGTATTGACTCTGCATCATATTACTGTTCCTTTCAGAGTTGATTGAATATTACTAGTCTTAACAGAATACTTTTACTATCCCATTACAGGGCTTTTGTGTTGTGCACTTGTTCATTCATGTTACAGAATTTATCTTGGGAGTTATGTTCTTTACGATTGTTGAATTGATGAACGATGTTGTTCTATTTTGAAATGCAGTCGTATTCCTTCTAACTGAGATTGATATTTGGATCAGATTACTCTTTAAGCATGCTGTGTGTGTATATGGTTTTTAAGCGCTGTTCCATAACTTATCAGTAATCAGTACTGTTCCATTGGTGTGTGGTGTTCGATCTGCCTTAAGAGTGAAAGATTGTTTTTTGAATACGATTGATGCATTTGATTTGGTAGATTAAGTTTGTTACTGCTCGCGAGACTTAGTTGCTGTTCTATTTCATAGCTGCTGTTCCATTTAAGAATTGTTGTTCCATTACATACTTTCTATTTGATTTCTTATTTTTTGTTCCATTTTCTTATCTATCGTTCCATTTGCTGGCGTTTGTTATTTTGGTGTGGGAGACGATCTAAGGCTGTAGTGAGCCTTGGCATTTACTGGTATGGCTCCCAGATCCACGGTATGTTCTCTAATTTCCTTTTCATCAGTTTCCAAATGGATGGGTTATCGCTACCGAACCCTTGACTGATAAGTTGCCTAGTCTTTTGAGTGTGTGATTTACTCTTTTGAAGTAGTTTAGTTGTAGATAAGCATCCGTTTACTCTTGTATTTCTGAACACTATACTACTAGCATTACTCTGGCAAATGATAAGCCTCAGACTGAGACACTCTTTGAAATAACAAAACGCTCTCGGATTGACATATTAATGTGAGGTAATTAGAGGTGAAAGAGACCCTTTTTATAGCTCTACATTTTGGCACCGTTGTCGGGGAAAGAGTGTAGCCATTTGTCCTTTTTTTCAGAGTAGTGTATGAACCTGCTAGGGAAGAGTTGGATTTTAAAAACGGAAGGTAAGAACCTATGTACGGAGCATGTAAAAGCCCTGCTCCTCTGTCTTCTTTCCTAACAGATTTTTTGTTGCTTTGTTTGAATAGAATTTAGTAGTTCATTTGAGTGCATGACTAAGCAGAAAAAACCAGAAAAAAAAATACCAAACCTCCACCCAAGCCAGAAAAATCTAAGGGGCCGGTGACCCTTGGCCGAACGACCTTCATAGACGAAATCTACAAGAAAGCAGAATCTCAGCCATCAATAGGACCCAGGAAAATCATTTCTAAACAACCTACTACTTCCCTTCAGGCCACAGGATCACCATCTGTAGCCTTTGCTGAGGTGCATAGTCAAACTGAAGAGCAGGACTTTCAAAAAATTGAAAATTCTACTCCAGAACTATTGCAGGAAGGGAATTTCAGCAATCTTTGTGAAGGAGAAGGAGAAATAGGGGAAACTGAGAAACCAAGATCTCCTATTGGAACAAATCAGCCATTAAACAACCCAGACAAGGGGAGTGCTACAAAAATCATTGTTGAAGGAACCCAATCTCCTCAGACATCATGCATTCTCATTATCCCAGATAGAGGAAGTGTTATTAAAACTATTCCTGTCAAAGCCATTCCCTCTCAACCTAGGAATACCCTCCTAGATATCCCAGAAGGTTATTGGCATATATTCGACCCTATGGCTCAAAATCAGCCAAACACTCAAACCTCTACATTACAATACCCTATAGTGGATTCTGCAGCAAATGCGCCTATGAAAGCAATCCTCTTCAACATATCCCTACATTTCACGGCCTCACATCAGAAGATTCGGATGCATTTTTATTTGAATTTGATGTGTTGTGTAGGGGATATGATTACACCACCGACCCCCAGAAACTGAAATTATTTCCCTCTACATTAAAAGGGGCTTCTTTAAGATGGTTTATGGGATTAGGTGGCAGGGTTATAAATAACTGGGATCAAATGAAAGAATCTTTCCTAAAAAAATATCAGGATTATTGCAGGTCTAGAGAACTGAAGGATGAAATATTCCAGATGACAGCTAGACCGAATGAAACACTAGAGGAGTATGTGGAACGTTTCCAGTACAATCTACAAAGATCTCCTTATGCATCACTACCTTTACTTGATAATGTGTTAAAAACTACATTGATAAGGGGCATGAAGGAACAATGGATCGAAACATTGAACATCATGGGAAAAGGGGATATTTATCAAGAGAATTTTGCTGACATTATTGATTTGTGTATCAGGAGCTCGAGAGGCAGGACAAGAGTAAAACCAGCAGAACATGATCGGTTTGTAAGAGATAATAAAATTTCAACATAAGGAGTAACACGTGTAGAAATTGGAAATTTATTGGAAAATTTTAAAACTGATATTCTAGGGACACTAACTACACAACTTGATATTATGCAGGCTAAACAGAAGCAAATGGAGGCAGAACAAAATTTGGCAATCTTCTGTCCCTGATGCAGGAAAAAGCATATTCACAAGGAGTATCCACTGGATACAGTCCAAACATGCGCCATCTGTACAAAAGATCACCTTATGGAGAGTTGCCCCTCACTTCCTGGATTGAAGGCGATATATAAGGAAGCGGAAGAAGAACCAGAAGCAGTGTATTTGATCAACCAACGCCGTCAGTGGCAGCCGAGACAATCTGGTATGTTTCCAGACCCAACTTCTTCTTTTCAGCATCCACAGTATAATGCTCAACAATATAGTATGTGGCAAAGTCAGTCCTAACCCCTGTTTCCAAACTGGTCACCACAGTCGTTTCCTTCTTCAAACCCGTGGCTGAATCAGGCAAGCCAATCTGGTTGGTCGAATTTTCCTTATACTCCACCATATTGGCAAGGTAACCCATATCCTCCATAATGGACTCCCCCTACTTCACAAAGTTCAGCCTGGCAGACAAACTGGCAGAGACCGATGCATCAGCCAGTAGGAACTATTCCGCTCCCTCAACCTACACTGCCAGCCTTACAACAAAATCCCCAGTCTAATCTGAGACCGCAACTCCCAGCCCAACCCAACCCCAATCCAAATAACATACCAGTCCAATCTCTCCAAATTATAGAATCACCAGAAATAGGACCCGACCTGAAGGAGTGTAATGATCTTCAGTTAAGATCTGGGCGTATTATTGAAACTGAGGGAGATAAGACAATTCAGATTGAAGATCAGTTACCCAAAGAACATCTATCACAACAAGAGGATGTGAATAAACAACAAACTCATAATCAAGCAACCACATCCTCTCCTCCATTCCCAGAATGATTAGTCATACCTCGACGTATACAATATCCTGACTTTGACATTCTAGGAGAATTACAAAACATGTACATAAAAATTCCATTCCTCCAAGCCATTCAAGACATCCCCATATATGTAAAAACTATCAAAGAATTGTGCATAAAGAAACCAAGGAGGAATATAACAAATAATCCAAGAGTCCAAGTAGTCGGTACTTTATCTGACTTACTATCAGGGAAAGAAACACCCATTAAATATGAAGACCCAGGAAATCCAATTGTAACTGTCCAAATTTATGGTCAGACCCTGTCTAATGCCTTAGTTGATCTAGGAGCTGCAATTAATATCTTAACAACCACTACTTTCCAAAAGCTAGGCATTACATCGGTAGAACCCACCTCTACCTTACTAGAGTTGGCTAACTGATCTATGGTTAGGCCGGAGGGTACTCTACATGATGTCATGGTCTCTGTTGATTCCTGGGAATATCCAACCGATTTCCTGATAATAAATCCCAAAACCCGACTTGATGGACACCCGCTGATTTTAGGTAGAACTTGGCTTGCCACTGCCGATGCTTACATTGCCTACTGGCAAGGAAATATGACCATAACCAAAGGACCAAATATCAAGAATTTAGTTCTATATCCTCCAGTGTAGCCAAGTGTCACAATAATCAGAACTAATAAGCACCCTGTATCATACCTTACTGATAACATTAGATCTCCATTAACTATACAAGAGGCACTTGATTTTAAAGAACAAATAGAAGATGATGCCATTAATAATTTCATTAGTCAAACTGAATCTAGATCCTACACACAGTGTCACATGATATAAGCAGCATTTGATAATGAATTAGAAGAAGATCCTCTTAAAGATACACATGATCAAACAATACCTGTTACTTCTGTTGCAAGTAGTAAAATTGTGGAAATTGAACCAGGAAAAACCTTAAATATTAATGCCAACCTCACACCTGAACAAGAAATGAAGCTCATCCAGTTGCTAACAAAATATAAAGAAGCATTTGCATGGGATTACCCTGATATGAAAGGAATTGACCCCCAATTATGTACACACCACATTTATATAGAAAAGGATGCCAGACATGTTCGTCAACCTCAAACGAGACTTAATCCTCATCTAAAAGATGTGGTAAAAGCTGAAATTCAAAACTTTTAGATGTCAATTTTATCTATCCTATCTCTGATAGTAAATGTCTCTCCGCTTGTGGTGGTACCAAAAAAGAATGGGAAATGGAGAATCTGTGTGGATTACAGGGAGCTAAGTAAAGCAACACAAAAAGACCACTTTCCTTTCTCATTCATAGACCAAGTATTAGATACTTTAGCAGGAAAGAAATTCTTTTCTTTCTTGGATGGGTTCAGTGGATACAATCAGATTTAGATTGCCCTTCAAGACCAAGACAAAACTACTTTTACTTGTCCTTGGGGAACATTTGCCTATCGAGTTCTACCTTTTGGCTTATGCAATTCTCCTGCCACATTCCAGAGGGCTATCCTTAGTATTTTTGCAGATTTAATAAATGATGGACTTGAAGTATACATGGATGACTTTACACCATATGGAGATGATAGTGATCCATCATTGGACACCCTAGAAAAAGTCCTACAACGCTGCATTGCTACCAGGATTTGCTTAAGCCACGAAAAATGTTATATGATGATGACTGAAGGACTTATCCTAGGACACTATGTTTCAGCAGCTGGCATTCAGGTAGACCCGGCCAAAATCCAAATACTTTTTCTTATTCCCACTCCTACTACTCAAACAGAGGTATGCAGTTTTCTTGGATTTTCTAGTTATTATAGGCGATTTATAGAACATTATTCGCACATTACTGCACCTCTATATGCACTAACTGGTAACGTTGATTTTCTTTGGATAGAAAAATGTGAACGTGCTTTCAAGGATCTGAAGAAGCTCATATCCACAGCCCCAGTCCTTCGAGGAACAAATTGGGATTTGCCATTCCAGATATCATCTAATGCCTCAGACACAGCCATTGGAGCAGTCCTTGGGCAGGAAGAGGATAAAAAACCATATGCTATTTATTACATCAGCAAAAATTTATCCCCTGCTGAATTAAATTACACTGTTACTGAAAAAGAATTCCTAGCTGTAATACATGCTATCAATAAGTTTAGACATTACATTACTGGATATCCTATTATCTTGTATACAGATCATTCTACCATAAAATATTTAGCAAATAAGCTTGTCACAAATGGCAGAATAACTAGATGGCTGATTTTATTGCAGGAATTTGATATCACAATCATGGATCGACCTGGCAAAGAAAACCCTGTAGCCAATTTTCTCTCAAGAATGCCAAAGCCAATTGATGCAGCAGCAGTTGAAGATCAATTTCTGGACGAGCATCTATTTGCTGTTGCTGTTCAAACACCCTGGTATGCTAATGTTGCCAATTACCTCACAGTAGGTAAACTACCAAAACATCTAACCCCTAATGAGCGGAAACAGATTGTTCAGAAGAGCGCTTGATTCTCGTGGATTGGGGGCTATTTGTTTCACACAGGGGCAGACATGCATATCAAGAGATGCGTTCGAGAAGATGAAATCTTTGGCATTTTAAAAGCCTGTCATGATGGACCATGTGGTGGAAATTTCACTGAGCGCAGAACTGAACATAAGGTGCTGCAGACAGGGTATTATTGGCCCACGATTTTCAAAGATGAAAAGAAATTTTTCCAAGCCTGTGACAGCTGCCAGCGAGCAGGACGTCCTGGTCAATCTGATGAGATGCCTCTGAAACCACAGTTAGTCATTGAACCATTCGAGCGATGGGCTCTTGATTTCGTTGGACCTATCAACCCATCATCAAATTAGAAAACATATATTTTGGTGGCAATAGAATATGTCACCAAGTGGGTTGAAGCAGAAGCATTGCCTAGAGCTACAGAGAACTCTGTCATACAGTTCCTGTTCCATCTATTTGTACGTTATGGCCTTCCAAGAGAAATAATTACAGACGGTGGACCATAGTTTGCTGGGAACAGATTAGCTGCAACACTCAACAACTATCATGTCCAGTATAAAATGACTACTCCATACCACCCACAGGCGAATGGACAGGTAGAAAGCAGCAATAAAATAATAGAAGCAATTCTAACGAAAACCATTGCATCACATAGACACGATTGGGCTGCCAGACTACCTGAAGCACTCTGGGTTTACATAAAAACATGGAGAAGCACCACTGGTTACTCACCTTATCAATTAGTTTTTGGAAAACAACCTATTTTCCCTATAGAATTCGAAATCAAAACATTATGGATAGCACAGGAAGTTGGCTTAGATCTAAGTGAGGCACATATTAATCGATTGCAGCAGATCAATGAGTTGGACGAAATTAGGCTCTCTGCACTTCAAAACACTGCCCTGATCCAACAACAGCGAGCTAAATGGCATGATGCTCTCATTAAAAACAAAGTCTTCCACGAGGGAGACTGGGCTCTGTTGTACGACTCTAGGTTTCAGGACTTCCCTGGAAAACTCCAGACTCGTTGGTTGGGACCATACGAAATCCAGAAGGTACATGACAATGGGACCCTTACTCTAATCACTATTGATGGTTCTGGATATGCCTTCAAGGCAAATGGCCATCGAGTTCGCCTCTATCGCAAACCACTAACTCTGGAGTCCTTTTGCCAGCAGCTACGCCGAGACTCTTATATGGAGATTCTGGGGGAGGAATAGAAGTCTTCCTCACTTGTAATTCATTAAGAAATTCATTTCGTTTTACAATTTGTACATAAGTTCTTTTTTCTTTTTGAATCATTTTTTCTACATATTTTTGAATTAATGTTTTGTTGTTCCTTTTTTTCAAAAGAACAACATTTTCTTCCGGCTGTTCCTTTTTCAAAAAGAGAAAACTCCATTGGATCAGTCGTCATCTCGTTGTAATTAGGATCTTTTTCTTTATTTTTGTGTGTTTTGCTGTTCCTTTTCCAAAGGAACAACATTTTTTACTTTTGCCGTTCCTTTACCAAAGGAATGGCATTTGTGTGTTTTTGTTGTTCCTTTTCCAAAGGAACAACATTCTTGATTTTGTGCTGTCCCTTTTCCAAAGAAACAACATTTCCCCCCCCAGCTGTTCCTTTTCTAAAGGAACAACATTTTTATTTTTGCTGTTCCTTTTTCAAAGGAACGACATCTCTGTGTGTTTTGTTGTCCCTTTTCCAAAGGACCAACATGTTCGATTTTCGCTGTTCCTTTTTCAAAGGAACAACATTTTTTTGGTTCCTACTGTTCCTTTTTCAAAAGGAACGGCATTTCCGTGTGTTTGTTGTCCCTTTTCCAAAAGGAACAACATATTTTTGATTTTGCTGTTCCTTTTTCAAAGGAACGGCATTGGAATGTTCTGCTGTTCCTTTTTCAAAGGAACGACATTTGCATTTACTTCTATTTGAGGTCTCTTGTTGGCCCTTTTTCCAAAAGGAACACCACTTGCATGCTTTTGCTCTCCTTATGAAACAGCTTGTCCCTTTTGCTGATCTAAATTAAGGATGCTTATTGCTCCTGTTCTTTAAAGTATTTTAGAATACAACTATGCATTTATGCAATGGATACAAAACCTCAACATACTGAAATCAACTAATCATAAATCGCTATCTTTATAAGGCTCTGCATTGGTAAGAGGACAAAAGGAAGGACACACTTATTTATCATCTTTTGCTATCATTGTTCTACTAATTCTGCTATGATAGTTCATCTTCATCATGACGACCCTTTTTTTCATCCTCTTTGATTATTATTTAGGAATAAGAGCAAAAGGTTTATATCTTCCTATTGAGATGTTAAAGACTTCTTCCACCATTCCTACTCTTAAGGAGTGTTGAACCACCCCTTGTGTATAAATAAGGGAAAGTACTTTATAAAAAAAGAAAGAAAAAAGTAAACATGAGTTATAAGTTGTCAAATGCAGGATAGGGGCTCTCATCAAGAGCCAACCTACCATGATCATGAAGACGAAAGCGAAGTGGCATTCCCACTATGGCCACCACACTAGGGATATGGTCCAAAAGATATATCAAATAAACAACCCTTGGAACAGGAGGTCTCATCACGAGCCAGCCTGCTCACTTTTCACTCCTTCCTCGTGAATGGCATTATGGTTAACTGGTCACCAAGCCAGCATAATGGCCTACATTTTGACATTACACAACATTCCCTAAGTATACACAAAGGATCATGGTTCCATGGGTGAAATAAACAACTCTGCCAAGGTTATGGACACCTGTCGGCAGCAGAGCACTGTTAATGGTATCGAAGTCACATTATTTACACCAATAGGTGAGTTATTAACACCCTTTTGTTTCTTACACCTTAGTAATTAATCATATATCATTTCCTGAATTATATAGCGCATGCAAATCTATTATCACCAATCATGGCAGAGTAATTGACAATGACTGCAGGAGATTTAGGAAGTATGACAGATGTCCTCTCCTCTCAGCCTCGCATCATATCACAGCAGCCTCTTACGTAATAAGCGATCCAAATCTACGCCTCGATTTCAGTAATTCGTTGTTTTTGTAAACATGGCATATTTCTATACGTTGTTCCTTTATGACTCTGTTTCAGAGCGAGTGCTCCTCCTTTATTTGACGGCTGGGACAGCCTATCACATTGCGGGGGGAGGTTAACCTCATTATTACCTCGATTACGTGTCAGCTTACTATTCGGGAAAATTGTGTACTAGGGTATGGCATGGCTCAACGGCATACTATTTTTATTTTTCCTGCACGAATTGATGTTCATGAGCCATTTTTGTTGTATACTCTATTTTTTTCAAACAAGTCTTGCGTCTATTACCCTCTCTATGTTTCAACAGCACGAACAGCTGCCATTCCATTGCAAATTTACAGTAAAACCACGGGAGGAAGATCGATTCGAAGGGAACTGCAGGTGTTGACAGTATCCGCTGCTGCCCAGGAAATCCTGACAAGAGCAGGGTGGCTGACTTATCTCAACCGCTTGCAGGAGTCTAACGAGACAGTGGCAATTGAATTCCTGTAGAATTTGCAGGAGGATTACTCCACAGTGAGGGGGAGACAGATAACAGTCACCGATGACATAATCACAGAAGTCTCGGGACTACTAACCATTGGACCTGTATGGACGTTAAAAAAGGAGAGATTGCAGAAGATTATAGAAATCTTCTAGGACAAGGGCCAGAGCTTGGCAATCAAAGGAAAGGGAGTTCTGCCAGCAACGCTAGGAGAGCCCTGGGCATAATTGGCAAGGACCGTTCAAAGCTACATCACCTGTGAGGGTAGAAAAGATGTGGTAAGACCACGACATCTTAAACTCTTAGCTGTTCTAAAGCAGAAATGCTCTGTAAATCTACCTGCACTTTTGAATTTGTTACTTCATGACGTTGCACGAAGCATAAAAAAGGCACAGCATGTAGAGTCAGTTGTTAGTCATCATGGGTTAATTCGGTTAATTGTCAGTCATAGCCTCACCCAGCAGCAGAGCAACTGGGAAGAGCTAATTGACATGATAGACGGGGGGTTGACAGCACCATCCCCAAAACATAAGCATGCCACCAGCACACCAGAATGTCCAGAAAAATGCAGAGAATTAGCGAAACAGAAACATGCCACTAGTACATCCGAACAGCTAGAAAAACGCAAGGAATTGGAAAAGCATAAGCATGCCACCGATACACCCGAAAAACCAGAAAAACGTAGGAAATCGGTCCGGTTAGCACGAATACAAGGAAGGCTGGAGAAGCTCCAGGGAAACACCAGCCGGCCAGTAGAAATTGAAGATGAGAAACCCTCACGGCCAGAAGAAGAGGCCGAGCAATCTGAAGGAGAAAAGAAAGAAGAGGTTTGTTACACTAAAAAATGTCACCTTGACTACTTACAGTTAGTATGGCTCAAATCAACAGTCATGCTACCCTCTTAGGCAAGTCTTATGCCTCTGTTATCCATCTCAAACTCAAAGAAGAGAGAAAGTCTTGTAAAAAATATGTTTATCTCTGGGGTCGCAGGTTCTCTCTAGCCTTACCTGCGGGGACGCTGACCATGTTCACAAAATCTGCGTCCATGGACGCTCTGTATGTTAAGGGACAGGTGCGTCCCTCTGTAAAAGGCAAAATGCGCGAGTTTTATCTTGAAAAAGTTACTTGTGGTTACTTCTAGAACATTCTAGAGGTCGGTTTGATGAAATGGATGCGCCTCCAGTTGGTTCATGTATCTCTATTAAGGAGGAACTTATCCCATCAATAAGGGAGCTATCCCACCCAAAGAGGGGGATTATCCCATTGATGGTGGACCTGAATAACCTCTTTACAGCACTATAAATAAAGGCATTGAGCCAGAAGGAGGGGAGGTTGGAGCTATACATTTTCTTTGGGTAAATGCTGCAGGATTTAGGTCTTCCATTAGAGCCTTTGTGAGGAGAGATTGTCTTTACATGATTCTACTTGGAAGAGGGTGAGCTTTGTCAAAGTAGAGGAAAACCCTTGATGGACCCTGGGAGGAACTTGCACAACACCAAGGCCAGGTTGTAAGAGTTTCTTTGTTTCGTTATTAATACAAACTGGTTTATTTTTCTCAATAGCTTGTGTTAATGAGTTATTTCATGTGTTCCTTGGTCTGCATGTTGAATATATGTTTTATTATATGAAATGCAAGTGCTTGGTAATTGTTTGATTGTTTGTGGTTGCAGGAATTGACTTGAAGGAGGAGCTTATCCGGATCGGCAAGGACGGACTACAACAACCGCGTTTTGGAATAAGGTAAGCCTAAACACTTGTAGTTTTCATGTTTTAAAAGGTATATTTAGAGAAAGATCACTCCATTTTGTCTTGTTTGTCATTAGAATGTCTTAGACTTCTAGGAAGGTCAGCTGTGTCCGCACCCTTGACCAATTCCGTGTGACAAATTGGCGACTCCGCTGGGGAATCCATTGATGAGAAAAGTCTTTTCCTTTGTGTGAACTTTGCTCTGAGAAAATCATTTTTATTTTCTGGTTTTTGACTGTGAGAATTAGTATTTGGGTGGCTTAGCTTTAGATTTAGTTAGATTTGGTTTTTCTTAACTTTTCCAGAAGGACGCACCCTCTGAGTACTGCACAGTGCGTCTTTGGACGCGCTGTTGCCGTTTGCACAGAGCGGGCCCGCGCCTGTTCTAACGGGTTGCCTGCGTCTTCCTGTAAAAATTTAGGAAAACTCCATTTTTGCTTTAATTGCTTTTAGATTTTGTTTTTTCTTAGTGTTTTTTGCCCAGATCCTTTAGTACCCTGTCAAAAATTTTCACCTGAACTTGTTTCATTAGCATTCCTGCTTTTAGCTTTCATCAATTGGGTGTTTTGAGTCTCTTTTTTGAGAAATTCTTAATTTGATTTCCTTTGGTCATTACTTGGAGGTTTCTCTCAGTCTTTTCACAATTTTGCATCTTTTTGCTTTTGTTTTTGCAAAAAAAAAATTCCCCCTCATTCGCCGGGGGGGGCTAAATTGTGTATGAGTGTTAATCGCCTTTGAGTGTTTTTATATTTTGATCTTTGGAACTCTCACCCAATTTTCTCGACTTGCACTTGATTGGTTCTTAGATTACATTAGAATCATCTTGTGTTTGAGAATTCTCTTGCATAGATCACATTTGCATAATTAGAGTTCTCAGTTTCAGAATATGAATGAAAAATGTGCATAGATTACATTTGCATACTTTTCATGTGAATTGTGCATAGATTACAATTGCATAGTTTACATTCTGAAAAATCAATCGTAGATTTAGATCAGCTTTCTTTGATTTGAATTTACACAAAAATAAAAATAAAAATTGGTTTGGAATTGATTTGCATTAGTTTTTCTTGATGAAATTAGTGCATTAGAGAATTTGTTAAATTTTCTCTTAATGATCAATTTTTTGCATTGTTGGAAGTGAATGGAAACTCTCTCCTTACTTTAGTTAGGATTCATCGAATTGAAAAGATTACATTATCATATTCGATTGCATTCAGTTGAGTCGGGTCATAACACCATTGGTTTCATCTCCATTTACCCCTTTGAGTAATAACAACCTTAATAACACAGCGCTTAATTAAAATTCATCTAGTAATTTTTACATTTCTAGGGCTTTGAAACACCAACATAGCTTAGGCTAGGGTCTTGGAGTAGGTGAGTACTTAACTCTCCAAGACTACAAAACCAAACAGATAGTTTATCTTGAGTAGAATAAATCCAATTGTTTCAATTGCACTCTGGGAAAGCTCCTCTTAAAGGAGAAGCACGAGCTCGTGTCCGAACCAGTGAGGGGATCATTCCCCCCTCGTTGGGAACGACGCCAGACAGTACGTATTACAAACGGTAAACCTCGGATTAACCATTGTCGAGGAGCCAGGGGTCACTTATCAGTAAACCTTGGATTGTTGTCAAGGAGCCGGTAAGGGGATTGAGCTTGCTACTCTGCCCTTGCGTGCTGTCGGAGTTTAGACTGTTCCCCCAGGTGTATTTGTTACTGTTGGTGACCTTAGTGACCATAATCTTTAGGGTTCTACCGAGGTGACGGTGGAGGGAAGGTCCCACTGTACCTGGAGCAGACGTCGGTTATACTCACTTGGATTTTCCGGGGGGTTCACTTCACTTCGAGACGGTTAAAGTGGAGGAACTTGTGCCGGTCTATTCATTAAGCAGGTTGCCGGGGTAACTGTTCCACCCGCCATTTCTGTACTGAATTCTGCGAGGTTGGGCTTCATCACCAACTAGTGTTTTCGGTCTGGAGAGCTTACTGTTTGTGTGTGGTTTGACTCCTAGATTTGATAGCGCGTGTTAATTTGTTTGTTTTTACTTTTAGAGACCATAGGTGTGAATTGTGAATTTTAGTTGTTAAGTGTGAATTGTGAATTGTTAATTTTAGTTATAAATTGTTAATAAAATTCACTGAAGTTGGATATAATGGCAAATGTTCCGGAATTTATCAACCTAGGAACCCCTCCTAACGAGAATCCTAGTACTTTTCCTTATTTTGGAAATGTTGGTCCTCCTTATATGGCTACTTTGTCATTACCTGGATTTACAATAGGTTTACCGATATGGTTATTTTCAACTTCGTTGGCCCAAAATACTCCAATTGTTCCATCTCAACCGGATGCTTCACTTCAACAGAGTTCACCATCTCAACATCACCAACCTTCTGTTGACCCTTTACCTTCTTCGCCTAATTTTTCTTCCTCCATTTCTTCCTCTTCGCCTGGTAAAAGCCTTGATGCTAGTAACCAGGAGGCTAAGAAGAAGAAGAAAGGGAAGAAGAAGAAGAAGAAGAAGAAGCAAGATAAGAAAGAAGTCAACCAACCAACCATGGCTGTAAGTGTTAGTTGTGTTGAGGAAAATTCCGACATGCATCGTAAACCCAAATACCCTTGCAGGCTTTGTAAGGGTGACCACTTCCTTGTCAATTGTCCTGGTATTCCAAAGGTCTTGGAAGTATGGTCAGAAAAATCTCATCAACTTTCCATTGATCCATCAACCAGTGATAGTCAGGTTCCTGGGAAAAAGGGTAAAGTTAGGTTTCCTTGTAAGTTATGCAAAGGGAGTCATCAAACTCACATTTGCCCTCACATGGATGAAGCCTCAACATTGTTGGAAAACCTTACTGTTCCACAGCAAGAATTTCCAACTGGTTACCGTAAACTTTCTCCCAACCTACCGTCAACTGACGGAGTGATTGATCTAAATTCAAGTACAGTCGATCACACTCTCCCATTGGAGAGTGAAACTCATGTCACTCAGGTTGATGATCCATTAGTTGATCAAGTGGTCGATTCAATTTCACATTCGGTCGATCACACTCTCCTTTTCGAGAGTAAATTTCATACCGCTGATGTTCTTCTTGTTACATCGGATTCTTCTATGCCGGGGGGCATTTCACCTGTTTCTACAGAACCCCCTCCAAGTACTGAGGTCTTTTCCTTTGATTGGAATAGACTGACAGAACCTCATCTTCCTTCCTCCATCCCTTTCCAAATCATTGTCAAGGCTGGTGGTAGGGACATACATCGTACTCAGGTAGATGAAGGTGCTTCTGTTAGTATTTTATCCTCAACTGTTTGGAAAGCTTTGGGTTCCCCTCAGCTTGCGCCTATTACGCAGAATCTGAAAGCTTTTAACAGAACCATTAGTGAACCTTTAGGGATCCTTCCTAAGTTTTCTATTACCTTGGAAGGTAAAACTGTCTGTATTGATCTTATGGTAGTTCGAGGTCCCTTGGATTTCAATTTACTCCTTGGGCGAGACTATGTTTATGCAATGAAAGCTGTCGTATCGACACTCTTTCGAGTGATGTCTTTCCCTCACAATGGCAGTATTGTGACTGTAGACCAGCTTTCGTTCCCTAGTCTTGTTTCAACTACCAATAATATGACACCCCTAAATGTTCCTGACTCCAAAGTGGTATCTACCCTGCCACGGGTTAATTATGTGGCAACTGGTCCCATGATTTCAGTTACCGATGTAAGTGAGCCTCTCACTGTTTTCTCATCTTCCTTTGATTTAGCTCCGGTAATTGACATGGAAAACTCTATGGGATTACTTGAACACGATGTTCTTATCCCTTTTGAGTCCCTTGACATGTGTTCCTTCCCAAGAAGTATTCTTCCTTCGGATGAAGACCTCTTGGAAGCCATGATCAAGGTGTGTCCATTGACATGTCTTTCCTCCAGTTGGAAGCCATGATCAATGTCACGAGGATAGTTTATTCCTCTCTCAACCTCGTTAAAAAATGAAATTGGATAGTACGAGGAAAGTTCCTTTTACTGTGTCGACCTCGTTAAAAAATGAATCAGTGGGGGTGAGGATAGTTTCTTCTAGTCTCAACCTCGTTAAAAAATGAAACTGGACGTCATGAGCATAGTTCCTTGTCTTGTGTCAAGCTCATTAAAAAATGAAACAAGGAGTTACGAGGATAGTTTTTCCTGTATCAACCTCGTTAAAAAATGAAACTGGATGCGTGAGGATAGTTCTTTTACTGAGTCAACCTCATTAAAAAATGAATCAGGTAGATTTTAGGATATGTAGGTAGATTGTAGAAAGTAGGATTTTGAGGACAGTTCCTGTTACTGAGTCAACCTCGTTAAAAAATGAATCAGGTATGAGGACAGTTCCTGTTACTGAGTCAACCTCGTTAAACAATGAATCAGGTATGAGGATAGTTCTTTTCTTGTGTCAACCTCCTTAAAAATGAAAGAACTCCCTTTTCAAGTTAAATATTGAAAGTAAACCTTCATTTCATCCAGCCGGTTGAATGCAATGAAGCCTGGGGGCATGTACCTCGCTTTGCATCATTATGCTGGGGGCATGTGAACTTTTTGAGCATAGTTCCTTGTCTTGTGTCAAGTTCATTAAAAAATGAATCAAGGATTTAAGAGCATAGTTCCTTGTCTTGTGTCAAGCTCGTTAAAAAATGAAACAAGGAGTCATGAGCATAGTTCCTTGTCTTGTCTCAAGCTCATTAAAAAATGAATCAAGGATTTATGAGCATAGTTCCTTGTCTTGTGTCAAGCTCGTTAAAAAATGAATCAAGGTTTTTAGAGTAGATTTTTTGTTAGGTAGATTGTAGAGAGTAGTTATGAGCATAGTTCCTTGTCTTGTGTCAAGCTCATTAAAAAATGAAACAACTCCCTTTTCAAGTCGAATCTTTACAAGATCTTGAAAGTAAAGCTTCATTCCGTCCACCTCGTTGAATGCAATGAAGCTTGGGGGGCATGTACCTCGTTTTGCGTCATTATGCTAGGGGCATGCGAACTTGAAGCAAGCATAGTTTTTCGTTTCAAGCTTGCGTAAACATGAAATCGAATCCGAGCATAGTTCTTTTCCTGTGTCAAGCTCGTTAAAAAATGAAACAAATCCTCCTCTAATTGAGTCGAGAAATTGACTAGATCTCGTAAATGTTAAGTTGTATATTTAGGTTAGTTGTTTCGGTGTTTTGCATAATTTTCTTACAGTTTTAGGTCAAAGTCTTTTAAATGATCTCGTAACTCAACCTTCATTTCATCCAACTGGTTGAATGAAAGGAAGCAGGGGGGCATGCGCTCTAACAGTTACGCTTAGGGGGCATCAAGCACAGTTTTCTCTCTGTTTCAAGCTTGTGAAAAAATGAAACTACTTTGAAGCATAGTTTTTCTCTGTTTCAAGCTTTGGTAAAAATGAAACCTATCTCGAGTCAATTTCAGTTATTTTCAAGACTTGTTAAACTCATGAAAATACCGAGATTATTTTGCTATCTTTCATTCTCGTAAAACAAATGAAAATGCCGAGATCTTTCCGTCTTTTCCTACTCGTAAATTAAATTGAAAGTAGGCCATATGAGTACATTTTTATCATTTTTTCGAACTCGTTAAAACTTACGAAAAAGTGAAAACCATGAGTACATTTTTATCCCTTTTTCGAACTCGTTAAAACTTACGAAAAAGTGAAACCTTGGAGTTCTCTTTTAAGCCCTTTTCAGACTCTTAAAACATGAAAAGATTGCCGAGCGTTTCTTTTACACTCGTTAAAACGGAATTAAAAGACGGTCCCCTTTTAGCTCTTTTCTGACCGCAAAATCAGGAAAAGATTGCCGGGTTTTTGTCGTTTCAAACTCGATAAGGAAATAAAACGACGTGTCCTTGATCGCTTTTTACTTTTCAAGTCAACGACACTATTATGAAAGTACTCCTTGGTCGCAAGATCAAGCGGTTCCCCCAGGTATTATTTTATACTTTTTCGGGCTTGAGGGACACAAATGTACGAAAAAGTTCAACTTGGAGTCTTCTTAAGTTTTTCAGACTCTCTAAAATTGAAAAACACCGAGTTTCTCCTATACTGGGCTCGTTAAACTTTTACAGTAAAGGACCTGTTCAATTACAAACAGGAACGAACCACTCCTTCCTAGGGTTCGAATTTAAACTAGGTTGGACTCGTCCGAAGGATGAGCTTATAATCAAGCATATGTTATCCTCCTCAAGCTTGTTAAAAATAAAGAGGTACTTGCCAGAAATGGTGGGGGAAAAGAGAGAAGAATGAACCTGTTTGTTACCTTTTGTCTCAAAAGAAACTTTATTACCACTCTTGAACACGACACTTTTTCATTCACCTGGGTTGGGAAATCTTTTACCTCACAGTTGACCAAACCACTTTGAAAGTCTTTAACCAGGTTCCGGGGATTAACTTTGAGTTATTCGTCACCAAGCCATCTGTTGTGTCGTTATGTGTTCAAGAGGTCTGCAAGCAAAACTTTCATCTGCAAAATACTTGTCATCCATTTGACCATCCCTGAGTCAGTCCTTACAGCAACATTTCTTCAACTTGAACAATGATTTCGTGTTGCGGGCTTGCCTGCAACGGGTCGCTTTCTATCGACATCGACACATTATCTAGAAAGATGACTTAGGAATCGACAGTACCTTGAAGTCTGCATGCATCAATGGCAGGTTTCTCGCCTTTGACGTCAGTTTACATCATTGACTTTCGATCAAAGGATTCCGTGAAGTGTTCGACATCAAAACATCTATTCACATTTCACGGGTTGTGCTTGGTACTTTGAGAACCATTGACATTACTGGTGGTCTCTCTCACGCTTGTTAACAGTTTACATCATCGACTGGTAATCAAGTGGTTTCTAACATGTTCGACATCAAATCATTTAAATCACATGGCTAGAATCGTACCAATTCGGGAAGTAGAAGTGAAGACCCTGGATCTAGTTTCTACCATCCAGGCTGCGAGGAGTTTTGTATTCATTATCTATGTAGACTAATCATAAACAGATGGCTGCGTCCGTACTGTGTCTACAAAAGTCTATAAAAATGATGTACTGCAAGATCATTCCTGTATCAGAATAGTTAGTCCATTAGTTAAAGTTTTGAATCTGAGTATGGGAATGCCTACCTCAGTGATGATATAATCTTATACATGTATTTTGTGTTGAAAATTGCAGGTTCCAACCAGGCCATCCACAAGACAATCCTTGAAATGATAAAGCGCTTCACCCTTCCTAGAATTACAAAACCCTACTCTATTCTAGGCTTCGCACTTTAGGGGGCAATCTGTTACACTAAAAAATGTCACCTTGACTACTTACAGTTAGTATGGCTCAAATCAACAGTCATGCTACCCTCTTAGGCAAGTCTTATGCCTCTGTTATCCATCTCAAACTCAAAGAAGAGAGAAAGTCTTGTAAAAAATATGTTTATCTCTGGGGTCGCAGGTTCTCTCTAGCCTTACCTGCGGGGACGCTGACCATGTTCACAAAATCTGCGTCCATGGACGCTCTGTATGTTAAGGGACAGGTGCGTCCCTCTGTAAAAGGCAAAATGCGCGAGTTTTATCTTGAAAAAGTTACTTGTGGTTACTTCTAGAACATTCTAGAGGTCGGTTTGATGAAATGGATGCGCCTCCAGTTGGTTCATGTATCTCTATTAAGGAGGAACTTATCCCATCAATAAGGGAGCTATCCCACCCAAAGAGGGGGATTATCCCATTGATGGTGGACCTGAATAACCTCTTTACAGCACTATAAATAAAGGCATTGAGCCAGAAGGAGGGGAGGTTGGAGCTATACATTTTCTTTGGGTAAATGCTGCAGGATTTAGGTCTTCCATTAGAGCCTTTGTGAGGAGAGATTGTCTTTACATGATTCTACTTGGAAGAGGGTGAGCTTTGTCAAAGTAGAGGAAAACCCTTGATGGACCCTGGGAGGAACTTGCACAACACCAAGGCCAGGTTGTAAGAGTTTCTTTGTTTCGTTATTAATACAAACTGGTTTATTTTTCTCAATAGCTTGTGTTAATGAGTTATTTCATGTGTTCCTTGGTCTGCATGTTGAATATATGTTTTATTATATGAAATGCAAGTGCTTGGTAATTGTTTGATTGTTTGTGGTTGCAGGAATTGACTTGAAGGAGGAGCTTATCCGGATCGGCAAGGACGGACTACAACAACCGCGTTTTGGAATAAGGTAAGCCTAAACACTTGTAGTTTTCATGTTTTAAAAGGTATATTTAGAGAAAGATCACTCCATTTTGTCTTGTTTGTCATTAGAATGTCTTAGACTTCTAGGAAGGTCAGCTGTGTCCGCACCCTTGACCAATTCCGTGTGACAAGGTTGAGCAATCTGAAGAGGAGGCCGAGCAATCTGAAGAAGAAAATGAAGAAGGAGCCGAGCATTCTGAAACAGAAGCCGAACAATCCAAGCAGGAGGAGGAAATGGAACAGCAGGAAGGTAGCCCATTGCAGGACCCAGTGGGAGAAGATGAATTGGCCGAAGTCTTGGCCAATATGGGTGAATATGGCCAACCTTCCAGTCCATCAGACCTCCATGACAAACCCTAGGAGGAAAATACACCTGAAGAACCACATGCAAAAGAGGCAGAAGAAGAGAATCTGCCTGTTCATGACAAAGAGACAATAGAAGATACTGAACAGGAACAATCCGTTCCTAATCAGAAAACACCCGAAGAAATTCCGGAGGAAGCGGGGGCAGAAAGAGAAGTTGCCCAAGAAATGACAGAACCAGTTAGGGTTCCTACCCCAAAACAGCCAAAGCAGAACAATGAAGAGACACCCCAGAAGGAATATCTAGGGACTAGTCACAGTCCAGGCCACAGTGAACAGCCTGCTATTCCTTCTAAGGAAATTTTTGGAAATCAAAGAACTGCGAAAGGAACAACAGAGATTATTGAACATAATAGTCCAACTCCACCAACAGATTATGATCCTGAAAGCAAGGCAGAGGGTAAAAAGGACTTCAGGAAGGAAAAAGGTGACCACTGCAGCAAAACCCCGCAAGGCAAAGGGGAAGAGGATCAGAATTTGTCCTGCTGTTCAAAACCCTGTCGAAAGCCCAGCTGCTGTTCCAAATGATGCTGAGGAACAGACTGGTGTTCCATTTGAAAAGAAACATCAACATACTGGTATTCATGTTAAAATAGAAATGGATGATGTGATGACCGGTGATAAGGAAATTCAAACGGAGGCGCCACTTTCAGGAGTGATAAGGGTTCTGAACTCAAAGCAACGCAATAGGAAAGTTCAGGTAAAACTCCCGGCCTCCACTGCTGCATGGAGAAGAGATCCAAAAACAGTAACCCTGCGCAAGGGGTTGAAGCAAGCTCAACAAGAAGCAGAAAAGCTTAGAGAGCAAACGGTCCCTCACGAAAAGTATGAAGAGCTACAACAGCAACTTAGGAACGTCAATCAATCTGAAAGCCAGGCTTTTGAAGGTTGGTGGAAGGAACAAGAGAAAGTTGCAAAGGTAACTCATAGGCTATATATTGTTATCAAGCAGATGGATACCTTGTGTTCTTTATACAATGACGTCTTAGCATGTAGGGCCCCTGCCAAAAATTATGCCCTGTTTCTACTGGAACGGTATTTGCAATTAAAAATAAAAGCTGTTAAAGCAGGTGCTCCCATACAAATTAACACTGTCAATGATTTTATAGACTGCTGTAAGTACTACAGGGTAAAAGTCCAGAGACTGCTGTGTGAGTTCTATTTACATAACCTTGTATTGGACCAGGAGATTGAGCTGAACCCTGGCCCTTTTGTGGGAGACATCCAATTTCAGGCATTCATCTCATTTGGGGTTAATCAGATTAAATGGCTTAAAGCCTATAATACTTTCTAGAGGCAAGAAAACGACTTAGATTTGTGGGTAAGGGCTGAGCCTAGGAACCCAGTACAGTTGTGAAAAGCACATAGAAACCTCATGAAGACTCCGGGTGTAATTGAAACATTAGGACCCATGCATGAGGCACTCATTCGACAGGGATTAGAATACTTTCTTTCTATCAAAGACCTTGCCATTGATGTAGCTAAATTTCGGTATCAAATCTCTAATCCGAATATCCAGCTCAGGGAACCGTTTAAGTATGAGAATTTTAAATTAGCTGCCAACCGTTTGCACCTTTATGGTGAAATAATTTTGAGGGCAGGGCCATCCTGGTTAGGATATAGGTTCTGGAGTCCAATTATTTGGCACCCTGCACCCAGATACCAAGCCCTGTATGAGATGCCCGAGGGTCAGACAGGCCATTTCTTTGACTACCTAGTTACTCATCATGGCTGTAGGCCTCCGCATGAGATTCCATCTCCAGCCTATTCTCTCACTGCCTTGCATGTCAACTACAACGTTTTCATGAGGGCATGAAACAGGGTAAGCAGGGGGGTGTGTGGAGTACTAAAAAGGTATGTTTTTGATGATCATTTTAGTATCTTTTCAGTAGAACTTGCAAACCTTTTTGCATCATGAACTTGGAAAACGATAAAGAATTATAACAAAACATGTGAGTTTAATATGCAAGACTAAAACGCTGACAATTGTCATTTCCTTATGCAGGGAAGAGTGAAAACGAGAAGTTGCCGTTCCAAAGGAAAGGACAAGGACAAGATAACTGTTGTCCCTTTGACGGGAGACCGAATGCAAACAAGGCTAAGCAAATCAAAGCGAATCAGCCCTGAAAAGGAGGTGGAGACACCAGCTCGGCGTAGGAGAGAAAAGAGATGATTAAGGATTAACGGTTCAGCGAATCCCTCAGGATCCTTGATCCTGAGGGATCGCTGTTTTATCTATTTTTGTACTTAGACATCTCCATCGTCACCCTTATAAAAAGGGACAACATTGTTAGCTCGAGAGAGAGTTAGACATGATTACACTTTTATGTAATTTCTGTTAAGATCAAAACTTTGATCATCGAGTCTCGAGAAGAACTGGTTTACTTTAATTTTGCTTCATGCATTAATACAAACTTGGTGACTACTTCATCTTTGAGTCTAGATTAACCTAAAGAGGTGTACCCCTGGAGGCTAAGGGCCCGGCCCTGGAGGACACTTGCTCCTGTATTATTAAGATTTGGCTTCTGCGTGGTTTTCTTATCGTCATATTTGGTAATCTGATATGCTTTATAAGTTTACATCACATGCTCTGTTATGTTTAATTCATTAAGGCTTTCACAGACAGAACTATTGTATTGAATCTGCATCATATTACTGTTCCTTTCAGAGTTGATTGAATATTACTAGTCTTAACAGAATACTGTTACTATCCCATTACAGAGCTTTTGTGTTGTGCACCTGTTCATTCACGTTACAGAATTTATCTTGGGAGTTATGTTCTTTACGATTGTTGAATTGATGAACGATGTTGTTCTATTTTGAAATGCAGTCGTATTCCTTCTAACTGAGATTGATATTTGGATCAGATTACTCTTTAAGCGTGCTCTGTGCGTATATGGTTTTTAAGCACTGTTCCATAACTTATCAGTAATCAGTACTATTCCATTGGTGTGTGTTGTTCGATCTGCCTTAAGAGTGAAAGATCGCTATTTGATTACGATTGATGCATTTGATTTGGTAGATTAAGTTTGTTACTACTCGTGAGACTTAGTTGCTCTTCTATTTCATAACTGCTATTCCATTTAAGAATTGTTGTTCCATTACAGACTTGATGTTCGATTTCTTATTTGTTGTTCCATTTTCTTATCTACCGTTCCATTTGTTGGCATTTTTTATTTTGGTGTGGGAGATGATCTAAGGCTATAGTGAGCCTTGGCATTTACCGTCTGGCTCCCAGATCCACGGTATGTTCTCTAATTTCCTTTTCATCAGTTTCCAAAGGGATGGGTTATCGCTACCGAACCCTTGACTCATAAGTTTCCTAGTCTTCTGAGTGTGTGATTTACTCTTTTGAAGTAGTTTAGTTGTAGACAAGCATCTGTTTACTCTTGTATTTCTGAACACTGTACTACTAGCATTACTCTGGAAAATGATGAGCCTCAGACTGAGACACTCTTTGAAATAACAAAACGCTCTCGGATTGACATATTAGTGAGGTAATTAGAGGTGAAAGAGACCCTTTTTATAGCTCTACAGCTAGCAGTGGAGCGATGCTTGTGTTCCTGCGTGACTCCGTTGGGGTACTGTCTAGGCCTGTTGGTAGCGGAGCAAGACCAACGATGAATCTTAAAAACTTTGACTATCATATTTTTGTGCACCAATATACCCCTCAACCCGAATCGAAACAAATTTGTTGACTTGGCTTGGAATGTGTGCTGACCGAGCAAGAGCATGGTAGATGCTACATCTTTCAATCAAGCTAGTGTGGAAATCAACATGATCAGAGAACTGAGTAATACTTCTGGAGGAGTTAGACTTTCTTTTAATGAAATAAAGTCCATTTAGAGAGTTGGAGTTCTACCAGTGTGTCACCAAGTGTTGTAGCAGCTACAACCACCCTCCAAATTTTTTCCTTAGCTTCATTTTGGAGCCTCCCTAACAACTATCCTTAGCAGCATGTCTTACATTGTCAAGTACATAGGCTCTAGTTGTGTTTCAGTGGCACAACAACCTATGCATGTCAACTTGTTTGTCTCTCACCCGTAGGCTATCATTTCAGACTTTGTCAATTTTCTGGTTGAGATGCTCCCCCTGAAAATTATGCAATTTTGGAGGGGAACCAACCTTCCCTCCAGAAATTTTGTAATCCTACTAGGTTGCTTGCTTGGCTCTATAAAGACGCAATTTAGATAGGTATCCTTCCCTTGAAAAATTGTGTCGTGTAGCCCAACTTTGGGCTTCAAATCAGGAATTGCAGAATTCTAACTATCAGCGAGGGCTTCAGTCCAGAAATTGAGTAGTGCATGAGGGACAACTAATCTTGCTTAGCCCAAAGATTGTGCAAATTTCACCCCTGGGCTTGCAGGTTGCTGCATGTGTTGTCAGGTTGACCGTCTCCCTGCAAGATTAAGCAATCCTGATTTGCATGCATGGGTTTCTTTCCTCAAAAAAGAAAAAGGTAAAGCATCCCTAGATTTTAGGGATCTATTTTTAGCAGCTGGAGGTTACATGCAACGATCATTTTAGAAACCTCTTGCCAAGTGTCTCTTTCTCCTAGATTTGTGGCATGCATGTCATAACCTCGATATTATCAAAACTCATTTACTGGATGCTGCAGAGCTCATTCCTGACATCGATCTTGCAGCTCTGACATCCCACATAACATCTAGGAGTCTTCGACACATTCAACTCAACTTTTTCAGTGTAAGTCTGCTTCGCATATCTTGTGCCATGTTTCTGTCACTCTTTGTATTTTGCTTTGTGTAAGTGTTTTCTTCTTGATTTCAATGAGTGCTTGTTGTCGTTTTGATGTATGTTAGCTTGTAGAAGAACTGTTTTAGTTTTCCTTTTCATCTCACTGCTTTCGCATGCATGACACTGCTTTTGCACTAATGATTTCCATTGTGGTGACTCGCTTCACAAACATGCTTGCTTTCTTGTTTTCTTAATCTTGCACTCACTGTTTTCATGCATGATCATTCACTCTTTCTTACACTCAATCTTGCCATTCATCCAAACCTTTTCATAATTCAGTTTCCCGTCGGTGGGTCTGGGCTGCCTTGACCCAAACCTTGCCTTGCCTGGGAAGCAATGCACATTTCTAGAAGTGAAGGCTCAGCCTTCCCTCCAGAAACTGTGCAAACCTGGCCAACATTCACCTCTAGGATTTCTCTGCACAATTATGGGAGGCAAGACCCTGTTGACCCAGAAAATTGCACAATGTAGCCCCCGAGCTTGCATGTCACTACTAACTGAAATTGTGCATTGCAAAGTTTTAGTCCTTAGTAGGCCAGACTGGACTGTGCATTATGTAGTTCGAATAGTCAGTTAGCCTACTGACAACTTTCCCTGTGCCTCGCGCAATTTTGGTAGTTTGTTTGCCAGCCTCCTGGTGAAAATTGCGCAATCTTCACAATCAGTCACATAGGTATGTTGCATGAAATCCCTCAAATTTGTTTTGGTTTTCAACTGACATATTTCTCACCATGAGTGTTTCTATGTCTCCAAGTATCACGGGTGTTCGTCTGCCTCTTAGCAATATAGGTACAATGTCCTCCAGGAGAGCAAAGTCGAAGGACACCGTTGATAGTGCAACTGGAGATACAGTTGAGCAAGTGTCTATGAGCTTGCCTATCCATGAAGACACCAAGCCATTCATAGACACAAATATCAAGATGAAATAGTAGGAACATCACAGTGAGTAGCACCATCAGCAACATTAGAGAGTAGGAGACTTGCGCGCAACAAATGAAAGAGGAAGGTTGTTGACAGGCAGAGGCAGAGCAAAGCTGCAAGTTCAAAGTAGATCCACTCATGATGAAAGAAGCTTTGGAGACTAAGGATATGAGGAGACAACATGACAAGAGGATCGTGCAAAGGAGGAGAGAGAAATAGAGAAGGAGTTGCAGGAGCTAAAGTGACAACTTAGAGAAGAACAAGATCTACATAGACGAGAGAAGCAAGCACAATAGGAACATGTACAATAGGAGGTGCAATATGCACAGACTGATAAAACTGTGCTCATACAAGATATAGACCCATCCGAATAGCTAGTACAGAGCAGACAAGGTGAGCAACATTATTGATCACATGTGTGGGTGTTCATGAGCATGGATGTCATTGTGCACATGCATGCGATCTCGTATGCTGGCACACCCACCAAGGTGAAGACAAAGAACCAAGTCCAACTGGAGCTGGACATGTACTTCGATGAGTTGATGTGCATAGCCACCAACCCACACTTGAAGATCAATGCAGACACTATCCATCAGTATGTTGGTGGTTCGACTGCACTCAAGACTATGATGCGCATGTTATCAGACGAGTTGGACAGAGGTGCCAAATCAATGTACCCATATGCAATGAAGGCAAGAGTTTGCTTTCAATAGGATGTCACCATTGAGCATGCGGAAACAACCATGGACTACCAAGCTTGGCATCAGTTCGTCATAGTCGATCATCATGAGGATGTCAAAGAGTTGGTCTTCCCACAACTGTTTGAGTCTTAGTGATACTTTGCATGGCTTTCTCAAGCCTATTTTATCTCATATGGTTACATGTGCAGATTGTAATGTAACATCTTGTAAAAGTGAAAGACCAAGTGTCAATGGTTGAATGTAACAGTCATATAGTAGTTGAAGAGTCAAGAGGGTAGTTGAAGAGTCACAAGGGGGAATGTCAAGTGTCACCCACCCTTTTCTATTTATAGAACCTCATAATTCATTGTATAGGATTTTGGGAGCCAAGCTTCCTATAGGAGTATCTTAGAGAAATCTTGGAGTGTATTGTAACGAGCCTTGACTTCTCCGCAATGCAGAGCTAGTATATCTCTTTGGAGGAGCAGGCGATAGTGACTATAACGTTTCATTGTCTGGACTAGTTGTTGGACATGGTTGTATGTATGATTCGAAATTTCACTTCCTTAATATAACAAAGCCAACACGTTTCATGCATATGTTGTTATTGTATTTCAGCTGTCTTGGTAACTCTAATGATATATGTAGTTGTTTACTTATGCATGTATGTATGGAATCTTTAACCATCACTTTGGATTATTGGTTTCCCTCCTTTCAGTTGGTGATGTATATTTTCTCGTGTGTTCCCTTTCAAGATGTGTGTTTCCACAGGTTTCCAAGGGGCACACTCATTCCACTTTCTCTGTGTTAGAACCCTTCATGCACCTTCCTTGGCTTGTCATGCATGTCACACCCTTGCTACCAACAAGGACATCTCACTTACCTATGTGCATGACTGCGGTCAAGGCAATACCATACGACCCACTGCTGGGACTCCTACACGAAACGGTCTGAGGTCTAGTTGCGACTTCTTACTTTGGAGATCCCCTGACATATTGGTGGGTTGAGCATAGTCAAAACCTCCATCACTCTCTTGAAAAGTAACGTTGGATGGATCCTGATGTGGCAGGTGATCCCCACCTTCCTCCAATAGGTGAAATAATGGGGAGCGGGATCTTGCCATGACCCTCGAGAATTAATATCGGCTATTGGATCAGTAGATCCATCCTTTTGACATTCAACTCCAAGGGGTATCGTTGGTCTATTTACCATGTAGGTTACCCCCCAAAAGTGTTTTTAGGGGTCGACTGTGCATAGATGGACGACGATCCGCTATGGAATCTGCTCTACATTTAACAAAAACTTTATACCTTTTTTAAATTTCTTTCCTTACCCCACCACTCTATTTAGATGAATTATTATATAGATACGAGCCCTAGTATTAGAGCTCCTAATGTGTCACTAGGGCATAAACTTGCCCACCTCATCAATTTGATTATTTTTGAAGCCAAAGGTATTGAAAGCAACCTCTTAGCACCCCCTACAAAAATATAATATGCAACAACATTGGCTCCAACTGGGAATAATGTATTGTATGCAATGCATTGAGAATCATGCAGATTGGTGTCTTACCTCTTGGGCATGGAGTCATTTCATTCAAACGTTCATAAAGAGAAACAGAAGCAACAAGAACACAAAACATTGCTGGTATGCACAATGGCTCACTGATATTTACAATGGATGAGAATGGAATTCCTTAATGTTGGAAATAAAACTTGAGAAACTACCCATTCACAAGTATTCCAAGCACTTCACCATCTAGATTTTCCAGCAATAAAGTATTGTTCCCTTTTTCTTCATCAATCTTGAAAGGTCAAAACCATAAAGGATTAGACTTCCCATTTTTTCCTTTATCTACTCTTTTGACATCGCACCTAAGTACTAAATCTCCTGGCTGGAGGGATTTGTACCTTGATTTTCTGTCAAAAAGAGATTTCATTCTTTCCTAATAATTAATAAAATTCTGAGTTACATGTTCCCTATTTTCTTGAAGTTCTACTAGCTAATTTATCCTTTTGGTCAGAGCATTTGGATCCTCCTCAGCATCTTGTAGAATCTTAGCTCCTGGCATTGCTAATTGTTTAGGGAAAATTAAAGCTTTCACATACACTAATTCAAAACGAGACTTCCCAGTGGACCTCTTGGTTGTAACTTTATTATCCCATAGGGTGAAATTCAGCTGTGAATCCCAGTTCTTCTAATTTTCTAATATTATCCTCTTCAGAATACTGACTAAGGTTTTTTAGAGGATTCAACCAATCCATTTCCTTATGGGTAATAGGTGGTGGAATGACCTACTATAGTGTTGTACCTTTCGAAAAAATGAATAAATTTGGCTGACTTGAACACCTGGGCATTGTTAGCAATAATTTATTTGGGAAACCAAACTTGGAAAGGATGCTTTCCTCCATAAAATTGATGACTACTACATCGTTTGCATTTCTGGTTGGGATATTCTCCATCCACTTAGTGAAATAATCAGTGGCTATGAGTATCCAATTGTGCTAACCACTAGAAGGTGGGGGTATTTATCCAATGAAGTCTAACCCCCATTGCTTGAAGGGTTCTTCTACAAACATAGGGATTAAAGGAAAGGGTGCCAACCTCTGTCTTACTGTAAACATTTGACATTTCTCACATGCCCGAACATAGGTATGTACCTCACCAAACAACTTTTCCCAATAAAAGCATGCTTTGATAATTTTATGGGTTGTATCTTTCCAACTGTAATGTCCTCCACAAACACAATTATGAAACTCATTAATCACGTTATGAATTTCTTCTTCAACAAGAAATAAAATAAAAATCCCCACTGGGTCTTTCCAATATAGTTGGCCATTTGAGATAACAAATTTCTGGGCTTACAACCTCATAGCTCTGTATTTAACTTTGTCAAAATTCACTCGACACCTCAGAAAAAGTAAATAATGGAATATATGTTTATACTAGTGGGACACAAGGTATATCATCTGGATTGTCTGTGTTGTTCCTCTACTTTTCCACTTCCTCCATCCTTCCCTGCCAACAAGTTTATACCCAAGGCTTGGTAGTTTGCTTGAGACAAGATTATAGCTAACCCTTGCCCTTTGATCAACTTGGTGGGCTTGATATCCATGTTATTAACTATATCTTGGAAATCCACTTACCTCTTTTACCCTCACTATCACCTTGCATGAGGATATCTTTCACAATAGTGGTAGGGACATAAGTTGTTATATTTGATTGTAGGACATAAATTATGAAAGATTTCATGGATTTGAATAGGCATAGGTCTATTTCTCCAAAATCTTATATTTTAGCTCAGCATCTCGTAACACCTAGCTTAAAAATGCAATTCATTGCTCATATCCTTCATTATTTTTCTGCAACAAGGCAACAACCACGTGTAAGGAGAAGCAAAAGAAAAAATGAGAAATGGATTTTGATAGTATGGGATGACTAATACTGGGGCTTATAAAAAATACTTTTTGATTATGGAGAATGATTCCCTAGCTTCTACAATCCACTTTACTGCCCTGTCCTTCTTCAACATCTTTGTGATCTCTTTGACAATTTCAACATAATTGGGTATAAACCTTCTCAAAACATTGATTCTGCCTAAGAAGACCTGAATTTGTTTCTTGGTAATGGAATGTTGTTAATCGATTCCACCCTCTTGGGATCAATATTTACCCCTTCCTTTTCCACAATATAGCCTAGTAGCTTTCCTTCACTTAGATCAAACTAAATTTTCTTAGGGTTTAAGGACAAACCATACTTTCTACACTTTTCAAAAGTTAGCCGCAAATGTTTAATGTGCTCTTCATTTGTTTTTGAGAAGATAGTGATGTCATCCAGGTAAATTACCAAAAAATTGTCCCATTCTCCAACAAATGTTATATCCATGGCTTTTAGAAAAGTGGCTCCAACGTTTATGAAGCCAAAAGGCATCCTAACATACATAAACGCTCCCTAAGGTGTAGTGAAAGAAATTTTCTTCTAATCTTCGGGATGTATAGTAACTTGGTTGTACCTAGAGAAACCATCCATCATGGACAATTGAGCAGACCCTACCACCTTCTGCAATATGTAGTCCATTTTAGGTAGAGGGTAGTTATCTTTTAGTGAGGAATTATTTAGATTTCTGAAGTCAATACATAACCTTATTTCTCCATTCCTCTTCCCAACAGGACCTAAATATGCTACCCAATATGAATACCTCAAAGGCACAATAATTTTGGCCTGCAAAAAATTTCTCACCTCTTTCTCAATTGATGGAAGTAACAGAGGGTTAATCTACCTAAGCTTTCATTTCTATGACTTCATCCCACTTTTCAAAGGAATTTTGTGTTGAATGATAGTAGTATCAAACGTTTTCAAGTCATCATATGACCAAGAAAACACATCCATATATTGCTCAAAAAGGTCCATATACCTTTACTTGTATTCTTTAGGGACTCCCTTAGCTAGCTTGATTATTCTGGGGTCCTTTTATGTGCCAATATTACAGTCCTCCTGTAACACCCTCCTCCCACATCTACCCTAGTAACTGGCCAACTGGGGTAAACATGTGACGAGAAGTTACTATGATATGATTCGACCTCCTAAGTCACTTTAAGGAAGTGGAACCTATGGAAACACACCATAAAAACCTTCCACATTAGAAACAAGACTCTTAGAAGGGGTGCAACAGTTGTTTGACGTCATCTATGTGGCAAAAGACAATTGGGTAGTGGAAGGTCACAGGTGGATGAAATTGGGGGGGGGGGGGGGGGGGGGGAAGAAATTTGTATTTTACCTCTACCTTCATTTCTCACTTGGAAAACAACATTGGCTGGATCATGATGTGGCGGGTGGTCCTCACCTTCCTCCAATGGGTGAAAAATGGGGGGCGGGAACCTGCCATGACCCCCTAGAATTAATCTCGGTCGTCAGATCGACAGATCCACCCTTTTAACTATTAAACTTTCGGGGGTAGCGCCAGTTTATTTACTACGTAGGTTACCCCATCGAATTGTTTCCGGGGCTTGGTTATGGAGAGATGGACGACAATCCACCCTGAAACCTGCTAGATATTTAACAGAAATGTTATACCTTTGCAAATTTCTTTCCTTACCTCGCTACACTAACTAGATGAAGTATTCCATAGATACGAGCTCAAGTATTAGAGCTCCTAATGTATCACCAGGGCCTAAACTTTCCCACCTCATCAATTTTATTATTTTTGAAGCCAAAGGTATTGAAAGCACCCTCTTAGAACCCCCTACAAAAGTATGACATGAAAAACAACACACATGAAGTCAATCAATACAAGCTATGGGAATAAACAAAAATCACGAACATCAATCAAACCTTGGAGAGATAGCAAAGCGACACTTATTTCTAAGCGTGATAATTAAAACAACACATTACGACACACAAAATACAAGTTGTGACAAAAGTTTCGACCATGCCGAATTTTTTTTTGTAAGCTATAGGAATGTGTCTAGTGCATATGATTATGATATGTAGGACCATCTAATGCAGAATAGTGCACTAGAACTGACTCTAGTGATGTGCAAAGATGAGACACATACAAGAGTTGAAACAATTAGAAGTGACACTTGTGAAAATACAAAATGTCAAAATGACGCTTGTAAAAGATAAAAGAAATTTAAATTAACACATTCCAAAGTGAAGATAAGTTGAAAACACCACATATTAAAGTGATATCAAGCAAAAACAATAATCACAAAAAGTGTAAGTGACACTTGTGATAATAATGGTGTGCAAAAGTGACATTTGGGAAAACTCACTGAAATAGAAGTACGATTTCAACTATTATGAGGGATACTATCAATGCAGAGTGCACAATGACTATAAACATAGGTTTAACATTGAACAAGAACTGTCGTGATGGACTACGTTATCCCTGCTCAAGCTTTCATAATGGAAGAACGCTTATGAGTTCATCAAGGATTGAGCATATGTGAGAAAGTGACTTTGATAGTTAGAAATTGGGAAGAATTAAACACTTAGAAAACATCAATTGACAATGAAGTGACCATGGAATTAAAGATCGTAAGATCCTTAGTAGGCTCCAAAATTCAAGTGTAGGAAAATTTTTACAGGGTGTCGATCGCATCGTCAACAAATGTTTAAATATTATTATAGCCTTAAAAACAACCCATATGTGCCTTACATGATCTCTTCACATTCTATACTGAGACACTATATGATTTCCCCTTGGCCACTTGATTTTTTGTGTGATCACTTCCACAAAATCTAGTAGAGTGTGATCATTCATGGGCTGCACAACTTGTAGTACACAGTGGTGATGAGTTGTAGTACTACTAGAACATTCCCTCTTAGCCTTCAAAATTTATAATTTTGATGAGAAATGGAATGGGACTTGAGTTACACCTCATATGTATCACTAGTGATCTGGCCTACCAATTTAGTGTCACCCAATACACTAGAAAATTCAAGCACACTCGTTCATACTACAACTACCTATCCTCCTTGTATATAAAGAAGGCTAAGCTAAGGGAAGTTGGAGGAAAAATAGAAGTTAGTATACACTATTTTTTTTTTTAGAGAGGCCTAAAAAGAGACCAAAGTCATGAATCAGGAGAGAACAGCTTTCGGATCATGACCTTAGTCTCTCCTTGGTCCTCTTTTGAATATTCTCGAGTGTATCCTTACTTCCATTTCCTCCCATTTGTCTTGGTTTAGCATTCATTATATATATGGAGGTGAGGTAGTCTTAGTATGAGTGGGTGTTCTTAAATCCTTTAGTGCACTAGATGAGATTGAGTTAGTAGGCTAGTTTATTGGCAACACATACGAGGTACAACTCAAGCCATTCGCCAATTTTCCTTAGGATTATTAACTTTAGAAGTTGAGAAGGAGGTCACAGTCTAGAAGTAATGCAACTTGTGAAAATCACATGATTTAAGTGGTGCAACCTATGAGTAGTTGCACTTTGCTGGTTTTTGTGGTAGCGACCACACTCAAAATCAAGTGGCCAAGGGGAAATGATATAGTTTCTTAGTGTAGAATGTGATGAGATCTTGTAAGACACATAAGGGTGGTTTTTAAGGCTATAACATGTTGAAAAAAATGACATTGATGTCAAAGGGTGAATGGCCCCACATGTGTTTAGTGATTTGCATGCACAAATCAAGTGAATTTGGTTATAAGGATCCTATAAATTGGTATCCCTTGACAATCCATTTTGTTTGATAGGTGGCATGCCTTGTCGGTCCTCTTGGTTGAAGAGATATTCATTTTTTAAGGTTGTTTCCCCAAATATGGGTTTTTATACCAGTACTTTTGACCCAAAAGTTTATGATGTTAAAATTCCATTACTGCCCTAAAAGAAGATCAAAATTATAATTTAATTTGGCATATATCCACAAGTCAAAGTCAATCTTTAAAGGAATTAATATTAAATCCACCTCTTATAGTTCAACTTTTATCCTTAAAGTTGGTTCCAAATAAATGTGCTTATTCAAAATAAAATAACTAAATCTGGCTCAGGTTGGCCCCTAAATTAGTGTCCCTCCTAATCGTATATATATTCAGGTCATGGAAAGTGAAATGGGAAGGAACTGGTGCATAAATTAAGAAGCTTTCCAATTTTACCAAGCCTTAAAATACATATCTAAAGAAGGCCAAATTTCTTAGAAATATGTTGGGTTAATTTTTGCATTTTTAGGGGTTGTTCTTCGCTAAACAAAGGGCATATTTCTAAGGCTCATTTTAGGTTTATTGAAGCATCTATGGTGGAACATGTTAGAAACCCGTGGAAAAATTTCACACTTCTTTGAAGACTATTTTAGAGGTCTAGGAATCCTCATTCTGAAGTTTCTTTTGGCCCTATTCTAGGGAAATTTGATGCTCCCTTTTTCAGCATTCTGAAGTAGACATCTTAAGGCCTAATTCCATGTATTTTTAGAATAATATAAACTTTGAAATGGGAACTATAAACTCAAAACGGGAAATCTGGCCAAAAAACCTTGAAAAAACATCAAAAACAGTGCTAAAAACGAAAAGTGTGTTTACTGGAATGATGCTCTTTTTTTTAGGGATAATTTTGAACATGTTTTAAAAATGGCAGTGAAAACGAAATTTTCGTGCGAAAAACAACTTGAAAACGAAAAGGTGACGATACTGGAATGATGATTTTTTTTTAGGGTCAATCTTCAACATTTTTAAAAAATGCTAGTAAAATCGAATTTTTATGTGCCAAACAAAGTTGTTTATGAGGAAAAAAACACACTAATGTTTTTGGTAGAATAACATTTTTCTTTCCTAAGTATAAATTCAACATGTTCTCAACCATAAAATGCTAGATACAAAAGAAATTGAAATTTGTTCAACTATAAAATTAAAAAACCATGACATTATGAACAAATTACATCACTAAATGAACTCAAAAGTCATTATCTGTATATTGAATGAAACATTCGGAGAATCGCCCAGCCACTCCCGGGGGGCAGGCGGGCCGCCGGGGTGGCGCAGGGTGGTGCCGCAGCGCCCACCCCGCGCCACCCCAGCGGCTTGCCCGCCCTCGGGGGTGGCTGGGCGATTCTCGGAATCGCCCAGCCACCCTCGGGGGGCGGCCCACCCCGCGCCACCATGGCAGCTACCTGCCCCCGGGGGTGGCTGGGCGATTCTCAGGATCGCCCAACTAGTGTGGAGGGGCAGGCGGGCTGCCGAGGTGGCGTGAGGTGGGGCTGCGGCGCCCACCCCACGCCACCTCGGCGGACCACCTACCCCTCGGGATGGCTTGGCGATTCTCCAAATCCCTAGCCACCCCCGGGGGGCAGGAAGGCTGCCAGGGTGGTGCGGGTTGGTGTTGCGGTGCCCACCCTGTGCCAACCCACCCTCGCGGGGTGGCAGGCAGGCCGCCGGGGTGGCGTGGGGTGGGCACGGGTTGGGCAATTCTGGGAATCACCCAACAACTACCTTGGGGGGTGGGCAGGTTGTCGGGGTGGCGCAAGGTGGGCATTGCAGCCCCACCCCGTGGCACCCCGGTGGCCCGCCCACCCCCAGGGTGGTTGTTAGGTGATTCCGGGAATCGCCCAACAACCACCTCGGGGGGTGGGCGGGCCGCTGGGGTGGCGCAAGGTGGGCCCTGCAGCACCACCCCGCACCACACTGGTGGCCCACCTACCCCGAGGGGCAGGCAGGTTGCCGGGGTGGGCGCCGCAGCCCCACCCCGTGGCACCTCGACGACCCGCCCGACCCCGGGGTGGCTGGGCAATTCTTGGAATCACCCAGCCACCCCTGGGGGTTAGGCAGGCTACCGGGGTGGTGCGGGGTGGATGTCGCAGCCCCACTCCATGCCACCCCAGCGGCCCGCCCACCCCCCGGGGGTGGGCGAGCTGTTGTGGTGGCGCGGGGTGGGCACCACAGCCCCACCCTGCACCACCAACGGGGGGCGGGTGGGCTGCCGTGGTGGCGTGGGTTTGGCGCTGTAGCACCACCCGCGCCACCTCAGCGGCTCGCCCGCCCCCCGAGGGTGGCTGGGCGATTTCGAGAATTGCCCAGTCACCCCCGGGGAGCGGGCTGGCTAACGTGGTAGCGCAGGGTGGGCGCCGCAGCACCACCCCACACCACCCCGGTGGCCCGCCTGCCCCAAGGGGTAGGTGAGCACCGCAGCCCCACCCCGCGGCACCCCGACGGCCCGCCCGACCCCGGGGGTGGTTGGGCAATTCTCAGAATCGCCCAGCCACCCCTTGGGGGCGGGCAGGCTACTGAGGTGGTGCGGGGTGGATGCCGCAGCCCCACTCCATGCCACCCCAGTGGCCTGCCCGCCCCCCGGGGGTGGGCGAGCCGTTGTGGTGGCGCGGGGTGGGCGCCACAGCCCCACCTTGCGCCACTAGCGGGGGGCAGGTGGGCTGCCGTGGTGGCGTTGGTTTGGCGCCGTAGCACCACCCCGCGCCACCTCGGCGGCTCGCCCACCCCTTGGGGGTGGCTGGGCGATTCCAAGAATTGCCCAACCACCCCCGGGGGGCAGGCGGGTTGATGTGGTAGCACGAGGTGGGCGTCGTAACACCACATTGGGAGATTTGCAGACATCAAAGATCCATTAGAAGATGAAAATGAGCAAAAGGAAGTAGAAAATATTGTAGAAGAAGATAATGATGAAACTCTAGAGGACGAAGAGTTTGGATTACGTTACATTGTTGATTAAATTTAAGTTATGCTTGGAAATCAAGCTCATTTTTTGTAACTATTAATTAGTTATTCATGTAATGTTTTGACTTTGACATTTTATGAAAAGAATAAGCACTCAAGGTTGTTATGCATTGAATATTTGTATTATGTGATTTTCGCATTAATTTTTATGTTAATCATTATTGTTTGAAAAAAACAGTGATTACTATTTTTTTTTGACATGAAATTCATAAAAAAAACTATTATCTAACCATTTCTAGTTAAAATTTTCCTGTAAAAGTTGTGATTTTGACATGTCATCTCTAGCCAAAAATTACAAAAAATTATCAAAACATGTAGTTCTTTAGTTATATTTATGTTAAAAATGGTTATTTTTATGTCAATTGTTAAAAAATATTGTTTTTTAGAAACAATTATTTCATGTGGATTGAAAAATTAATTAACGCTATATAAATATGTAGAATATCGAAAATTCAAAATATTGACCTTTTTCTTTAAATATGCAAAACAATAAAAACCTCACTACAAAAAAATCAAAATAAAAATAAAAACAAGAAAATATGAAGAAAAAGACCACCTCAAAAATTATTAGATTTACAAAATAATTATTTACATTTCATACATTGGAAATAAAAAAATAGAAAAAAAAGCCTTTTAAAAAAAGGGCTTGGTGTAGAATTACCACTTTTTAAAATCAGCATAAAAAACACTACCATTCTAAAACGCAATGTACATAAAAAAAATTTATAGTGCAAAAAACTATGCTCTAAAAAAAACATGTGTGTTCTGCATCACCCCTTTACAAAATCGAGTCACTTTTTTGCTATCTCTACAAAACGTGTAACAGTATGAGTTCCTGTTTCAAAGTTTACATTGTTTTAGATAGATCTGTGAACATTTTGAAGAAAATTTAACAGTGCTTCCTGAGGATATTTTTGAGGTTTCTTGAAGCCTATTTGAACCTACTTCTAAGGCTGGTTTCAACCTTTATTAAGGCAGAACTGAAGTAAGCTTCAAAGGTATTTTGAAAAAAATAATCTCTTTGGAAGCTGATCTAAGGTTTCTCTAGAAGCCAATACGAAACTGAAACAGTTAAAAGTCAATCTTGAGGTAGTCCAAGTTTTGTAGTGGAGGAAACCTGAAGCATTCTGATTTCTAAATATGAAGAGACCTAAGGCAGTCCAAGCTTCTTGTCGAAGGCATTCTTAGGATCTTTCATAATATGACCAGAGGTGTTACTGAAGGTCATTTGAGATAAGACTTAAGGTTTGTCCTCTTTATCTCTAAGTGGATGTCTAAGGAATTGTTTAAGGTTTGATTGAAGAGAATTATGTCTTGTACAATAAGAATATATAAAAGTATGAGACTTATTGTTGATTGAATACTAAGTTAAGGATCATTTAAGCAATGGATTGGAATCTGATAGAGTTACAGTAGCATACATATTAGCATATCAGTTGAAGGTCTAGTAGAATTGATGTTGAAGGTGACAATGTGATGTGTTCATGTTTTATGAGACCAAATCTGATACTATTAGACACACGTTATAGGGTATACTGGTGACACCTTGGTTTGTGCATGAGGGAGAAGATTAAGTACAAGCGTTGCAATGAAATTATTTTTTTGAATGGATGCATGAAGTGAGAGTATAATGAATATTATAGTGAAAGTTTCATAATAGTGATTTGTTGAAGAAGATTGATCTTTGTGGTTAATGGGCCATTTTCCTTGGTATGGGAGCCCAAGAGTTTTAATTTATATTTTATTGTTGAGGGTGGTAGTGTGGTTTCTAGGAATGGAAGTTGTAGCTTCATTTAAGATGTTGTCACCTCTTTCTCGTGGATGTTGGTAAACCATGGGTTGTAGCTCCTTCTAGTAGTGGCTGGTAAATATATTTGGGTTGTAGCCTTTCTAGTTGTAGCTAGTAAACTGGAAGTTCTAGACTCCCTTGTAATATAAATAAATTGTTTTATACATACATATTGTGTTCCTTTGATGTGATGTTATTAGTTAAATGTTTTGATATTCAATTATAAGAAAAAGTGAAACACTGATTCAACCCCCAATCTTAGTATTTCCAATATAACAAGTGTCTCTATCTTATGCTCCAGTGGATCTCCATAAAGTTCTCAACAATCATTCTAAGGTATTTGGAGAGATTCCTAAAGATCTTCCACCTGCTTAAGATCATGACCATGCTATTGATTTGCAACCTAGAAACATAAAGCCTAACATGAGGTCTTACAAGTATCCATGCACACAAAAGAGTTAGTTTGAGCATATGGTTCAAGAAATGTTAGACGTTGGCATCATTCAACCTATTTAGAATGCTTTCTCTTCATTGGTGGTGATGATTATAAAATAGGATGGTTCATCGTGTATTTTTCTAGATTACAAACAACTCAACAAAATGATAATGAAAGGTAAGTTTCCTATTCCTATTATTGATTAATTATTATACAAATAACATGGATCAATTTTATTTACTATGTTGGATCTCCATTATGGATATCATCAAATAAAAATGAGGTAAGAAGATTGTTACACATTATTTTGTCACATCTAGGCAAATGATGTCAAATCTAGATCTTTTTCTATTTGAAGAACTTTTGTTATAGGCCATTTGTCGCATATGGTCAATAGGCCTTAAAACAGGATCAATTCAAATCCTTCCACATATTTTCATCATCCGTACACAAAGCCCTAACCATGACTCTGTTGAAACCCTGAGTTTTTGTTCTTAACCGTTAAGTTTCCAAGCTTTTAATGCCCAACATCCCTTGGCCCTTTAGGGACCAACGTTGAATACTAGGTTTACCCTCTATGCACCTATGATGATCACCAGCAAGTTACTCAACCTTGGGGGAGTGCTAATTCTATAAATTCGGGAAAAATGTAAAGAATCCGGAAGCTTCCTCTTCAAAAAGTTCTTGAGGTTGTTTCAACCTTTTACCTTGGATAAGAGTCTCAAATCCTATCCTATCCTACCTTGAAGTTTTCACCTCTTATCCCTTGAGCTCATCCTCCCATCCCAAGTGGATATCAAGCCTAGATTGGTAAATGGATAAGAATTCATGAACTACCTCCCTCACCTATATATTTACAACCATCCATGGGCAAGGGGTTGGATTTTGGAGATTGATTATACCCTCATGATGTTGCTTTGAGAGTCATTATTCCATGCATTATGGTGACATAAAGGCATAATTTGTGGCAATAAAAGGAAAAGTCAGATTGGGGAGCTCTTCTATAAGATCAACTCATATTTTTGGTTGTAACTCTCTCCATTTATATTAATACAAAGAGTAGGTTGTTTTCCTATATATGATGTTATGATTTGATGTATTTCAATACCATGTTGATATGTTGAATGAAGTGATTCGATTATGCTACATAGATGTCGTAGATATTTGGCTTTTCTTGTTTGATTGTGTAGGTTCTAATTATAATGATTAGAGCTAGGATTGAAGCATACAAGCTGAGAAAGGAGTGAAGCTTGCGATAGATTCAAGGCAGGCTTCATCCCATCATTCAATTACTTTAAGGAAGACATTGTTCCCTTTTCTTTCTGGTTTTCTAGGCCAATCCATGAGGCCTAGGGAAGAAACTTCTATTCGCATTCATAGATTCCGTATAATAAGTTGGTGACCATACTAGGGACCGATTCAGTCCCTTGGTGGGTTTTTCTTTCCCTTAGTGTCAATTTTTCCTCTTTTTTGATCTTTATAGTGTCACTCAATCTTAATTAGACATAGGAAGACCTGTCATTGAGATTCCATTACATTTTTTGTGCCGAAACTTGAGATTCATTGATCAGTGCACCCTTTGGGCTGAGACAGTGTGTTGTAGTGCACTTGAGCCTTCCTTATACTGACATTGCAGTGAATCCCAACCCTCTTTGTGCCTATGTTGTAGAGAATTGGTGCCCCTTAAGCACCTGCATGATATCTCGTTCCACGTATGTAATTGTATAGGATCATTGTTAGGCCCCTATACTACTAGTGTAACCCCTTATTGTTATTAGTACAACCACCTTATTATATTGTTTTACCCATGTAGTCCCCATATTGTTATTATTGTGTACCATAGAAGCCCACTATTGTTATTATTGTGCCCTTACATTATTATCGTTATATCGGCTCTGATTATATTATGACCCCTTAGACTCCTATATATAGAAAGGAGGTCTTGTCATTTGTATCATCCAAGAATTGTTCATTTGTGTAATGTAAAGGAGGTTTCCCCCTTGAAGAGGATAAATTCTAAGGCGTTCAACTATCTTTTCTATCTTTTTGTGAGTTGGTTTCATAACATTTGGTATTAGAGCTTTGGATTCTAGGGTTTCGTTGCTCCAAACAGGTCATCATGGCATTTGCACTATAACTTTTTTCTGTGACATTTCAGATGCTAAAAAAAAACCCATTTGGTCCGAAATTTGTTATGAACCTCAGGTGCAAATTTCAGAGCTTTTCGCACTATATTTTCAGAGATATGTTCTGAGGAAGTTGGCCTTTTTATAGGCTCCCGTATTACATTCCAAACAGGTGAGCTGGGGAATATAGTCATAACTTTTGTTTTGAGCATTAGATTGAAATTTCATATGAAGTTATAGAACGAGGATGGACTGTAGTTTCTTGTATACATTTTTCAGATCCAAAGGTCGAAAAGGTGACACGTGGCACGTTGTACAAGTTCGCTCTATTGAACTAGTCTATAATCAGGTCACCGTGGGAGATTTGACATAACTCTTCCTTGGAGAATCCAATTTGGATCAGACTGGAGGCATTGGAAAGAGGACATAGAGGGCTACTGCAGGTCGCGATTTTAGAACTGGAAGATTTGAAATTACAGAGTTACAGTCGTTTTAAGATTGAGCTCCTAAAATCAAGAAAACACAATATGAGGAAGTTTGATGGCAAGGATCCATAAATTGGATACTTCAGATGGAGCAATATTTTGATCTACATGGTGTACCACTATTACAAAAGGTATGTATTGCATCTTCATATTTAGAACCAGATCAATTTTTATGGTATAAAAGGCTTTGTTCTCGTAAACAGCTTGTTATGTGGTCAATTTTCACGGAGGAAATGTTAGCACATTATGAGGATACAAAGAGCAACACCTTCTTTAGAGCAACACCACAACAATTGGGAAGAGAAAAAGGGCTTTGTTACAAAGTGGAAAGTAAAATTATGGCAACAAGGAAGTCTACCCCTCACAACTATAATAATGGAAGTGTTGTTTCTCCTAGCCTTCCACAACTTACAAGGGTTACACCACAACAGTTGGAAGAAAAAGTAACAAAAGGGCTTTGTTACAATTGTGATAGCAAATGCACTAAAGGTCATAAGTGTGCTGAGAAGAAATTGTTTTACATAGAGTATTAAGAGGAGGAAGAAAAGGATCAAGAAACAACAAAAGAAGAGGATATGCACTAGGACCCAACCCCAGAGAAAGAAGAAATGAATTAGACCATATCTTGTAAAGCATTGGCAAGAATTACCACTCCTCAAACTCTCAATATAGAAGGACATATCAAGAAGAAAAAGGTTCAAGAAGTGAAAGATCACATCGAGAAAGAAGAAATGAATTAGACCATATCTTGTAATGCATTGGCCAGAATTACCACTCCTCAAACTATCAAGATAGAAGGACATATCAAGAAGAAAAATGTTCAAGAAGTGAAAGATCACATCGAGCATCAAGAAATGAATCTGACCATATCTTGTAAAGCATTGGAAGAAATTACCACTCCCCAAACTCTCAAGATAGAAGGACATATCAAGAAGAAGAAGGTTCAAACAGTGAAATATCAGGAAGAAAAGTATCAAGAAACATCAAAAGAAAAGGATACTCACTAGGAACCAACCCCAGAGAAAGAAGAAATGAATCCGACCATATCTTGTAATGCATTCGTCGGAATTACCACTCCTCAAACTGTAAATATAGAAGGACATATCAAGAAGAAAAAGGTAATAATGTTGATTGATTCGGGTAGTACCCATAATTTTATTAATTGTAATATAGCCAAGGACTTGAATTGCTTCCTAGATCCAGCACCAGAGTGTCAAGTGACGGTTGTAAGTGGAGGAACCATAAATTGCTCTAGAAAGTGCCAGAATATCAAGCTATCCATGGGGGAATATGTATTGAATAGCCCAATGTTTTCCATTCCAATGGGTGGTGCTAATGTTGTACTAGGATTCCAATGGCTACAATCCTTGGGTACAATAGCTTTTAATTTTCAAGAAACTTTTATGAAATTTTCTTTGGAAGGAAAGGAAGTTGAATTAAGGGGTATCACAGGGAAACCAGGAAAGATAATCAACTCTGATGGAATGACAAAGCTTCTAAATAAAGAACAACAAGGCGTAATTACACAATTGTGTTCACTAACTATTCACACATCGAAATCATGTATTTCTCTAGATCTCTAAAAAGTCTTGGACAATCATTCCAAGGTATTTGAGACTCCCGAAGGTCTCCCATGTATTCGTGATCATGATCATGCTATTCATTTTATTCCAGGATGTATTCCTCCAAACATCAAGCCTTATAGATATCCATATTCCCAAAGGAGTGAAATTGAACATATGGTTGTAGAAATGGTAGAGGTTGGTATAATTATCCAACCAAATTTGATAAACAAAGGAAGGTATGAATAGAAGAATGGAGAAGCAGGGTGGGAACTCATTCAAAAGTTTCAGAATATTGCAATTCAAACAATATTTCCAGAACTTGAAGAGGAAGGAAAAATCATATTGGAACCTGGAGCAGTCACAGAAACAAGAACCTGAAAGCTAGGAAATTGATCAATTTCAGAGTATCTCATCAAGTGGAAGAACTTACCCGTTGAATATTCCACATGAGAGGACAAGAATTTTATACAGAAACATCAAGAACCACTCAAGCGTTGAGGACAAAAATTTTTGAAGGAGAGGGGCATGTTATGCCCCTATACTACTAGTGTAACCTCTTATTTTTATTAGTACAACTCTCTTATTATATTGTTGTACCCATGTAGTCCGCATATTGTTATTATTGTGCACCATAGAAGCCCACTATTGTTATTATTGTGCCCTTACATTATTATTGTTATGTTGGCTTTGATTATATTATGACCTCTTAGACTCCTATAGATAGAAAGGCGGTCTTGACATTTGTATCATCCAATAATTGTTCATTTGTGTAATGTAAAGGAAGTTGCCCCCTCGAAGAGGCTAAATTCTAAGGCGTTCAACTATCTTTTCTATCTTTTTGTGAGTTGGTTTCATAACAATCATTCTCCACGTACCTTTGGGTTTATTGGATGGCACTCCATGCATGATAAGTGTATGGGAATGCTATCATTGAATGCTTACGCATTAGACAACACTACTACAGACTACACTTCCATGTAATGTCAATTATATTTGGAAATTCCACCATAGGTTGTTATCCTCAACATATGTAATCGAGTCGGCTGCCTTGTATACTATGATACACTGAACACAACATTCGGGGAGATTGCCAAGCGTGTATGTTAACTCCTTGGTTCGCCGAGGTGTATATTGCACTTCATGGTTGGTTGGTAAACCCTTTTTCCTAGTTACCCCTTTGTTTTATTTTATTGTTGTTAATTTCTAAAATAAATTAATTGACCACATAATAAAATCCACCCCATGGAAGCACTCCTTAGTGGATATTAGTTTGAGACTAATGGAAACAATTCCCGAGTCTACCAAACAAGGATACCCCTCTGATGGGAATCCTGGTCCTTTTCCTTATTTTGGAAATATCGGTGCTCCTTATATGGAATCGTTGTCCCTTCTCGGATTTACCATTGGTTTTCCAGTTTGGTTATTTTCGACCTCTTTGGTTCCAAATGTCCAAAATAGTTCTCAACCAAATTCTCCTCCATATGAATAATATCAAACTTAAGATGATCCTAAAATTGACCCTTTCCTTATTTTCTTGTTCAACCTTCTTCCTCTTCGTTTGGTGAAAGCCTTAAAGTTGGTAACTAGGTGGATAATAAGAAGAAGAAAAGGAAGATTAAGAAGAAGAAAAATAACCAAGGGGACAACCAAGCAACCATTTCTATAAACGAAAATAGTATGGAGGAACCTTCCAATCAGCCCCACAAAGTTAAATTTCCTTGCAAGTTATGTAAGGGTGATCACCTTCTCAAAGATTATCCTGGTATTCCCAAGGTATTAGAAGTGTGATCGACAGGCTCACATCAGCTTTTGTCATCAGCCTCTGGAGATCATCCTAGTGATAAACTGTCGACTAGTGATAGTAAGTTAGATGGGAAAAGGGGTAAAGTTAAGTTTCCCTATAGGTTATGTGAAGGGAATCATCCTATTCACCTTTTTCCTTATATGGGTGAAGCCTCAAAAGTGTTGAAAAATCGTATAACTTCTCAACCACGACTTCTAGCTGGATACTGGAAGCTTTCTCCATATCCTCCACTAGTTGATGAAGTGATTGATCAGAATTTGAATCCAATCAATCCAAATCTCTCTGAAAATGAATCCTAGAGTCCATTCCTAACCAACCATTGGTTGAGAAAATGGTTGAATCGATTCCACCTTTAGTCGATCATACTTTTCCCATAGGGAGTGAGGATTATACGGCTCAGGTTCTTCTCGTTTCTTCATATTCCAATGAATTAGGAGGAAGTATTCCTGTTTCAATGGCATAGGGGGAAAATCCACCCATTCCCACACTATAGGGGGGAAGTACTCCCATTCCTACAGTACAAGGGGGCATTTCTCCCATTCCCATGACACCCCATCCAAGTAGTATGGTAACTTCCTTTGATTGGAGTTGACTGGAAGGATATCGTCTTCCTCCTTACGTGCCCTTCCAGATCATAGTAAAGATCATAATATTCTCGTACCTGGCATAGTTATAGATGAAGGTGTTTCTATTAGTATTTTGTCCTCAACTTCTTGGAAAGCTTTCGTTTCTTCGCAACGTGTGCCTATTACCCAAAATCTATTGGCTTTTAATAAAGGAACCAGTTAACTGTTAGGAATCCTTCCTTAAATAACTATTACTTTGGGAGGAAAGACTATATATATCGATGTGATTGTATTACAAGGCCATTTGTATTTTAATTTACTCCTTGGGCATGACTATGTTTATGTCATGGGAGATATTGTGTCCACACTCATTCGTGTGATGTGTTTCCCACACAAAGGAAGAATTGTGACCATTGATCAACTTTCATTTTTTGGTCCTAATTTGACTGATAATCATCCTAATTCCCTAAGAATTCCAAATGTGTAAGTGGTATCTTTCCTACCACATATTAATTATGTGGCAACCTATTCCATGCCCATGAGTACTGATGATCTACTAGGTGATGTAGTGCATCATTTACTAAGGGAACTGGAGTTTGATTGTTCCATTGGACCATTTAATACCTTCCAGAAAATGTTTCTCCCATCTGATGAGAATCTCTTGGAAGCCATGGCCTTTTATAGGTCATGATCAAGGTCCTCTCAATGGAGTTTTTTTTCTTGTGTCAAGCTTGTTAAAAAATGAAAAAATGTGTCTAAGCAGAGTTGTTTTTCTTATGTCAAGCTCGTTAAAAAATGAAACAAGCTCCCTTGAGAAAAGTTCATTTTCTTATGTCAATATCATTAAAAAATGAAACAATACCATATGAACATAGTTCTTTTCTTGTGTCAAGCTCATTAAAAGATGAAACATATCCCCTTCCAATTTGAGTCTTTGATTAGATCTCGTAAATTGCCAATCGCATCTTTCACTTGATCTTGTAAATGAACCTTCATTCCATCCACTTGTTAATACCAATAGTCTACTTAGGTGAATGATATGAAGCTTGGGGGGCATGTACATTGAATTGAGTCATTATTCTGGGGGGATGCCAACTAATTTCAAGCATAGTTTTTCTCAGTTTCAAGCTTGTTTAAAAATGAAACCAATTTCAAGCATACTTTCACATGTTTCCAGATCGTGTAAAAATGAAACCATTATTATCCTATCTCTCATTATTTCCATTTTTTATCAGCCTGTTTTTGGCAGATGATCCTTAGTTTTCTCCTTCCACCGACACCATTTGCTTGGTTGATCATACACTTTCACTTGGTTGATTTACCATTTCCTAAGGAATTATTGCAATGAGTGGTCTTATTAGGTATCCTTTCGACCTCAACGTGCTTTAAGCAGTTACAACATGGCTAGAACTAGTTTCTGTTATCACTCAGGTTGTTCCCTGCCTCCTGAAGGGAATACGGCTGAGGTAACCACTAACCAACCTTTTAGCTATAGGTCCTAGCCTACCTGCAACTAGAGAGGGCTCTCTCTTTATAATTTAGCTTTGTTTTGGTGTATTTTAGGCTAGTTATGATGCTCAGGGTTTTGGTTTAAGTTTGTTGGATGGTGATTTCAGGCAGAACTGGGATGCAAGTCCAAAACAGTCTATACTATTGGGAAATGGAGTCAGTGGTGGTGTACTGCTGAAAGTGTTTCTTGGGTGAATAGTGATGCTACAGAGCAGGATAGGCAGTCTAGGAACAATTTTCAAATCTGGAAATCGATGGAATGAAGTCAGGGAATGAAAGGCAATCAAGAATCTTTCATTATGCTGGCAGAGGGAAAGTGTATGAACATTATCTAGGAGCAATTGAGAATTCCTAAATGGTATTCAAAGTGAAGGAATTAGTGCAAACATGAGCAGTTAAGAATTCATATTTATGACTAATCCTGAAGAAAACATAATTAATAGCAGAGATTGAGCACAGGGTGCATTAAAACAAATCCTGGGCTATTCTTCTTCTCTGTTACTAAGATTATGGAACATATATGAAATTTGTAAACACAGAAAACATAAAACACAGTTTAGAATAACTTATTGTTCCATTGAATGACATAGGAATTCTGTAGCAGGTCCCAAAACATCATTTGCACATTCAGGCGGTGCAGAAACCATGAACTTCAACAACCATTTGTATTAGAGAGTCTCAAAAATTACAGCGCAGTCTAGAAAGAAAATCACCAACCCCAAATACATATTATGGGGAGGTATTTATACAGAAAGGAAGATACAAAATATCATGAAGATAAGTCTTGAACTCATAACTTCCTTTACCAACTCTTAAGAAGTAGTAAGTGAGGGAATAAATGCTGTAGTAAATATGAATGTGCTAGCTGTCCAATTTGTCAGAGGTATTTTGACTTTCTGGGCTGAGTGAGTCGGCTGGTCACTGCGCATTGATTTCTGCGTTTGCTGCCTTGATGTTGCTGTGTTGTTTGTCATTGTCTTGGCCTTTATCATCGGTGCTTGATTTCTTTGCATCAACGAGCTGTAGTCACCATTCAATTTTTGCTTTTTGCTGTTCTCTTCCCTTTGACAGGTGGACCGTGCCTCTGTATTGGCTGACCTGTAGCTGATCAAAAGAATTAATGAACAAAATTACCTGAGCAATGTCTCTATCATTCCTTTCCACCAATCCTCCGTAGGCAGCTGATGTCTTTGTATTTTTATCAGCGTTTCATCAGCTTCAGTGTATCTATAAAAGTTTGGTTGGACTTCGAAGAGATGGTTTATCTCATGTTTAATATAAAACAGATTTTCCAGCTTGTCATAAAGACTTTGTCCAGAGGGAGGCCCTGTTTCTTCTGATGTGCTCGAGGACGTTGTGATTTGATTGGAGGCATAGTTGTTTACTCTGTTGGCATAATGCTCATGTGATAGCAGTCTTCCAGTGCTGGTTAATAAACTGGGTAGCCCTCTGCTCTGTAATGCTGCAAACTTTATTCTAAAGTCATTTACCTCTGCCTGCATCTCTTGGCATTTTCTCTTCAGAGTTTGCACAAAATTCCTTAGGGTCAGCACCCTTTTTGCTAGCAAGATGGTATCTATCCTATTCCTGATACCTATTGCTACCAACTGCTCTTTGGTATGAGTGTTCAGGAATTGGATCATTCTGTTGGCTTGCTCAGGCATATTTCCCAAAGATGCTCTAGCCTTTTGATTTTCAAACTGAGCTAAGCCTATCAATTCCATTTGCTCATGAATAGTTTCAATGGATTGCCATTGGTCTGTAATGGATTGGCCAATTTTGTCCCACAAAATTCTTTTGACTTCAGCCATAGTCCTATCAAGTGTAAGCTCCTTTTCCAACTCCTTTATCCTTTTCTCCAGGGTTTTCACTTCCCTTGTTTTCTCAGCTACATCCATCTTTGATTTGTCATATCTTTCCTCAATTTTGGCCATATTTTCTTTGGCCTTTTTCAACTCTGCCATCTGTAATTTAGGGCCTTTATTTCTTTCATCATTTCCTCCATGCTCAGGCTGGCCTCTTGCTCTGCTGGTGCTGTTGTTTTCGCTGAAAATGTTGTTGAAGTTGAGGTACCTGCTATTGATGATGGATCAGAAGGAGGGGGTTTTGTGGTGACTGTAGGAGGTGCAATCTCAATAGTTATAGCTGTTAGTGCTGGCTGAGAGGCAAACTCTCCCCGTCTTCATTGCAATGATGCCTCCAAGGCATTCTCTGTTTATATCAATATTTTATGCATCTTCATGAGAAAGGTGACCACATCCTCCTCTTCTTTTTGTTGTGCCACCTCTGTAGTTTGAGGGTGTAGTGTAGCTAGCAGCCTGAGTTGTCTTCTAAGGGCTGCTATGTCTTCCTCCTTCTTTTTGATCAAGGTCTGAATGCCCTTAGGATCCTTGGGATCATGTCCCAACTCTATGATAATCTCCTCCAAGGATTTGATTCTATTATCCTTAGCCATTGAGGAGGCCTTCTATAATTCTAGCTGGGCAGCAGTATTGTGTAATGAATTTTGCAATCTATGGGCCAACAATGTTTTGTCTGCCAAGGTAGAATACACCATTTCGTCGGTCTGCTTGTGTAACTCAATCTGGTCTATTGGATGGATATCCTTGGAGAGAACTTCCATATTGGTTCTGATATAGTCAGCAGCTGATTGTGGTTGCTGCGTTGTAGGTCTGAAATGACTGAGGGTCATTTTCCCTTCTTGGATGTCATAGGCTGCCATTAACCTTTGCTGGTTAGTGGGAGCCATCTTTAGCAGTTGGTTGTAAAGCTGGAACATCACTGGCTCATTTCTAGCTTTGATATCAGTGAATGCCTTCTTGATATCAGAGCCCTGTCTGCTCTGTTGCCTGGTGGATGTAACCTCCACACCTTGTTGTCTTTCTTGCTCTGGCTGGAAGGAGTTGGCTGATGTCTCCATACTTGGTGGAACTTGCTGTTCAGTTGGCCCCTCTAGAAATTCTTCTTCTGAATAAGGATTTAATCTCTGTCTCTTTTCTCCTTGTTGATCTGTAGATATCCTTGTGGGTGTTTCTTCCTGTCTATCCCTTTTCTTGGCCCTTTCCTCATTAAGAGGAGTCTGTAACATAGGAATTTCCATCACCTTTGCTTGAGTTGAAGGGCCTTTCCCTTGACTTTGTTCATCTGTAGAAACCGGCCGATCTACCATTGTCTCTTGCTGCTCAGAATAGTGCACTTGCTGTTCTGAATGTTGCACCTCTTTTCCTTTAGATGTTCCTGCTAGTGGAGCACTTTCTTGGGCAGGTTGTTGGGAAGCTGTGGCGGATGAGGTGCCTTCTCCAAGGTGCCGAGGAGATGTGAAAAACACCTGTCCAAAAGATTCCAAGTCAACTGATTTTTCAAGGTTCTTGATTGCTTTTTCTGTTATCTCTTCTTCAGTAAGCTCTTCCACTAGTGTGCCCTCTACCCATTCTTGTTGATTGGCATATTGTTCAATTTCAGGGATTCTGTGGTGGGGATACCCTGTGAGCTTGTTTTTGACTCTTCTAAAGCTTATGAAATGTTCAGGGTCATATGGTGACCAATGGAAACTCAGTTTGAGCTTAAGTTTCTCTCTCAAAATCTCGTCAGCATCCTTCCATGCTTCTTCCCTTTTATTAAAGATAAAGGGGCCCAATTGATGTCTTATTTTAAGCTGTGCCTTTTTCCTAGCACCATAGAAGTGCTTTAAGTCTGCACTGTTGAATTTCCGATAGTACTCCAAGGCAAAGAGTCTCATGGGGACATATTTTGGTAGTCTGCATGGGGCTAATTCACAGCCATAGATCCTTATTACAGTGTGGTTTTGGTAGTAGTACCAGTCACCAATGCTGTATCCCTTTGAGAGGTGCAGAATTCTCTGCATTTCAGCAGTGAGCCTGGGAGGAGGATCTGCTGACAACAAGCAAGTGGCTGGGTAGATAAAAAGGTCAATGAACTCACAGTATGTGTATGGGGAGAGATTAACATGATGGAACACTGATGACCAAAATATTATAGACCTTCGCTCCCCACTAGCATCCAATTTCTTAAGGAAAACCGGGAAACTATCAGACTGATAGTACAACAGTAAATGATATATATATGAAGTGTATTTGAATACCCTTTCCCTCTCTAAGTTCATGAACTGCTCATGAATCTTGTTGGCTATGAAGGTGGCATAGTCATACTTGACAGCAGGGGGCTGTCCTAGAGTAAATATGGACATCAAAGCAAAGACAGTCTCATCCACAATTTCACTGGTTCTGAATCCTAGGATGTAAGAGATCATGTCTATGAGCATTTTTCCCTCCTCAGTAAACCAAGCATGGTGATAGGGGATTGTGAATCTGGAGTAACACTCTGGTGGCATAAACAGCTTGGCAACTCGGTCAACTTCTGCAGAGGACAACTTTGAGGCTTGATCCAGTAATTGTTTCATGGAAAGGGAGACCAGAGGCTGAGTTGGCTTGAATTGCAGCATCTCATTTATGGACTGAGAGGTAATATAAAAGAGGACATTTCCAGCAGGGTCCATCACTGCCCTTTGAGAAGGCTCATAGTTAGCACAACATTGATGGATGAGGTCAGGGAAGACATTCACTGAAGGCAGGTAATATATAGGCATGTTGGATTCCCATATTCCTAATAGGTCAGCTTTGTTTCTGAATTTATTCCTTATTTCATAGAAAGCCTGAAGGTGAGGCTTGTCTCCCTCCATATCAGCAATTTGATAGTCTCTGTCAGCAAGAGGTATCCACTCTAACTCTCTATGAGGTGCATTTAATGGTGCAATATTGAGGGCAACTGGAGCCTCCATGATTTACTGGGGTTATAGCTGGATTTGGCCTATATTTCAACAGGAAAACAGAATCCTGACAATGGATTTTTCTTGACAGGGAATTTGCAATTCGAGTTCTGTGCGAAGATGGCTCTGCTGAGTAGAACTCAATGGGAACAGAGAGCATACAGGGTTCTGCAACAAGAAAGCTTGAAAACAGTGGAGAGAGCGGGAATTTTACAGGTTTTTTAGTGGTTTTGCAGGTGAAGGGGAGCTGGATTTTGAACTTTAGTGGGCAGTTTATCAGAGTCACAGAAACTGGCAGGTTTACGCTCGATCATATGGTTTAAACAGTGAGGCAGAGTGGAGGAGTTTGCGAGCGGCAATGTCTTCGAATTCAATTTAGGTGTATTGGCGATTTTTTGCAGAGAAACTATGAAAAACAGGGTTATGGGCGTTCCCAGGTAAATACCTGTTTGTTGGAGACTTTGCGGTGAAATGGAGTTGCAGGTAGAGCCGAGGAGGTCGCGTTGCAGGTTGAATATGCCCGGGTGGCAGACTGGGACGTTAAATGGCGGATTGGTCGTATTTTTCATGCAGAGACTTTAGCTATTGGTTACATAAAAAACAAACAAAACATCACTTTCGTGAGTTTTAACGCAAATTTGTGTTTTTTTCTGTCTTTTTGGTGCTTTTTGTGCTGACGTTAGCATGACGTCGCCTAGTCCTATAGCAAGGTACGGTGGGTAACGTGGCGCCCGACGTGGATTGGTGACGGGGCGGCCACGACAGATTATACAGTAGCAGGGGTGCTGACGCAAAAGCCAACGTGGGGGTGACGTGAGCGGCGGGGAGGACAAGCGGTAAGTGGTTTGCTATCGGACCGCCTTTGGTACGGGAGTGGTTTGTGTCAGCGCAGGCCCGATGCAATCAGAACGGGCCACGCGTCCCCGCGTACGGTGGCAAAACCGCTTTCTATCAGGAGCTAACCCTCGTACAGCGGGGTCGCTCCGATATCGGTGTGGGCCGTCCGATCTGCCGGGCGCAATCCAATGGCTGACGGGATGCATAGATGTTGGTGTGATACGGTGAGGGGACCCGCCCGTATATTAAATATTATTAAAAAAATATGGCCGGGGAAAACTTTGGGTTAATGGGTTTATATGCTGCGGGCATGTTTATTAATTCGACCAAACATCAAACTAATCCCAAAGGTTTATATGTGCACCATGGTTTGAATGTGGGGTAAAGTGGGAGGGTTAAAGTGGTTATGTATTTAACTTGAGGTTAAATAAATCCCGAGGGTTTATACATGGAAGGGTTAATATGAAGTCCCAGGTGGACTTAATATTTCCCAAAACTATATTATATGGCTATAGTGCCAAGGGGTAGGGCTATTTAGTATTTTTTGGGGTTTTCATATATTTTTTTTGTAGAATAGGGATAGGAAAATGTTTGAGGGAGCTAAATAATAGAATTAGAGGTTAGTATGACTTTGTGGAATGAAATTGCATGCACAGATGCTGAGTTTATAAGGTGAAAACTTGGGCATAAGAAAATGTAAGGAGTATGAAATGATGATTTTTACACAAGAAATGTGGCTTCTTTTCACTAAGTAAACTCAGAGTTTGGCTTAGCATTTCTCATAGAATGAAGTGAAATAGGACTATTGGGCAAATCCCAAGGTCCTTGAGGGGATGTTAGTCAAAGATTTCTGGGGGAATGAAAGGGGAAATTAGTCATGCTTCCACTGTTCTGCAACCAAACAACTGCCATGGTCCTTGTGTTATTGATGAGATGGGTCCTTTCTTGATAAGGCAAAAGATCACAACCTTGTTTCTGCAACCTCAAACTACCTACCCAGCCTAATACACCTAACATATTTTCTTCCTTTTGATTGGGTGCATTTGAACTTGCAAACCCTGAAGTTCCTCTTTTCTTTTGACTGCCCTCCTATCTAAGTCTACCCTCATCTCTTCCAAGGGCCCAGATTAAGCAGTTGGGCTCCTTATTTTCTCTATCTATCTATCCATCTGCCAAGCTTAAACTGTTTGGACAGATATTCTTTCTCTATTCTACAACAAGCAATTTAAACATGGAATGGTCCAGATTGAAGTGTTGGGCCATCCATCAAGTGTGATAAACAACAGTATTTGCACATTGTGAACTTGAAAATTAGATAGTAGTGGCATTTTGATTGGCCACTTTCCTGGTCTTTTGGTTTGGGGTTCATTTTCTTTACTCTTGTTGACCAATTTACTCTTTTTGCCCTTTGATTTTTCTTTTAGGGCATACCCTCTTTACATTTTTTAATTTTCCTCATTTGTTTACAGAATATGGAACCTTTGCAGCATGAAAAGATGAACATATTTGGCACTTCCATAGTCAATCATGAAAAATGGAACCTATTGGTATAGGAACCTAACAGTTTCTACCATTTATACCACTCGTTCCTTCAGGAGGGATCCTCTTTCAGCTCTTTTCAAACTCCCAAAATATGAAAAGATTGTCGAGCACTTGTCTTTTCGAACTCGTTAAAGTAAATGAAAATATGTCTACTCAGTATAAGTTTAACCCTTTTCCAAACTGAGATAGACTACTTACGAAAAAGGAATACCTTAGTCAAATATTGCTAAGAGTTTCTCCTAAGTATTGTTTTCTTCCTTTTCGGACTTAAGAGACTATCTATGAAAAGGAGCCTTTGTATTTTTCTTTTTCGCATCTTTTTCAAACTCTCTAAACATGGAAAATATGTCGAGTTTTCACCTTCTCTAGACTCATTAAAACATCAAACAACGATGGAATCATCGATCATGACTGGAACGAACCACTCCTTCTCTAGGTTCGTTAAATATTCTTAGAGGTATTCTTCTAAAGGATGAACTTACATATCAAGCATATGTTATATTCCTCGAGATTGTAAAAAATAAAGAGGTACTGACCAGTAATGGTTGGGAAAATTAGGAAAATAGGATACTCCACTTGTTAATGGCAGCATGTCACTCTTGAACACGAAACTATTCTACTTCATCTCTATGGTTGTTGTGTTGGGAAATATGCTTGTATTTTGGTTTGTCATACCCTTTCAAAGCCTCTATTTTGGTTTTGGGTCAATGTTTCCAAGTTCATTTCATTTTCGCCATTGTGTTCAAGAAAAGTCATTCAATCAATATATGCAATAATACTCTTAAGCCTTCTTTCCATGTATGCAATTCCTACATGGGTTGGGTATTGACTGACCCATGTGTACATGCTTTTAGATAAGGGAAAAGTAGCGTACAGGGAATAAAATACTATTTTTTATATATTTGGACCAGGTCTGGAAGTAGGGGTTTCCCTAGGCCATAAACTAAGCATCACATATAATAAGAGTGGTAAATGGTGCTATAACAGATGTTCCCTAATATATGAGGTCAAAAGTGGTACATGATGGCCGAAATGTATTAAGTGTATGGAAAGAATCATGCCGAGATTGAGAAGGACTTCACCAGAATTCAGTCGGCCAAGCCATCAAAAGAGATTAGAAAGAAACTACTGTCTGAGGCAGGAATACCCATGCTCAGAGAAAGTAAATCATGTCCGCATATCAAGTATAACCAGCTCCAATATGTATACTAATATGAAGGAACTGAACGTACATAATGGATCATCTGATCGTAATCGAAAAAGTACATGTCTGAATATCACATATAAGAAGATGATAAATGATGCTGAAGGATGAAGTTGATCACTGATGTCAAAAATTGATCACAATAGTACCAAATGAACATGATGGAATAAAATAATACTACATCACAACTCAGATGTCAGCATATAAGATGTTGCTGTGAAGAACTACAACATATAAGGTGGATGGTGTCAACTAGCATCAACATGAGCAACTGACAAGTGAACCAAAACACGCTGATACAACCCGAGGTATTAACCGACCACTGCGGTACATTTCTACACAATGGGAGTGAATGATTTGAGGTCAACCACATGAGAAATTATTTTATTTCCGGTCATTGATGCATACCGTTAACAAATGCGAGACTACTCACCGATAATGATAATGAGAGTCAAGGTACCTAGTAGAATCTAACAAGTGCGAATGAATGACACGAAGTCAAACCCTTGAAAGAATCTATCAATCAGGAGACAATGATGGTTTCCCACTGTAGATAGCGAAGGATCTGCCATTGATGACTGCAAACCCCAAGGTACTACCAAATGGACTCTAGATCTTTTTCCTAGAGCAAATGAGCTGTAGTCGATAGGAAAAGATCCACTAGAAGGAAGGTGTTAGAGTCGGTCTGGTCAGTCTGCCGTCAGAGATCAAAACTCTTAATGCAGTTCATTTTTAGCAGTCCTGCTCCATTTACCCAGCTGCATTCCGCTAGGAGCATGCCATAATCTGACGGAAAAGGTCATGCTAGTCATTTCCCCTCGGGTCTGACTCCTGCTGGCTTAGGTATTTTGTTAATGATCACTAAATTCCATGACAGTCAAGGTCTGGTCCTTTAATGGACAAAAGTCATTTTCGATAATTAGGTCTAGGGATTAATCAATTGGTCTTCAACCTTGTCCAATAAAGCCATGCAGGCCAGAGTGGGGCCCTTACAAAGTTATGATTCAGAGAGTTTCATCGTCATGTGGACAAATTTCGACTATTCTTCAAAACTCCATTTTGAAGAAAAAGTCAAACAGTGTGTCATTTGTGATAAAATTTTCAAAAGGTTGCCAATTGATTTCTTCAGATGCAGTCATGGTTTCCGTGGCCAAATTCCTTGTCATGAAACCCCTGCAAAAAGTGCTGAAAATTTCATCATTCTAGCTAAAAATTCAAAGGGAAGAAAGAAATTTAGTGTTGCTTTAAGTCAGTGAAAAGTGTCAAAAGGAAACATTAGCAAAGTGGGTTTTTGAAGAAGCAAAAATTTAACCCATGACTTCAAAGTCTTTATATAAGAATTTCCACAAGGAAACAAAGTCATTGTGCAAATCAAGGTTATTGAGAAACATAACAAAGTGTTTGAGAGTGCAAAGCACACATTTGGAGGGAGTTGGAGTCATTTTCAGGAGCGTGGCACACACATAGAGGGGCGTGGCACACATACAGAGTGCGGCGCACACAGAGCCACCCCATAGTGCAAAGTTTACAAGGGTGCGACGCATATAAAGAGTCCGGTGCACTGGGTTTGTCGTGCAGCTCACACCCACAAAGGCCCGAAATCGTGCTAAATTGCCTCAAGTTTCCTTTGAAACCCCTCAAATCGACAGATATCACAACAACACCTAGTTTCACACCATCATCAAAGGGCAGCCTAAGTACAGTACACACAGTAGTCATGGCATCTGAGCATTCATCAGAGTATGAGATGGAGACACAAAGTGATTCATCCTCGGAAGAACAGGCTCCCAAGAGACATCACAAGAGTGGCAAACATGTTAGGGATGAGCCAACCACCCTCATTGAATTGTAGGCCTGCCCTCTTGCCATGTCATGCTTCCAGCATCTATCATGTTTTGAATTTTGTCAAAGAGTGGCTAATGTTCGAGTTCATCATGAGTTGGCTCATCTTTTTGTGCTTCACCTACATGGAGATCACTCTATCTTGGCTGGGGTCACCTTCACACTGACACCCGAAACTGTCTCATTAGCAACTGGTATACCGAATGTTGGTGAACCATGGCACAAGAAACAGAAAGTTGATTGGTAGCATTATGAGCCTTACATTAAGGCCAATTTCTTGAGGCAGCTCACAAGATTCTTTCCATTCAGATATTTGAAAGATGAATATGCTCCACTCATGAAGTTGATCATGAAGTACTTTAGCTGTGAGGGGAGGTTCTCTCGTCTATATGCCTATCACATCAGGTTGCTCATGCACTTTACCAGGGTACGGATGATGAACATCCCATTTTTCATTTGCAAGAACATAGAGAGGATGAACACCTTCATGGGATTGCAGGGCATTACTTGGGATGATTTCATCTCCCGTGACCTCTTCATCATTTCACAGGTATTATCAGAGGTTAAGCATGAGGGTGAACCTTCTCGTCGGTATGAGCGCCATGAGACTGCTAGTGTGTCGGTTTTCATCACATATCAGAGGGGTGCTAGACATTTGTTTGCATCATCAAAGCGAGTGTTATGTCCACCCGGGGTGGAAAGGGACTCGCTTCTGACATCAGCACTACAGGTACAGGACAGAGGTAAGGAGCCAATGCATGATGAGGGGCCTTCAGGTGAGCCATCAGGTGAACGAGAGACCGAATTCGTTCTCCTTCATGATGATGATACAGATACAGAACCAACGAGTGCACAGCTCAAAGAGATCATCCAGGAGCAGCAATCAGAGATCAAAGCCTTATCCCTTGACTTGGAGAGGTCTAAGTGGAACATGAAATATCTGGAGCAGAGGAACAAATAGCTTGAGGATCAGCAAGAGATCATGGAGCTACAAAACATTCGTGAGCATTGCCAAGCTGCACAAAGGAGAAGAGTTGAGCTCACGTCATTGGAGCAATAGATTAATGAGGATTGGGAGGCCAAACTTGAGAGAGTTAACATGCACTTGGAGAGGCTACTGGACAAGGCCGACAAGGACCATGCACTGCTAAGACACATGGCTTTCCACTACATGGCACGAAACAAAGTATGCAAGGCCCGAATTAGGAATTTGAAGGCGAAATTGAGGAAGGCAATCAAAGAGCAAAAGAGGCAAAGGGAGCTCTATCGACTTCAAATATTGGTCAAAGCCTCTTTGTCCTAGCATAACACTTGATAAGGAAGCTCCAGCCCAAATTTCAAGAAATTTGGGGCAATTTTGGTCACATGGCAAATTTTTGGTCACAACACAGGTTTTTTCTCCCTGTGGCGCGGCGCTTAGGATTGGGAGCTCCAAATCACAAATGGTTTACATTTTTGGATTCAGCATGCAAAATCACGACTATTGGTGCTTGGAAAAGAAATTTGGGCATGATTTGAGTCCCCAGGAGATCAAAAACACTCAAAAAATGATCTCTCTGCCCCTATTTTGACACACAGGAAGCAGTCTTGGGAGAATGAAGTTTTGGAGGGGCAAATGAGCACCAAATTCAGAAATTCCACTTGGGTTGGAAAGTAGACAGGTAAGGCTTTCCAAAAATCACACTTGGGAACAATTTGGACTCCTGAAGGTACCTCAAAATGGCCTCCAAAGCACGGCGCATATAGCTTTTGGCACGGCGCATATAGAGAAAAAGGCCAAAATCGCGCCCGTTTCGCGACATTTCAATTCGCAACTTTCTCCAAGTGGGCCCGCTCATCTACACTACACTTTTTTCGGCACCTAAGGAAAAATTTAAAGTATTTCCACTAAAGGTTAGCTTCTATCCAAGTGGCAAAGGAAGGCGAGCAGTCACCCAAGCCATTTGTCATTTTTGTAACGTTGCACCTGTAACTAATGGTTGGCTTTCCACTTCCACTTTGTAATGATTCAAAAAACTCCCCAACTCTTGGTCATTATATTTCCTCATGGCATAGTATATTTATTGTATGCAAACCATTTGCGAAAGGTTGGCTTGTAATTTCTGGGAGACTGTGGGAGAGAAACTCAGTTCTTCATTGTATATTTTGACAGAGAATTAATGAAAGGTAGCGGCTCTGTTTCATGAGATTCATGTGGTTGTGAGTGTAGCAAGTGTGTCTCTTATGTTTCATATGCATTTCGTAATGTTTCACAGTTCATTTCATATTCATTTCTAGTGAAATTTTCTAAGTTAGATAAGGTAGAATTCATTTTTATTGCTCTGCCTGTGGGAAAATTTCATGTTCAGTGTTCTTCTTCTGTTGAAAAGGATTCATGTACTTATGCCCTTTTCACCCTCCTGAGAAATTCCTCCATTCCACGTTATTTCAAACTAAATTTCTAGACTTTCCGCCTGTCTTGTCTCACGAATTAATCTGTGCCTTTGTATTAAATTCTCTACTCATTATTGTCTGTTGGTCCAATACCATCCCAGAAACTCAGTCATTCATAAAAAATTGCTTCTTGTATCCATATTTGCTTACTAGCCTAAGGTCAATATTTCACTGTTAGTCATCTCAGACCATTCTGTTTACTTATTCGTTGAGCGTGACTCGGAGAGAGCCCTCTCCTGTTCTGGTAGGGCTAGCTACCAGATTGAGCGTGGTTTGTGGTTACCCTGAATTTTGCCTTCCTTCAGCCTAAGGCAGATTTAGGTGCTAACATAGTGGTGACTCCACTGGGGACAAATTAATCCCCTTACTTCTTGATAATTCTAAGCTTCCGGATGATAAGTGTAGGATTTGATAGGCTGAGTAAGTTGTTCATGTCCTTCTAATTTTTTTCGAAAATAGCATGCTGGCTTCGAGACGATATACCAGAGCCAATCCAGATCCGGATCCTCCTCATATTTACAAAAATCCCAACTTGATTCCAAGACTCCTTTGTTAAGAGAGCACTATAACTCTCGTGTTCAAATCCCATTCATGTCCTGACATTTTTGAGTATCTTGAAGAGCTTGAGTTTGATGAGCGGTTTGAAATATCATTGTTCGAGACCAAATCCGAAAGGGCTGTTGACTATACTGTCCCCAATCCACAATTTCTTGTAGACTTGGAGATGGAAAGGGCTAACTGGTCAATTGATAATTACATTATAGCTCAGCTTCAAACTCCAATTGCTAGCCCCTTACAAACTGTGCACACTCCTCCAACACCTCCAAGGCCAAATCCACCAAGAGTGATGGCTGCCCGTTTTGCACCCCTAGTTCTGCCTCAAGTTCTAGATGATATGCCCGTAGATTATCAAAGAAAAATCCCATTTTTTGATGGCACTCCTAACAGCATTACTGCTCAGCAACATGTAGATAGAATGGCAAATTTCTATGAACTTCATGAGATCGATGCGGAGAATGTGGCAATGAGACTCTTTGTACAGACATTTGCAGGTGAAGTGAGGAAATGGTTCAGAGGTTTGCCGGTGGCACGTATCGCTACCTTGGCCGACCTACAAAGACAATTTTTAAACCGATGGGAAGTGAAAAAGAATCCTCTTCAAATTCTGGCTGAATATGAGAAAATCAAACGAAACGCTGGTGAGTCGGTCCAAGTTTAGATTCAATTTAGTTTATAACGAAATTCCAAATCATCTAAAGCCACCTGTGGGACTAGCCATGGTGAAGTTCCCATATGGTTTTGATGCTGACATGGCTTATCAATTAAGAGAGAGAGAACCAGCCATAATGGAAGACATGCAAAAGATAGCGGTCAGCGTTGAAGCAAATCTGCTGACCAAGAGAGCTAGAGCAAAGGCAAAGAAAAATGTCACCGTAAAAGAAGAATCTTCCTCGGTAGATCAATTACTCTGGAAGGTAGAGCAAATGCTTGAAAGGGTGAAACTTGACAAACCAGAGCAACAAGTTAGAAATCCTAACTTTCGTCATGAGCAACAACCACAATATAGAATAAGACAGAGAGATCAGCGAGCCCAAGAGCAGACAACACAACAGCCAGTACAAACACCTTTGCAGCAAAATTTTGTGCATGGACCAGGGTCAGATGAGGACGGGAATATATTAGGTGAAGGAAACCACCTCTTTACTCCTGATGATTTGCCTATTTATCTCACTGAGGATGAGGAGTATGCATAAAGTTCGGCTGTACACAAAGATGTAGATTTCATTCTAGCAAACGACACCGTCTTGGAGGAAGAATCAGATGAGTACCAAAGAGGCTATATGAATGCTCTGTCCGCCTAGCAGCAGCGATATTCACTTAGAAATAGAGATGTGCTGGTCAAACCAATTCAGAAAAGGATGCATGTTGAGGCATCAAAGAATGATTCATCAGTTACACAAAGGAAAGGAAAGGAGGTGGTTGGTCCGGAGAGCAGCAAATCACCATCAGCAAAACAATCACATCAACAAGTTGCATCGAAAGAAAAGGAAAAGAAAGAAATCCCAGTCAATGAGGTAGAAAAGGTTCCCGCTTTTAGTTTAGAGAATGAGATTTCTAAATTAAAGGTATCCATCCCCTTGACTGAAATAATGAAGAACAACAATTATAGAGGGCAAGTATCTAAAATGTTGAATTTGGACCCAATGTTTGACATGGTGAATGTCAAAGATGATCAACCTGAAATGATTTTTGGGCCAGCATCAAATGGTGAGTCTCCTGATTGTGATGTGCCACCCTTTTATATCAGTTTAAGGTTGCGTGATTTTGTGTTACATAATGCCATATTCGATTCTAGAGCTTCTCACAATCTCATGCCCAAGGCTATCATGGATAAGCTTGGTCTGGACATCACTCGGCAATACCATGATCTCTATTCATTTGATTCCAGCAGAGTAAGAGGTATAGGACTCATCAAAGACTTGGTTGTGAGTCTGGATCAGCTCCCCATGAAGAATGTTTTGATGGATGTTGTTGTAGCAGATATTCCTCCCAGGTTTGGCATGCTTCTTTCCAGGTCTTGGGTAGTGAAATTGAAAGGGACACAACAGCTAGATTTCTCCTATACAACGATTCCGGTGTTTGGCCAAATGAGGAAATTGTATCGGGAACAAAAAATGAAATACATGATCACAAGCAAGGAGAAACCAATAAATCATCCGATTAATTATGTACATACAGATTTAGAGTATTTTGTTTTTTATTCTGATAGTTTCAATGATATTGATAGTTAGTTAGTAGAAACAGATGATATTACGGAAATAACAGAAAATTTCAGAGGAGTTTTAAAGAAAGAAAGACAAGAACAGCAGAGCACCGTTGAGCGATCAGCTAAAAGTAATGGCAGACCAAGCACAACAAACAGATTTTCAACACTTGCAAGAGGAGGAAGAAGGTTTGTGGACCATGGATTTCAATGGATCAGTGGGAAATGATGGCGCTGGAATTGGAATTTGGGTACGCAGTTCTTTCTCTGACCCGAACAAAGTGCCTAGTAACGTGCGGGTATGCTCTTACAAGTTGGCTTTTGATTGTTCAAACAACGAAGCTGAGTATGAAGCCTGATTGTTGGCCTAAAGATTCTAAGAAAGCTGAATGCTAAGAGGATTTCAGTATATGGCGACTCTGAATTGGTGATTAAGCAGGTCAGAGGCGAATATCAAGCAAAGCATCCTCAGATGTGGGCTTACTGTAATGCAGTCCTAGACATCCTAAAATTGTTTTCAGAATACACCTTGACATGTGTGCCTCGTATACAAAATAGTATTGCTGATGCTCTTGCTAAGGCAGCAAGTAGTTTGAAGATCCCAATGAACTCTAGTAATAAATTCGAAATCCATGTCAAGCACCGTTCGACTGTCCCAGACAATCAGAGATAATGGCAAGTTTCCAAGATGATAAGGAGATTGATGATTTTCTGCAAAACAAAGGTAAGTTCAAAGAAACCTCAATTGATGTAGAAAATGACGATGGTAAAGGTAATGGTATAGATGATGTGCAGATCAATAAAATGGACGTGTTGCAGCTAAAGAATAAAGTTATTCCTAAAGGCTTGATACCTTTAGAAGAACTCTTCGATCAAGATGATGTAGCCCGCAAACCAACATTGCAGCCAACAGAGAAGGGTGTGGAAGAGGTCAATGTCGGAACAGATGCTAATCCTAAATTGGTAAAAATATCTAAAGCATTGCCACCAAAGATCAAGGACAAATATATCAGTTTGTTGTCTTCATTTGCAGATGTGTTTGCTTGGGACTATTCTGACTTAAAGACATATGATACCAATATAATTCAACACACTATACCCATCAAGCCCAATCAAAAACCATTCAGACAGAAGTTGAGAAGGCTAAATCCAAAGTTGCTGCCATCTATTGAAAAGGAGATAAACAGGTTGTACAAATCAGAGATCATTTTTCCCATCAGATTTTCAAATTGGATCTCTAATTTAGTGCCTGTACGAAAGAAGACATGTGAGATTCACTTATGCATTGATTTTAGAAATCTCAATAAAGTTTCGTTGAAAGATAATTATCCACTGCCCAAAATGGACCATATACTTCAACGAGTAGTGGGAGCATCTCGTATGTCACTACTTGATGGTTATTCCAGATATAACCAAGTTTCTGTCCATGAAGATGACCGAGACAAGACAGTGTTCAGCACTCCATGGGGAACCTTTCATTACGCTAAAATGCCTTTCGGTTTAAAGAATACGGGTGCCACATTTCAGCGTGCAATTGACTTGGCTTTTGAAAATGAAAAGGATGTCTTTTTGGTTGTGTACCTGGACGATTTGACGGTGTTTTCCAAATCTGATGAAGAGCACATGTACCATATAAAAACTGTCTTTCAAAAGTGCAGAAAATATGGCTTGTCGCTGAATCCGAAAAAGAGCTTGTTTGCCATGGAGGAAGGCAAGCTACTCAGGCACATTATCTCAAAAGATGGCATTCGTATTGACCCAGCACGTGTGCAAGAAATTCAGCAAATCGATCTGCCCCAGAATAAGAAAGAGATACAATCTTTCAATGGTAAAATGAATTTTCTATGCCGCTTTGTACCGAATCTTGTTGAGCATCTAAGCGAGATGACAAACATGCTTAAGAAGGACAGCCAAGTCAAGTGGATGGAGGAGGCTGTAAAATATTTCAATTTAGTCATATTGGCTCTTTCCTCAGCTCCTATTCTAGTCAGCCCGGACTACACTCAGGATTTCATATTGTTTTCATTTGCTTCGGAGCACACTATGGCAACTGTGTTATTGCAGAAAAGAGACGATCATGAAAGACCCATTGCATTCTTCAGTAGAGCTATAAGAGATGCAGCCTTAAAATACAACATCATTAAGAAGCAATCCCTTGCACTTGTGAAGGCATTGAAATATTTCCGTGTATATATTCTACATTCTCATATTTTGGCCTATGTTCCTAACACTGCTGTCAAATATGTTTTAGTGCAGACCGATCTGGAAGTAAGACGAGGCAAATGGATTGCAGCCTTGCTGGAATATGATGTGGAAATAAACCCCACAAAGCTGTTTAAAGGACAGGGATTGGCAAAGTTAATGGCCGAATCAAACTTGCATGCCTTGGACATAAATCTGATCGCTGCTATGTCCGATGAGAATGAGGAAGCATCATCAATTCAGGTATCTGAAATGTTTGCTCTCTCTCCGTGGTATTCAGATATCATATACGTGCTTAAAAATTTGTCACCACCGCCTGGCATGACTAGAAACAAAGCGAGAACACTCAAGTTGAACGCTGCCAAGTTTTGCATTCTTAATTCCACACTGTATTGGAAAGATCCCGGTGGCATTCTGTTAAATTGTTTGGTGGAAGAAGAAGCAAAGAAGGTCATGGAGGACTACCACCAGGGAGACTGTGGTGGTCACCTTTTTTGGAATTCAACAACAAATAAAATTCTGAGAGCAGGGTACTATTGGCCGACATTGTTCGCTGATGTATATAAGATGGTCAAGAGCTGTCATAAATGCCAGATTTTTGAAGGGAGGCAGAAATTATAGCCTTTGCCGCTTAAGCCCATTGAGGTGAGTGCCCCATACAACAATGGGGATTGGATTTCATTGTTGAAATTCATCCCGCTTCTTCCGGTCAGCATAGATGGATCCTCATAGCGATAAATTATTTAACGAAATGGATCGAGGCAATTCCCACCAGACAAGCTACTGATGTAGTAATCATTTCATTCCTTGAAAATAACATCTTGTCTTGCTTTGGTTGCCCGAATAAGTTAATCACTGATAACGCAGCAGCTTTCAAATCAAAAAGGATGGTAGAGTTTTGTCATAAATATCACATCATTTTGGGTCACTCAACTGCCTATCATCTACAAGGAAATGGATTGGCAGAGTCTTCGAACAAATCATTGGTCAACATCATCAAGAAGATGCTGGAAATAAATAAGAAGAGCTGGCATAAGAGGTTGGTCAATGCACTTTGGGCAGATCGGGTCAGCCAGAAGAAATCCATTGGTACGTCATTGTTTGAGCTTGTTTATGGAGTTGATACAGTATTTCCTACCTCTCTCGCTGCCCCGGTAGTCAAACTTCTTCAGGAGGCTGGCAGTGAAGAAGATCCCATGCAGAGAAGGTTGAATCAAATGGTCCACTTGCAGCAGACCAGAGAAGAAGTTTTCAAGAACACATCCAAATTGCAGGAGAAGATCAAGAAAATTTATGACAGAAAAGTAAATGCGGATAAATTTCAGTTGGATGAAGTGGTGCTGAAGTGGGATGCAAGGAATGAGGAAAAAGGTAAGCATGGTAAGTTCGAGAATCTTTGGAAAGGTCCTTTCAAGATTGCAGCATATCGGGGTCAGAATGCCTTTCTTCTGAAGGAAATGAATGGGGAAGATTGTCCAGGAGGGCCGATCAATGGTCGGCTGCTCAAGCGGTACCATTTCTGAGTTATTAACGCTGCTTACAATGTCATTGTAAATACCATTTTTATTTCAGCTTTCTTTGAGTTTGTCAAGTTAGTCTTCAAGTCATTTCAATGTCAATTTTGAGTGAATTTTTTGGTCATTTTAGTTTCATAAATGAGTTAGAGTCCTGTGTTGTTTGTCGAAAAAATGACTCCATAGCCTAATGGACGAAGGCACTGTCTAGCTCTTCCAGAGATCTGTTGTTCTTGTCACCTCCAAGGAGCTACCATCCCCCATTGGAGCCAATGTTAGAGTTGGTCTGGTCAGTCCTCTGTCAGAGATCAAAACTCTTTATGCATTTCATTTTTAGGAGTCCCGCTCCATTTACCCAGCTGCATTTCGCTAGGAGCATGCCATAATTTGACGGAAAAGGTCATGCTAGTCATTTCCCCTCGTGTCTGGCTCCTGCTGGCTTAGGTCCTTTTTCAATGATCACTAAAGTCCATGACAGTCAAGGTCTGGTCCTTTAATGGACAAAAGTCATTTTCGATAATTAGGTCTAGGGATTAATCAATTTGGTCTTCAACCATGTCCAATAAAGCCATGCAGGCCAGAGTGAGGCCCTTACAAAGTTATGATTCAGAGAGTTTCATCGTCATGTGGACAAATTTCGACTGTTCTTCAAAACTATATTTTGAAGAAAAAGTCAAACAGTGTGTCATTTGTGATAAAATTTTCAAAAGGTCGCTAATTGATTTCTTCAGATGCAGTCATGGTTTCTGTGGCCAAATGCCTTGTCATGCAACCCCTGCAAAAAGTGCCGAAAATTTCATCATTCTAGCTAAAAATTCAAAGGGAAGAAAGAAATTCAGTGTTGCTTTAAGTCAGTGAAAAGTGTCAAAAGGAAACATTAGCAAAGTGGGTTTTTGAAGAAGCAAAAATTTAACCCATGACTTCAAAGTCTTTATATAAGAATTTCCACAAGGAAACAAGGTCATTGTGAAAATCAAGGTTATTGAGAAACATAGCAAAGTGTTTGAGAGTGCAAAGCACGCGTTTGGAGGGAGTTGGAGTCATTTTCAGGAGCGCGGCGCACACACAAAGGGGCGCGGCGCACATATAGAGCGCGGTGCACACAGAGCCACCCCACAGTGCAAATTTTACAAGGGCAAGACGCATATAAAGAGTGCAGCGCATTGGGTTTGTCACGCGGTGCACACCCACAAAGGCCCGAAATCGTGCCAAATTTCCTCAAGTTGCCTTTGAAACCCCTCAAATTGACAGATATCACAACAACACCTAGTTTCACACCATCATCAAAGGGAAGCCCAAGTATAGTACACACAGCAGTCATGGCATCTGAGCATTCATCAGAGTATGAGATGGAGACACAAAGTGATTCATCCTCGAAAGAACAGGCTCCCAAGAGACATCACAAGAGTGGCAAACATGTTAGGAATGAGCCAACCACCCTCACTGAATTGTAGGCCTGCCCTCTTGCCATGTCATGCTTCCAACATCTATCATGTTTTGACTTTTGTCAAAGAGTGGCTAATGTTGGAGTTCATCATGAGTTGGCCCGTCTTTTTGTGCTTCACCTACATGGAGATCACTCTATCTTGGCCTGGGTCACCTTCACACTGACACCTGAAACTGTCTCATTAGCAACCGGTATACCGAATCTTGGAGAACCATGGCACAAGAAACAAAAAGTTGATCACTAGCATTATGAGCCTTACATTAAGGCCAGTTTCTTGAGGCAACTCACAAGAGTCTTTCCATTCAGATATTTGAAAGATGAATATGCTCCACTCATGAAGTTGATCATGAAGTACTTTAGCTATGAGGGGAGGTTCTCTTGTCTATATGCCTATCACATCATGTTGCTCATGCACTTTACCAGGGTACAGATGATGAAAATCCCATTTTTCATTTGCAGGAACATAGAGAGGATGAACAGCTTCATGCAGCACAAGACCCCTCAGCAGCAACTTAACAACGTTTATCACTTTGCTCTTATTAAGATTTTGGTGGTTCATCATCTGGGATTGCAGGGCATTACTTGGGATGATTTCATCTCCCGTGACCCCTTCAACACTTCACAGGTATTATCAGAGGTTAAGCATGAGGGTGAACCTTCTCGTCGGTATGAGCGCCATGAGACTGCCAGTGTGCCGATTTTCATCACTATCAGAGAGGTGCTAGACATTTGTTTGCAGCAGCAAAGTGAGTGTTATCTCCACCCACGGTGGAAGGGGCCTCGCTTCCGACATCAGCACTACAGGTTCAGGACAGTGGTAAGGAGCCAATGCATGATGAGGGGCCTTCAGGTGAGCCATCAGGTGAACGAGAGACCGAATTCATTCTCCTTCATGATGATGATACAGATACAGAACCAACAAGTGCACAGCTCAAAGAGATCATCCAGGAGTAGCAATCAGAGATCGAAGCCTTATCCCTTGACTTGGAGAGGGCTAAGTGGAACATGAAATATCTGGAGCAGAGGAACAAACAGCTTTAGGATCAGCAAGCGATCATGGAGCTACAAAACATTCGTGAGCATCGCCAAGCTGCACAAAGGAGAAGAGTTGAGCTCACGTCATTGGAGCAAGATATTAATGAGGATCAAGAGGCCAACCTCGAGAGAGTTAACATGCACTTGGAGAGGCTTCTGGACAAGGCTGTCAAGGACCATGCACTGCTAAGACACATGGCTTTCCACTACATGGCGCGAAACAAAGTATGCAAGGCCCGAATCAGGAATTTGAAGGTGAAATTGAGGAAGGCAATCAAGAAGAAAAAGAGGCAAAGGGAGCTCGATCGACTTCAGATATTGACCGAATCCTCTTTGGCCCAACATAACACTTGATAAGGAAGCTCCAACCCAAATTTCAAGAAATTTGGGGCAATATTGGTCACATGGCAAATTTTTTGTCACAACACAGGTTTTTTCTCCCAGGATTGGGAGCTCCAAATCACAAATGGTTTGCATTTTTGGATTCATCATGAAAACTCATGACTACTGGTGCTTGGACAAGAAATTTGGGCATGATTTGAGTCCCCAGGAGGTCAAAAACACTCAAAAAATGACCTCTCTGCCCCTATTTTGACACACAGGAAGCAGTCTTGGGAGAATGAAGTTTGGGAGGGGCAAATGAGCACCAAATTCAGAAATTCCACTTGGGTTGGAAAGTAGATAGGCCAGGCTTTCCAACAGGCACACTTGGGCACAATTTGGACTCCTATGGGTACCTCAAAATGGCCTCCAAAGTGGCGCGGCGCATATAGCTTTTGGCACAGCGCATATAGAGAAAAAGGCCAAAATCGTGCCCGTTTCGTGACATTTCGATTCGCGACTTTCTCCAAGTGGGCCCGCTCATCTACACTACACTTTTTTCAACACCTAAGGCAAAATTTAAAGTATTTCCACTAAAGGTTAGCTTCTATCCAAGTGGCAAAGGAAGGCGAGCAATCACCCAAGCCATTTGTCATTTTTGTAATGCTGCACCTGTAACTAATGGTTGGCTTTCCACTTCCACTTTGTAATGATGTGAAAAACTCCCCAACTCTTGGTCGTTCTATTTCCTCATGGCATAGTATATTTATTGGATGCAAACCTTTTGAAAAAGGTTGGCTTGTAATTTCTGGGAGACTGTGGGAGAGAAACTCAGTTCTTCATTGTATATTTTGACAGAGGATTAATGAAAGGCAACGACTTTGTTTCATGAGATTCATGTGGTTGTGAGTGTAGCAAGTGTGTCTCTTATGTTTCATATGCATTTCGTAATGTTTCACAATTCATTTCATATTCATTTCCAGTGAAATTTTCTAAGTTAGATAAGGTAGAATTCATTTTTATTGCTTTGCCTATGGGAAAATTTCATGTTCAGTGTTCTTCTTCTGTTGAAAAGGATTCATGTACTTATGCCCTTTTCACCCTCCTAAGCAATTCCTCCATTCCGAGTTATTTCAAACTAAATTGCTAGACTTTCCACCTGTCTTGCCTCACGAAGTAATATGTGCCTTTGTATTAAATTCTCTGCTCATTACTGTCCGTTGGTCCCATACCATCCCAGAAACTCAGTCATTCATAAAAAAATGCTTCTTGTATCCATATTTACTTACTAGCCTAAGATCAATATTTCACTCTTGTCATCTCAGACCATTCCGTTTACTTATTCGCTAAGTGTGACTCGGAGAGAGACCTCTCCTGTTCTGGTAGGGCTAGCTACCAGACTGAGCATGGTTTGTGGTTACCTTGAATTTTGCCTTCCTTCAGCCTAAGGCAGATTTCGGTGCTAACAGAAGGAATTAAGGCATCCTTCATCAATCTAGCACGAGTGTAACCCGTAGGTCAATAATGTGGAAGGAATCAGATGAAAAAGATGTAGTAACCCAACCGAAGCATGTTTCCAGCGTACACAAGATGTCGCTAGCACACGATAGAAAACCTCTGAACCTACCAATAATGAAAGCTGACACAGAGGCGAGGAATCAACCAATAGGGTCAAATGGAAACCAAGGCACTGCATGAATCCCAATGTGTGATAATGAAAGTTGATGTCAAACACAAGGGAAACCACTCAGTCAAAGACCCATGATATTGATCGATGTTGATCACAAGGTGACCTATCAATAATGAAAATAGGGCTATGGTGCGGCTCTAGATCTTCCCTCAGAGCAATTTGTCGTAGTCGATAAGGACAAGACCCGCTAGCAAGAAGGCAATGGAGACCTTCTCAAACCAGCATGAGCATGACAAACATGACACTGACAACCAAGGATGGCCGATTGAAAAATAGGTCAAGAGACACCACAGAGAAACCGACTCAGGTTTACTTCCCTTGAACAAAAGCACGACTCAATGATGACTATATGGCAGCATATGATAACTCTGTATAAGTTTGTCATGCAAGAGGCATATGCAAACTCTCCATATGATTAGCAGAGATAACCAATTGGAGGAGTACTGACTCAATAACAAAGTTAAGGTGATCCTAAGTCAAACTAAATCCCACCCAAATGGAGGAGAGACTTTCCTTTGAGTGCTTTGTTCAAGGGCTACACGACTGACTCTAGTTGCCAACAAAATATGGAAATGTCGCCCCATTCCCACTCTTTTTTGAATATACACCTTTTTTGTCTTTTTCTTTAAGCTGGAAAAAGAATGAAAGAATGCTATAGTACAGTGGAAAGAATGAGTGTTAGAGAAACAGATGACCTATTTCTTGGGAGGGGAACATTCCTATGCTCAATGCAGGGAGGAAAAATTGGTCAAGGACACTCAAAGGGATGTTCTTTCCATGGGTAAAAGGATGCGTCAAGTTTCAGAAGCTAAGTGATTGCATGGTTGACTTTGTAGAAGACGTGGTCAAATAAGTGGCTTAAACACAAGTCCAAGTGAAGGTGGCTCAAGGCCAAAAGGTGCAAATAGTCAAAATGCAATCCAACAGTACAACTCAACACAAAGGAGCCTCTAGGGTATAAGGCCAAAAATTAGCATGGAAGAAAGGAGAATGTGTCTTCAACGCATTAGTCATGGTGGGACTAAAGAGGACTCCCAAGCCTACTCAGTATAGCAGCATGGGTAATCCAATGTTAGCGAGGTTCTAACTAAGATACCCATGTAAAGGATGGCTCTACTATCGCATCATGATTTCAAAATCAACAAGTGAAAATGGTTTGCTAACCAAGATATGATGGGGTCGACCCTAAATTATAGTGAGAGAATGATACCTGCCATGACAGGTCAGTGGTCATGGGACCGAAACAACATCTCGAAGAAGTCTCCAAAATTTCCTGTAAAAACAACCCACAGGTCAAAAAATCCATGAGACAAAAATCGATTTTTGAAATAATATTTTGCAATTTCAAAGTTATATAATGACTTTTGGACTCATAGTTTTTTCATTTCTGTTTGGCGCAAAGAGCTATGGAGCAAAACAAAGCAAGCTTTCCTCTAAACAATTGGATAGTTCAAATCACCCCAAAGTCTCTAGGTAATCTTGAAATCCTACTTGTAATGCATTATGATAGTTTTTAGAAGTTTTTTCAAAGTTTTGACTGTGGGAAACTATGCCCAAAAGTTCAACTCTACATACATGTGGGTTGGATGTGAGTAACCCACATATATGAAAGCCCTACATGCAACTATGTGTAAATGGAATCTGCGTGTACATGAGATAAAGTTTTAACATATAAATTAACGGTTTAAACTTCATTTTTTTGTAGGATGACTATCACTTGGAGGGAAAGAGAGCATACCACTATAGATAATGAGGTAATGAATGACCAAATGCATTGGATGCTCTGAGAGGCTGTGGCTTACTCAAATTCTTCAAAATGCCAAATATGAAAGCCAAGACACACTTTCTAGAACTTTTGATCCACTACTGGAGCACAAAGGACGACACTTTCATGATTGACCAGATGCCTCTATGAATTGAGGTCGAAGATATCTATTTCATGGCTAGTTCTCTCGAAGAGGGAAGGTCATGCATTCGATAGGCAGGATGAGAAGTAGTCTTTCCTTGGAAGATTGTGTCCATATATATTATCATGGACATCCAGAGAAGATTGGGAGTCAAATTCAAATCAAACATATGGAAAGTTTATCCTTGAGGATTTTTCTATTCACCATTGCACAGGTAAATGGGTCAGCTTCCTTGCGTCAGGCATCACGAGTATCTATGAGTTTGGAAGTGGAATGTCTTACCATAGTATTTGACTGGTGCACGCCTCTTATGAATAGCATGAAGTGTCAATTGACCTCTTTACAAAAGGGTCAAATGAATAATTTTGGATATGGAACCATCTTGTGTTCATTATTCTTCGAGAAGGTACCTGGGCTACGTCCCAAAGTATCAGTGTCCATCAGCAGCTCTAGAGATCCACGAATGGGTAGATGAGTGGACCTTATGAAACACCTTGGGGGCGGTGATGTGCCCAAAATGACATTCGATGATGAGTTTTTCACCTGGTGGGATCAACAAATCATTGGGGTCGATGACTACCCATATGTTGGCATGGATTTCCGAGGAGATCCAGACTTATTGTTACCACCAAATGTGGCATGGGGATACATAGGTAACAATTTTTAAGTTTTTGTGAGTTTTCTAAGTTTTTTTTTGGATTTTTTAATATGAAATGAACTTAGAAAAAATATTTTTGATGAGAAAATATACTGACAAAATATATTGACCATGTTCCAGATGTGGGTCCAGTGAGACCTGATGGATTTCCAAGGCACAAGCATCGTGGAAGAGGGGCCGAAGAGGCAGCAACTAAGATAGAGAGAGTCCTTTATGTTTTTAAAAAAAAATTGGTGAGACTAACTCACCAAGTACCTATGATAGCTGTAGAGGATCTGCTTGAGGAGATGTAGCATCGTGTGGTAGGGGTACCACAGGACTGGGTCCGGATACTTTGGCGTGTAGCCAATGCTGTGGTTAACTTTTTAGCCGCTCATCTTGAGCTGGCTTGATAGATAGATCTATGTATGAATGGACATGATTATGGGCATAAGCCCAAATTTTGAGGGCATCATGTCTCAATTTTGTATATTATTTTTTGAACACTCCATCTATATATAGGCGATTTTATGATATGTATACAGATTCAATTTTTTGTTGTTGATGTTATTTAATTTGATGAATGATTAATGTGCCAATCTAAGGCTTGATTAGCAATAGAGTCTGCTAATGAATTCTCAGATCGTGGAATGTGAACATATGTGATATAAATAAATGATCGTTGCAACACTCTCACTCTAAAAAATTGGCGATATAAATAAGGATCATGAACCCGATAAGTGTTATTTATCTGTGACACCACTAGTTGTGAGTCTAAATAAACTACCAACGTTTCAATCCCATAAGATATTGCTTTGGATAGTAAATTAAGAATGGTAGTATATTCGACAATGTTGTTCGAAGCAGGGCCAATACATACTCCCCTTGACACCATCAACTAGCCAGATGGATAATAAATCACCCAAGCCGTGGAAGCAAGATTTCGAGTGTGCCTATTCGCACCATTGGTGAATTTGAAATATATCGAATCATCCATCAATACCTGCCAAAGCAGATAAAAAAATATTGATATCACAAAAACGCTAGACAGATATGTACAAATATATAATATATACAAACAAGCAGTTGCTCCACCGAAGCCTAAGAAAAATACTTGTTAAGGTAGAGCCCATTTCTGGGCTCTGCTAGCTTTCTCCCTTCAAAATAAATTAATTCATAAGCCCCTTTTTCCAAAACACGCTTGACTATAAAGGGACCATACCACATAGATTTGAACTTGCCTGCCCCTAGGGCATCTTTGTCTTGGTCATAGACTAAGACAAGGTCACCTTCAGAAAAAACCCGAGGATGGACAACTTTATCATATTGAGTTTTAATCCTCTTCTTATGGGCTTCGTTTATTATGGCTACATCTTGACGCTTCTCATCAAGATGTTCCAAATGAACGAGGCGTTCTTCGAGACTAGATGTCTCCGGAAGAAGTTCTACAGCTAGCTTAAGGGACGGAATTTCACATTCGATAGGGAAGATAGATTCCAACCTGTAAACTAGTTGAAAAGGAGTAAAACCAGTGGCAATCTTAACTGAGGTTCAATATGCCCAAAGCACTGGGTACAACATGATGTGCCAATTGGATTGAGTTTTATCAATTGTCATTTGTAGGATGGTCTTAAGGGACTTATTCACGGCTTCAACCTGCCCATTGGCCTAAGGATAATATGGATATGAATTCTCCTATCGGAAGCCCAACTTGAGAGCCAAGTCGGTCATCAGTTGATTTTGGAAGTGACTGCCATGGTCAGTGACAATCTCTCTTGGGATACCAGATTATGAAATAACCTGGTTAAAGAGAAACAAGGCTGTCGTCTCACTATCTTTTTTGAAAGTAGGCATGGCCTCAGCGCACTTCGTAAAGTAGTCTACGGCCACAATGATGTACTTGTGATTCCTTGCCGAAGGCTGATTACAAGTAGTAAAATCAATGCCCCACTTTGTAAATGGACTGTCACACGGAACGAGTCGATGTTGCAGACAAGACCGACCTCCCTAGTATCTAATGATATCTAGCGACAAGCAAACCAATCAACTTCTATCTTTCTCTAAATATGCAGTTTATAAATAAATGCAAACAAGTGTTTTAGGCCTACCTTGGGTCCAATGCAATTTTGTGGAAGCCTCGCTCAGTTGATCCAAATGAGCTCCCTTGTAGAGAATCTGCAAACACAAACAAGCACACAAATTAAATAGCACCTGAAAAGCCAATATCATAAAGCATACTTATCATGATGATCAAGAATTCATGAAACAAATCACATAAGACAATTTGTTGAGAAAAATGAATCTGATTGTATTAATTTAGATCAAAAAGAACATTACAACCTATGCCTTGATGTTGTACAAGCTCCTCGCAAGGTCCATCAAGAAGTCTCCTCTATTTTGACAAGTTTCACTCTCTTCCCATTGAAGCCAAAAGGTATGTGATCTCTCCTCTCAAGCTTAACTTGGAAGTCTCAATTCCACCAGCATTTATCCTAAAAAAAATTCAGCTTCTAACCGCTCTAGCAACCAGCCCAATGCCTTAATTTATAGTGCAATGGAGGGACGTTACTAGGTCCTCCTTCAAAGGGATAAAGCCCTCCTTCAAAGGGATAGCTCCTCTCATCAAGGGATTAGCTCCTTCTCTTTTGGGATGAATGAACCACCTACAAGCGAACCATCCACGTCAAAATTCCTTCTAGAATCATCTAGAATTAACCCAAAGTGAGTTATTTAGAATAAAATTGCGCCTTTTTGACTTTTACAGGGGTCCGCACCCACTCCTTTAGAGACAGAGTGGGCAGGTCCGCAGGTAACATGTACAGGGGGTGCGTGACCATAGGCAACAGTGAGAGAAAGTGCGGAACCAGAGCTTTATTGATTTTTAAGGTCTTTCTCTCATTTTCAAAGCTTGACATGAAGAGCTGAGGTTTGAGACTTGCTTAGGAGGATAGTATGAATGATGATAGACCCATACTGACTGCAAATAGTCATCATGACAATATTTTGTGTAACAGATTGCCCCCTAAAGTTTGAAGTCTGTAGTAGATGAGGATTTCATTTATCATCTAAGAAGAGTGAAGTACTTTATCATTCCGAGGATCATCTTGTGGAGAGCCCGGTTGGAACCTGTAAAAACATTCAATGCAAAATATATATATGAGATCATATCATCGCTGAGGTAGGCATTCCCATACTCAGATCAAAACTGACTAGAAAACTAAGTACTGCTCTGATATAGGAATGATCTTGTAATACATCACAAGTATAGACACAGTATGGACGCAGCCATCTGTTTATGAATAGTCCACAGTATAATGAATACAAAATTACTCGCAGCCTGGATGGCGGAAACTAGATCCAGGGTCTTCATTTCTACTTCCCGAAATAGTACGATTCTATCCATGTGAATGAATGTGTTGAAGTCGAACATGGTAGAAACCACTTGATTACCAGTCAATGATGTAAACTGTTAACAAGTGTGAGAGAAACCACCATTAATGTCAATGGCTCTCAAAGTACTCAGTACAATCCATGAGATGTGAATAAATGTGTTGATGTCGAACATGTCATGGAATCCTTTGATCGAAGGTCAATGATGCAACCTATCGTCGAAGGCAAGAAACCTACCATTGAGGCATGCAGATCCCAAGGTACTGACGATTTCTAGATCATATTTCTAGATAATGAGTTGAAGTCGATAGAAAGCAATCCATTGTAGGCAAGCCCACAACACAAAATCATAGATCAAGTTTGAAGAAATTTAGTTTCAAGGATTGACTCAGGGATGGTCAAGATGGATGACAGATATTTTGCAAATGAATGGCTTATTTGCACTGACCTCTTGAACACATAATGACACAGCAGATGGTTTGGTGACAATTGACCCAAAGTTAATACCCAGAAACTGGCTGAAGACTTTCAATGTTCTTTGATCAACTGTTAGGCAAAGGATTTCCCAACCCAGGTGAATAAAAGTGTCGTGTTCAAGAGTGGTTACAAAGTATGACAAACAGGCTCATTTTTCTCTCTTTTCCCCCACCATTTCTGGCAAGTACCTCTTTATTTTTGACAAGCTTGAGGAGGATAACATTTGCTTGATTATAAGCTCATCCTTCAGATGAGTCCAACTTAGTTTAAATTCGAACCCTAAGAAGGAGTGGTCCGTTCCTGTTTGTAATTGAACAGGTCCTTTACTGTTAAATTTTAACGAGTCCAGTATAGGAGAAACTCAACATTTTTCAATTTTAGAGAGTCTGAAAAAAATTAAGAAGACTCCAGGGTTGACCTTTTTCGTAAATTTGTGTCTCCCAAGACCGAAACAGTATAAAATAATACTTGAGAGAACCACTTAATCATTACGACCAAGGAGTACTTTTCGTAATTAGTGCCTTTGATTCGAAAAAGTAAAAAAGCGATCAATGACACGTCATTTTATAACCAATATCGAATTTGAAACGACAAAAATCCGGCAATATTTTCATGTTTTTACGGTCAGGAAAAGATCTGTAAGTGGACCGTCTTTTAGTTCCGTTTTAACGAGCTTAAAAGAAAAAACTCGGCAATCTTTTCATATTTTAGGAGTCAGAAAAGAGCTTAAAGGTGACTCTAAGGTTTCACTTTTTCGTAAGTTTTAACGAGTTTGAAAAAATGATAAAAATGTACTCATATGTCCGACTTTCAATTTAATTTACGAGCAGGAAAAGACGGAAAGAACTCGACATTTTCATTTGTTTTACGAGAATGAAAGATAGCAAAATAATCTCGGGATTTTCATGAGTTTAACGAGTCTTGAAAATAACTGAAATTGACTCGAGATAGGTTTCATTTTTACAAAAGCTTGAAATAGAGAAAAACTATGCTTCAAGTAGTTTCATTTTTACACAAGCTTGAAACAGAGAGAAAACTGTGCTTGATGCCCCCTAAGCATAACTGCTAGAGCGCATGCCCCCCAGCTTCATTTCATTCAACTAAGTACTAGCTGGATGGAATGAAGGTTCAATTACGAGATAATTTGAAAGACTCGACCTAAAACTGTAAAAAAATTATGCAAAAAACTGAAATAACTAACCTAGATATACAACTTAACATTTATGAGATCTAGTCAAACTCTCGACTCAATTAGAGGAGGATTTGTTTCATTTTTTAACGAGCTTGACACAGGAAAAGAACTATGCTCATATTCAGTTTCATGTTTACGCAAGCTTGAAATGAAAAACTATGCTTGTTATAAGTTCACATGCCCCCAACATAATGATGCAAATCAAGGTACATGCCCCCCAAGCTTCATTGCATTCAACCAGGTGGATGAAATGAAGGTTCACTTTCGAAATCTTGGAAAGACTCGAGGGAGTTGTTTCCTTTTTTAGTGAGGTTGACACACTATCCTCAAAACCCTTGTTTCATTTTTTAAACAAGCTTGACACAAGATAAGGAACTATGCTCATAACTACTCTCTACAATCTACCTAACAAGGAACTATACTCTAGAAACCTTGATTCATTTTTTAACAAGCTTGACACAAGACAAGGAACTATGCTCTAAAAACCTTGATTCATTTTTTAACGAGATTGACACAAGACAAGGAACTATGCTCTAAAATCCTTGATTTATTTTTTAACGAGCTTGACACAAGACAAGGAACTATGCTCATGACTACTCTCTACAATCTACCTATATAACCTATCCTTGTTTCATTTTTTAACGAGGTTAACACAAGACAAGGAACTATCCTCGAACCTGATTCATTTTTTAACGAGGTTGACTCAGTAACAAGAACTTTCCTCGAAACAACTGATTCATTTTTTAACGAGGTTGACTTTGTAAAAGGAACTTTCCTCGCTTCAACTGATTCATTTTTTAACGAGGTTGACACAGGAAAAGAACTGTCCTCATGCCTGATTCATTTTTTAACGAGGTTGACTTAGTAACAGGAACTATCCTCTGACCAACTGTTTCATTTTTTAACGAGGTTGACACAGTAAAAGAACTATTCTCATACTCACTGATTCATTTTTTAACGAGGTCGGCACAGTAAAAGGAACTTTCCTTGAACCAACGGTTCATTTTTTAACAAGGTTGACTCAGTAACAGGAACTATCCTCTGACCAACTGATTCATTTTTTAACGAGGTTGACACAGGAAAAGAACTGTCCTCATAATCACTGATTCATTTTTTAAATTTTGTCACACGGAATGAGTCGATCTTGCGGACAAGATAGTCCTTCCTAGAATCTAACGATATCTAGTGACAAGCAAGCCAATCAAAAACTATCTTTCTCTAAATATGCAACTTATAAACAAAGGCAAACAAGTGTTTTAGGCCTACCTTGGGTCCAATGCAAGTTTGTGGAAGCCTCGCCCCTTTGGTCCAAATGAGCTCCCTTGTAGCGAATCTGCAAACACAAACAAGCAAACAAATTAAATAGCACCTGAAAAGCCAATATTATAAAGCATACTTATCATGATGATCAAGGAATTCATGAAACAAATGACATAAGACAATTTGTTGAGAAAAATGAATATGATTGTATTAATTCAAATCAAAGAAGAACTTTACAACCTGTGCCTTGATGTTGTACAAGCTCCTCCCAGGGTCCAACAAGAAGTCTCCTCTACTTTGACAAGTTTCACTCTCTTCCCAGTGAAGCCAAAAGGTATGTGATCTCTCCTCTCATGCTTAACTAGGAAGTCTCAATTCCAAGCATTTACCCTAAAAAATGTTCAGCTTCTAACCTCCCTAGCAACCAGCCCAATGCCTTAATTTATAGTGCAATGGAGGGAAGTTACTAGGTCCTCCTTCAAAGGGATAAAGCCCTCCTTCAAAGGGATAGCTCCTCTCATCAAGGGATTAGCTCCTTCTCTTTTGGGATGCATGAACCACCTAAGAGCGAACAATCCACGTCAAAATTCCTTCTAGAATCATCTAGAATTAACCCAAAGTGATTTTTTTAGAATAAACTTGCGCCTTTTTGAATTTCACAGGGGTCCACGCCCACTACTTTAGAGACAGAGCGGGTAGGTCCGCAGGTAATGTGAACAGCGGGTGCGGGACCACAGGTAACAGTGAGAGAAAGTGTGGAACCAGAGCTTTGTTGATTTTCAATGTCTTTCTCTCATTTTCAAAGCTTGACTCGAAGAGCTGAGGTCTGAGACTTGCTTAGGAGGACAGTACAAGTGATGATAGACCCATACTGACTGCAAATAGTCATGGTGACGATATTTTTGTGTAACAGATTGTCCCCTAAAGTGCGAAGTCTGTAGTAAATGAGGATTTCATTTATCATCTAGGAAGAGTGAAGTACTTTATCATTTCAAGGATCATCTTGTGGAGAACCCGGTTGGAACCTGTAAAAACATTCAATGCAAAATATATATATATATGAGATCATATCATCGCTGAGGTAGGCATTCCCATACTCAGATCAAAACTGACTAGAAAAATAACTACTGCTATGATATAGGAATGATTTTGTAATACATCACAAGTATAGACACATGTAGACACAGTATGGACATAGCCATCTGTTTATGAATAGCCCACAGTATAATGAATACAAAATTCCTCGAAGCCTGGATTATGGAAACTAGATCCAGGGTCTTCATTTCTACTTCCCGAAATAGTACGATTCTATCCATGTGAATGAATGTGTTGAAGTCGAACATGGTAGAAACCACTTGATTACCAGTCAATGATGTAAACTGTTAACAAGTGTGAGAGAAACCACCATTAATGTCAATGGCTCTCAAAGTAATCATTACAATCCATGGGATGTGAATAGATGTGTTGATGTTTAACATGTCACGGAGTCCTTTGATCGAAGGTCAATGATGCAACATATCGTCGAAGGTGAGAAACCTTCCATTGAGGCATATAGATCCCAAGGTACTGACGATTTCTAGATCATCTTTCTAGATAATGAGCTGAAGTCGATAGAAAGCGATTCATCGTAGGCAAGCCCACAACACGAAATCATAGATCAAGTTTGAAGAAATTTAGTTGCAAGGACTGACTCAGGGATGGTAAAGATGGATGATAGATATTTTGTAGATGAATGGGTTATTTGCACTGACCTTTTGAACACATAACGACATGGCAGATGGTTTGGTGACAATTGACCCAAAGTTAATACCCAAAAACCGGCTGAAGACTTTCAATGTGGTTTGATAAACTGTTTAGGCAAATGATTTCCCAACCCAGGTGAATGAAAGTGTCGTGTTCAAGAGTGGTTACAAAGTATGACAAAGAGGCTCATTTTTCTCTCTTTTCCCCCACCGTTTCTAGCAAGTACCTCTTTATTTTTGACAAGCTTGAGGAGGATAACATTTGCTTGATTATAAGCTCATCCTTCGGATGAGTCCAACTTAGTTTAAATTCGAACCCTAAGAATGAGTGGTCCGTTCCTGTTTGTAATTGAATAGGTCCTCTACTGTTAAATTTTAACGAGTCCAGTATAGGAGAAACTCGGCGTTTTTCAATTTTAGAGAGTCTAAAAAACTTAAGAAGACTCCAGGGTTGACCTTTTTCGTAAATTTGTGTCTCCCAAGCCCGAAAAAGTATAAAATAATACTTGAGAGAACCGCTTGATCATTACGACCAAGGAGTACTTTTCATAATTAGTGCCTCTGATCCGAAAAAGTAAAAAAGCGATCAATGACACGTCATTTTATAACCAATATCGAATTTGAAACGACAAAAATCAGGCAATCTTTTCATGTTTTTATGGTCAGAAAAAGAGCTATAAGTGGACCATCTTTTTAGTTCCATTTTAACGAGTTTAAAAAGAAAAACTCGGCGATCTTTTCATGTTTTAGGAGTCAGAAAAGAGCTTAAAGGTGACTCTAAGGTTTCACTTTTTCGTAAGTTTTAACGAGTTCGAAAAAATGATAAAAATGTAATCATGGATTTCACTTTTTCGTAAGTTTTAATGAGTTCTAAAAAATGATAAAAATGTACTCATATGGCCGAATTTCAATTTAATTTACGAGCAGGAAAAGACAGAAAGAACTCGGCATTTTCATTTGTTTTACGAGAATGAAAGATAGCAAAATAATCTCGGGATTTTCATGAGTTTAACGAGTCTTGAAGATAATGGAAATTGACTCGAGATAGGTTTCATTTTTACAAAATCTTGAAACAGAGAAAAACTATGCTTCAAAGTAGTTTCATTTTTACAAAAGCTTGAAACAGAGAGAAAACTGTGCTTGATGCCCCCTAAGCGTAACTGCTAGAGCGCATGCCCCCCATCTTCATTCCATTCAACTAAGTACACTGCTAGTAATTGATAGCTGGATGGAATGAAGGTTTAGTGATGAGATCATTTGAAAGACTTGACCTAAAACTGTCAGGCCAGGGTAACTCCAGGATGAGCGGGAGAAAAAACTGATGATCTTATTCATTAACTAACTCATGTTTATATACAAAAATAAAACAGATCAGTTCATCTTCTAGATGACTGTCCAGTTCACCCATCCGTTTCGGATTAGGTGTCAACATTCCCCCCCTTAATCTGAAGGGATGTTGGTGAGTCCAAGCATCGTTCTGAATCTTTCAAGCTTTTCTCTTCCAAGCGCTTTGGTGAAGATGTCTGCAATTTGCTCGTTTGTGGAACAATGACGGAGATGGATTGTTTTGGCCTCAACATGATGTCGGATCAGATGATATTTAGTATTGATGTGCTTAGTACGATCATGGAACTTTGGGTTCTTGGCCAACTTTATTGCAGATGTGTTATCAATCATGAGTGGAGTTGATTGTATTTGTTTTACTTGCAAATCTTCAAGAATTTTCCTGAGCCACACAATTTCTTTCGTTGCTTCAGCTGCTGCCACATATTCTGTTTCTGTTGTGGAATCTGCTGGTACTGATTGTTTGCATGATCTCCAGGAGACAGCTCCTGATCCAAGACTCATAGCATATCCTGAAGTAGATACCCCAGTTTCTTTGTCTCCATCGAAGTCTGAATCAGAGTATCCAATCAAGTTGAAGTCGTCCACCTGTGTATACTTGATTCCAAGGTCTTGAGCTCCCTTCAAGTACCTTAGAACTCTTTTTGCAGTAGACCAATGTCCCTCACAAGGCTTTTGCATGAACCTGGAGAGGATTCCAACAGCAAATGAAATGTCTGGTCTGGTAGTAGTGAGGTAGATGAGACTTCCTACAAGCTGTCTATACTTTGTTGCATCCTCAAATTCCTTCCCTTCAATAGATGTGAGCTTCAAGTTTTGTTCCATTGGAGTACAAAGGGGATTGCACTCTTTCATGCCAAATCTGTTTAACAAATCTCCAATGTATTTCTTTTGAGAAAGAAATATGGACTTTGGATGTTGGGTTACTTCAATGCCAAGATAGTAATGAACATAGCCCAAATCAATCATTTCAAAAAAATTTCCTAATTCTTTCTTTATGGATGCAATATAGCTTTCATTGTTCCCTGTCATTAAAAGATCATCTACATATACCACAAGATATACAACTGTTTTTCCAACTTTCTTGACAAATAAAGTTGCATCATCAAGATCAAAATGTTTGAAGTTGAGTTTCAGAAGATGCTCAGTTAGTTTTTCATACCAGGCTCGTGGTGCTTGTTTGAGGCCATACAAGGACTTCACAATTTTGCATACTTTGTGTTCATGTCCTTTCACAGCAAATCCTTCAGGCTGGGACATAAAAACATTCTCTTTTAGGTCTCCATTCAAGAATGTAGTTTTTACATCCATTTGATGGACTTTCCAACCGTTCTGAGCAGCTAGTGCAAAGAGTGTCCGGATGGTGGCCCATTTTGCTGTGGGAGAAAAAGTTTCCTCATAATCGACCCCTTCCTTCTGTGCAAAACCTTTTGCCACAAGCCTAGCTTTGTGCTTGTCAAGTGAGCCATCAGCTTTGTACTTGTTCTTGTAGACCCACTTGCAGCCAATTGGTTTGGTTCCAAATGGAGGATCAACCAGCTTCCAAGTGCCATTCTTTATGAGGGCATCATACTCCTTCTGCATCACTTCTTTCCATTCATCATGAGAAGCAGCTTCTTTGAAGGAAGTTGGTTCAAAATCTGTAGACAAGTTCAATTCACAATCATAAGTAACATCCATATCAACAGGTGAATTAGAGTTATCTACATCACCTCCATCTTGTCGGTTTGTATTTCTGGTTCCTGTTTTTCCAATTTCATCAGGATGAACACTTTCAAGTGTCTTTGTCAGCCACTTTGGGGGACCTTTCTGAGATGGTCCAGGCTGTTCTGTTGATTGAGTTGGGACTGAATCAAGATTAAGTCTCCCAATTCTATCAATTACATCACTTAAAGCATCATCCGTTGTTGGAGTGTCATGCAGGGGAGATTGTTCTTCAGAAGGAGATTCCACATGTTGATCTAGTATAGGAATCCCCCCTTCAAGATGTGGAATCTGATTATCAAACTCTTGAAATGATTTCGGTTTTGTGAATCTATCCAAGTGATCAAGTTGCCGCTCAACAACACTGTCAGATTTGGATGATTCAAGAAAAATGACATCTCTAGATAAAACAAACTTTTTATTTACTTCATCATAGAGGCGGTATGCTTTAGATGTGTTTGAATACCCCAGGAAGATACACTTACGACTTCTAGCACCAAGTTTGTTTCTATGTACCTTTGGTATTAAAGCATAACAGGTGGAACCAAAAATCCTGAGATGTTTTACCGAAGGAACATGTCCATACCACAATTCATAAGGAGTCTTGTTTCTTATAGAACTAGATGGACATCTATTCTTTATATATGTAGCACATAGAACAGCATCAGCCCAAAACATTGTCTTTAAATTTTTGAAGAAAAGCATGGATCGTACCATATTCAAAATTGTTCTGTTCATTCTTTCAGCTACACCATTCTGTTGAGGATTATAAGGCACAGTTGTTTGATGTTTAATCCCATGTTGGCGAAGATAGTGTTCAAATTCATTTGATGTATATTCTTTTCCATTATCAGTGCGAATAGACCCAATATGAGATTGTGCATCATTTTCAATCCATTTATGAAAATTCTTGAATGTTTGAAAAGCATCAGATTTGTTCTTCAAAAAATAAACCCAACACATTCTGGTGTAATCATCAATAAATGTCATGATATATTTATTTCCATTTGCAGAAGAAACAGGCATTGGACCACATAAATCTGAATGAATGAGTTCAAGCTTCCTATGTGCTCTTGAATGTGAATCATGAAAAGATTGTTTGCTATGCTTTCCTAGAATGCAAGCATCACATTGCTTATGTTTTCTAGGAATTGTAGGCAAACCAGCAACACCATTTTTCTTCAACAAGCGGAGACTATCATAGTTTAAATGTCCAAATCTAGCATGCCATAATAAACTTGATGGAAGTGCACCTTCTTCATGATGAGAAATATATGAGAAATGTTGTGCATGAGCAGAGGTTCCTTGCAGTTTAAGAAGTCTTTCTTCTTCTATACCCCTCATGACAAGTGAGTGGTCAGATGCCTTTCTTACCTCAAGCTTGCCATCAAACATGTGAATGGAGTGACCTTGCTAGTGGATGTGGACCAGGGACAGCAAGTTTCTCTTGAGTTGTGGGAGATATAGAACATGATCCAGAAGAAAGTCTGGAAGACCAGGCAATTTAAGCCTGATTGTGCCAAGCCCTGATGGCTTGATTTTGGACTGATCTGCAAAGTATACTGCTCCATCAACATTGTCAGTGAAATCTTCAAAGAAATCTTTCCTATGAGTCATATGACAGGTTGCTCCTGAATCAAGCAACCAGTCATTTTTCGAAGAAGCAAGTGAAGCATTAAACAAATCTTCATTTACTCCAATGTTACATTGTGCCTCAATATAGTGAGCGGATTCAGGTGCTTTACCTTTGTCTGTGTCATCAGTTTTACTTTTCTGCTGATTTCTTCTCTGCTCAATCTTGTCCCATGGTAGCTTGCATGTAGAAGCATCATGTGATCCATTTCGTTTGCAGCGAATGCAATGCAGATCTGCCTTTCCTGCTTGAGGATGTCTGCCCTCCCTGCCTCTGAAGTATCTTCCTCTTCCTCTTCGTCCACCTCTTCCTCTTGTAGAATCTTGAGCAGGATGCTTTTCTTTATGAGCAAGGAAAACAGTCTCTTCAGAAGATTCAGGGACTGTTTTCTTTCCAAAGGCTTTCTCTCTTTCAGCAAACCTTTTCACAAGAGAGTCAAAGGTTATATCTTTAAGATTTCCATTTGCTTGTAAAGACTCAAGATAATTGGAGTAGGTAGGATAGAGTGCTTTGAGAAAGGCAATAAGAGAGATATCCAGCTCAACCTTAGTGGATTTAATATCATGCATTATAGACTTTATTTCAGATGCAAGAGCAAGAGGATCATTATTTTTCAGTTCAAGAGTGAAGAGTTTAATCATAAGCTGAACAACTTCAAGTGCAGAATGTGTATCATAGAGTTCTTTCAGCTTTTGTAAAGCTTCAAAGGCAGTGGAATAGGATGAAATATGATGACTTACTTCTTCATTTACAGATGTTGCGATCAATGCATAGGCTTTGCTGTTCTTGTTTTCCCAAATGGCGAGTTCTTTGTCTGATGTAGGCTGCACAGGGTCTTTGTCTTCTTCTCCGACACACACTCCTTTCCACAGCTCATTGTAGATGAGGGTGTGTTTAACCATTCGAGACCATTCTGAATAGTTCTCCTTGCCAGTGAGAACTATTCCTACCATATAAATGATTGAATGCATTCTGTAAAAAAATATCTCTGCTAAAAAAAATTTATGTTGCTAAAAGACTTCTGCTGAAAAAAAAAATCCTTATGCCACAGCCTTATGCACTTTATTTTCTTCTAACGTTTGCATCAGCATTTCCTATATCACTACAATATTACTATGTTTTGAATGTATTCACTTCAAAACTTATAAAGGATATATTACTTCAGTATATGAAGCAATACTACAAAACATTTTGGAAACACAACAATGCTTTGAATAATATAAACTGTGTATATCAATTCAACCAACTGATTTGAATTCAACAAACTGCTCAACCATTATACAAAAAAACGCATCTCAAACTGCTTTGAATTCAACAAACTGCTTTGAATTCAACAAAAACTGCTCAACCATTATACAAAAAAACGCATCTCAAACTGCTTTGAATTCAACAAACTGCTTTGAATTCAACAAAAACTGCTCAACCATTATACAAAAAAAACACATCTCCACCTTATACAAAAACAAATGCCATACAAAGTCAAAAAATCAACTGCATAATACTGGCGACTTTTGAGGCTCTCGCGTTCTGCGATATCATGAGGCTCTTAAGGCTCTTGCGTTTTGTGTTATATCAAATCAAAGCGAATCTATACCCAAATCCCAAATGCATGCAAGCCATTTTTGATTTTGGGGTGGGCGTTTTCAGAAACTAATTTCGATTCAAACTCTCATAATATCTAGCAGCACTGACATGTGAGGCTCTTGAGGCTCTTGCGTTCTGTGTTATATCAAATCAAAGCGAATCTCACCAAACCCGAATAAGTAACAAGCCATAGTGCTTTCTCTCAGATTTCTGAAATAATACGATACTGATTGGGCATCTCTCCTGCAACTCAACCTCGTGATAATATACATGAACTGCCCTATAATAGAAGAAATCAAGTGAGAAAAAAAACTCAGAAGCTATGGACAAGGAGTAGCTGTGACTATTATTGGATGGGAGGTCCGCTCTTTGACAAGTTCCGGCTTGCAAAATAATATAATGATTAACATTTGTGGAGAAAACCCAGTCGGCTATGTCAACAGCGTATGCCAGTCGGCTATGTCAACAGCGTCAAGCCCTTGGATTTAAGACATGAATAGGTTTCCCCAGGCTAGGTAGAAGGTTAAGAGCACAGAAGTAAGGAAATTTTTCAGGCCGGAGTCATTATGAAAGAAAACTCAGTAAACGGCAGAGAGCTGCATCCCAGGTATGGGAGATTTTAGAAAAAGCCGAGCGACCCACAGAATTTTGACGAGCCAGGAGCCAGATAGAGAGAGAGCGTTCTTCACGATCTTGGCAAAGAAGCTATTCTGAAATTTCGAAGCGATCAAATGAATGGATTGCAGTAACGTAAAATCTCAGAGGTCATGGCAATCAGGGACTGGAAGGCACTCGGATTTACCCAGTTCACCAGTACTTGAGGGCGCAGTGTCAGAACAGAAGCACGCAGTCTCAGGAGAGCGCAGTGTCAGAACAGAAGCACGCAGTCTCATGAGAGCGCAGTCTCAGGCCAGAGGCGCTCAGGACAGAACTGACCAGGAGTTACAACCAATTTTAGAACCTGGGACCTGTTCTCTGATACCATGTCAGGCCAGGGTAACTCCAGGATGAGCGGGAGAAAAAACTGATGATCTTATTCATTAACTAACTCATGTTTATATACAAAAATAAAACGGATCAGTTCATCTTCTAGATGACTGTCCAGTTCACCCATCCGTTTCGGATTAGGTGTCAACAAAAACTATAAGAAAATTATGTAAAAAACTGAAATAACCAACCTAAATATACAACTTAACATTTGAGATCTAGTCAAACTCTCGACTCAATTAGAGGAGGATTTGTTTCATTTTTTAACGAGCTTGACATAGGAAAAGAACTATGCTCGTATTTGGTTTCATGTTTACGCAAGCTTGAAACAAAAAACTATGCTTGTTATAAGTTTGCATGCCCCAAGCATAATGACGCAAATCAAGTTACATGCCCCCCAAGCTTCATTGCTTTCAACCAGGTGGATGGAATGAAGGTTCACTTTCTAAATCTTGGAAAGACTCGAGGGGGTTGTTTCAGTTTTTAGTGAGGTTGACACAAGAAAAGAAATATCCTCAAAACCCTTGTTTCATTTTTTAAACGAGCTTGACACAAGATACGGAACTATGCTCATAACTACTCTCTACAATCTACCTAACAAGGAACGATACTCTAAAAACCTTGATTCATTTTTTAACGAACTTGACACAAGACAAGGAACTATGTTCTAAAATCCTTGATTCATTTTTTAACGAGCTTGACACAAGACAAAGAACTATCCTCATACTCACTAATTCATTTTTTTTAACGAGGTTGAATCAGTAACAGGAACTATCCTCGGACCAACTGATTCATTTGTTAACGAGGTTGACACAGGAAAAGAACTGTCCTCGAACTCACTAATTCATTTTTTAACGAGGTCGACACAGTAAAAGGAACTTTCCTCGAACCAACTGATTCATCTTTTAACGAGGTTGACACAGGAAAAGAATTGTCCTCATACCTGATTCATTTTTTAACGAGGTTGACTCAGTAAAAGGAACTTTCCTCGGACCAACTGATTCATTTTTTAACGAGGTTGACACAGGAAAAGAACTGTCCTCACACCTGATTCATTTTTTAATGAGGTTGACTCAGTAACAGGAACTATCCTTTGACCAATTGATTCATTTTTTAACGAGGTTGACACAAGAAAAGAACTGTCCTCATACCTGATTCATTTTTCAAGGGGATTGAGCTTGTTACTCTGCCCTTACGTGTGTATCGGATCATAGACTGTTCCCCCAGGTATATTTTTTTCCGTTGGTAACCATAGTGACCATTATCTATAGGATTCTTTCTTAAGGTGACAGTGGAGGGAAGATCCCACTGTACCTGGAGCAGACTTCGACAAGACTCACTTGGATTTTCTGGGGGGTTCTCTTCACTCGAGACGGTTTAGTGGAGAAACTTGTGCCAGTCTATTCATTAAGCAGGTTGTCGGGGTAACTGTTCCAACGGCCATTTCTGTATTGAATTCTGCGACGTTGAATTTCATCACCACCTAGTGTCTTCGGTACGGAAAGTTACTGTTTGTGAGTGGTTTGACTCCTAGATTTGATAACGTGTGTTAATTTGTTTGTTTTTACTTTTAGAGACCATAGGTGTGAATTGTGAATTTTAATTGTTAGGTGTGAATTGTGAAATGTTAATTTTAGTTTAAAATTGTTAATAAAATTCACTGAAGTTGAATATAATAGCAATTGTTCCAGAATTTACCAACCAAGGAACCCCTCTTAACGAGAATCCTAGTACTTTTCCTTACTTTGGAAGGTTGGTCCTCCTTATATGGCTACTTTGTCATTACCTGGATTTACAATAGGTTTACCGATATGGTTATTTTCAACTTTGTTGGCCCCAAATACTCCAATTGTTCCACCTCAGCCGAATGCTTCACCTCAACAGAGTTCACCATCTCAACATCACCAACCTTCTGTTGGCCCTTTACCTTCTTCGCCTAATTTTTCTTCCTCCATTTCTTCATCTTCGCTTGGTAAAAGCCTCGAAGCTAGTAACCAGGTGGCTAAGAAGAAGATGAAAGGGAAGAAGAAGAAGAAGAAGAGGAAGCAACATAAGAAAGAAGTCAACCAACCAACCACGACTGTAAGTGTTAGTTTTGTTGAGGAAAACTCTGACATGAATCGTAAACCAAAATACCCTTGCGGGCTTTGTAAGGGTGACCACTTCCTTATCAATTGTCCTAGTATTCCAAAGGTCTTGGAAGTAGGGTCAGAAAAATTTCATCAACTTTCCATTGATCCATCAACCAGTGATAATCAGGTTCCTGGGAAAAAGGGTAAAGTTAGGTTTCCTTGTAGGTTATGCAAAGGGAGTCATCAAACTCACATTTGCCCTCACATGAATGAAGCCTCAAAATTGTTGGAAAACCTTACTATTCCACAGCCAGAATTTCCAGCTGGTTATCGTAAAATTTATCCCAACCTACCGTCAACTGACGGAGTGATTGATCTAATTTCAAGTACAGTCAATCCAACTCTTCCATTGGAGAGTGAAACTCATATCACTCAGGTTGATGATCCATTAGTTGATCAAGTGGTCGATTCAATTTCACGGTCAATCAATCCCACTCTCCCTTTAGAGAGTGAACTTCATACCGCTCAGGCTCTTTTTGTTACATCAGATTCCTCTATGCCGGGGGGCATTTCACCTGTTTCTACAGAACCCCCTCCAAATACTGAGGTCTTTTCCTTTGATTGGAATAGATTGACAGAACCTCATCTTCCTTCCTCCATCCCTTTCCAAATCATTGTCAAGGTTGGTGGTAGGGACATGCATCACACACAGGTAGATGAAGGTGCTTATGTTAGTATTTTATCGTCAACTGCTTGGAAAGCTTTGGGTTCCCCTCAGCTTGCGCCTATTACGCAGAATCTGAAAGCTTTTAACAGAACCATTAGTGAACCTTTAGGGATCCTTCCTAAGTTTTCTATTACCTTGGAAGGTAAAACTGTCTGTATTGATCTTATGGTAGTTTGAGGTCCCTTGGATTTCAATTTACTCCTTGGGTGAGACTGCAATGAAAGCTGTCGTATCGACACTCTTTCGCGTGATGTCTTTCCCTCACAATGGAAATATTGTGACTGTATACCAGCTTTCATTCCCTAGTCTTGTTTCAGCTACCAATAATATGACAACCCTAAATGTTCTTGATTCTAAAGTGGTATCTACCCCGCCATGGGTTAATTATGTGGCAACTGGTCCCATGTTTTCAATTACCAATGTAAGTGAGCCTCTCTCTGTTTACTAACCTTCCTTTGATTTAGATTTGGTAATTGACATGGAAAACTCTATGGGATTACTTGAACGTGATGTTCTTATCCGTTTTGAGTCCCTTGACATGTGTTCCTTCTAGAGAACTATTCTTCCTTCTGATGAAGACCTCTTGGAAGCCATGATCAAGGTGTGTCCATTGACATGTCTTTCTTCCAGTTGGAATCCATGATCAGTGAGTCAGAGGATAGTTCCTATTACTGAGTCAACCTCATTAAAAAATGAATCAGGTGTGAGGATAGTCTTTTGCTGTGTCAACCTCGTTAAAAAATGAATCAGTTGGTTCGAGGAAAGTTCCTTTTACTGAGTCAACCTCGTTAAAAAATGAATCAGATATGAGGACAATTCTTTTCTTGTGTCAACCTCGTTAAAAAATGAATCAGTTGGTTAGAGGATAGTTCCTGTTACTGAGTCAACCTCATTAAAAAATGAATCAGGTGTGAGGATAGTTTTTTCCTATATCAACCTCGTTAAAAAATGAAATAGGTTGTCATGAGGACAGTTCTTTTCCTGTGTCAACCTCGTTAAAAAATGAATTAGGCATGAGGACAGTTATTTTCTTGTGTCAACCTCGTCAAAAAATGAATTAGTTGGTTTGAGGATAGTTCCTGTTACTGAGTCAACCTCGTTAAAAAATGAATTAGGTATGAGGACAATTCTTTTCCTGTTTCAAACTCGTTAAAAAATGAATCAGTTGGTCAAAGGATAGTTCCTGTTACTGAGTCAACCTCGTTAAAAAATGAATAAGGTATGAGGACAATTCTTTTCCTGTGTCAACCTCATTTAAAAAAAAAATGAATCAGTAGGTTATATAGGTAGATTGTAGAGAGTAGACTTGAGCATAGTTCCTTGTCTTGTGTCAAGCTCTTTAAAAAATGAATCAAGGATTTTAGAGCATAGTTCCTTGTCTTGTGTCAAGCTCGTTAAAAAATGAATCAAGGTTTTTAGAGTATAGTTCCTTGTTAGGTAGTTTGTAGAGAGTAGTTATGAGCATAGTTCCGTATCTTGTGTCAAGCTCGTTTAAAAAATGAAACAAGGGTTTTGAGGATAGTTCTTTTCTTGTGTCAACCTCACTAAAAAATGAAACAACTCCCACAAGTCTTTCCAAGATTTCGAAAGTAAACCTTCATTTCATCCACCTGGTTGAATGCAATGAAGCTTGGGGGGCATGTACCTTGATTTGCGTCATTATGTTGGGGGCATGCGAACTTATAACACGCATAGTTTTTTGTTTCAAGCTTGCGTAAACATGAAACCGAATCCGAGCATAGTTCTTTTCCTATGTCAAGCTCGTTAAAAAATGAAACAAATCCTCCTCTAATTGAGTCGATAGTTTGACTAGATCTCAAATGTTAAGTTGTATATTTAGGTTGGTTATTTCAGTTTTTTACATAATTTTCTTATAGTTTTAGGTCAAGTCTTTCAAATGATCTCATAACTAAAACTTCATTCCATCCAGCTATCAATTACCAGCAGTGTACTTAGTTGAATGAAATGAAGCTGGGGGGCATGCACTCTAGTAGTTACGCTTAGGGGGCATCAAGCACATTTTTTTCTCTGTTTCAAGCTTTTGTAAAAATGAAACTACTTTGAAGCATAGTTTTTCTCTGTTTCAAGCTTTTGTAAAAATGAAACCTATCTCGAGTCAATTTCTGTTATTTTCAAGACTCGTTAAACTCATGAAAATCCTGATATTATTTTGCTATCTTTCATTCTCGTAAAACAAATGAAAATGCCGAGTTCTTTCTGTCTTTTCCTGCTCGTAAATTAAATTGAAAGTCAGCCATATGAGTACATTTTTATCATTTTTTCGAGCTCATTAAAACTTACGAAAAAGTGAAAACCATGAGTACATTTTTATCATTTTTTCGAACTCGTTAAAACTTACGAAAAAGTGAAACCTTAGAGTCACCCTTAAGCTCTTTTCTGACTCCTAAAACATGAAAAGATCGCCGAGTTTTTCTTTTTAAACTTGTTAAAATGGAACTAAAAAGACGGTCCACTTACAGATCTCTTCCTCACTGTAAAAACATGAAAAGGATTGCCAGATTTTTGTCATTTCAAATTCGATATTGGTTATAAAATGACGTGTCATTGATCACTTTTTTACTTTTTCGGATCAAAGGCACTAATTACGAAAAGTACTCCTTGGTCGTAATGATTAAGAAGTTCTCTCAAGTATTATTTTATACTATTTCGAGCTTGGGAGACACAAATTTACAAAAAAGGTCAACCCTGGAGTCTTCTTAAGTTTTTTCAAACTCTCTAAAATTGAAAAACGCCGAGTTTCTCCTATACTGGACTCGTTAAAATTTAATAGTAAAGGACCTGTTCAATTACAAACAGGAACAGACCACTCCTTCTTAGGGTTTGAATTTAAACTAAGTTGGACTCATCCAAAGGATGAGCTTATAATCAAGCAAATATTATCCTCCTCAAACTTGTTAAAAATAAATAGGTACTTGCCAGAAATGGTGGGGGAAAAGAGAGAAAAATGAGCCCGTTTGTCATACTTTGTAACCACTCTTGAACACGACACTTTCATTCACCTGGGTTGGGAAATCCTTTGCCTAAAAAGTTGATCAAACCACATTGAAAGTCTTCAGCCGGTTTCTGGGTATTAACTTTGGGTCAGTTGTCACCAAACCATCTGTCGTGTCGTTATGTGTTCAAGAGGTCAGTACAAATAAGCCATTCATTTGCAAAATATCTGTCATCCATCTTGACCATCCCTGAGTCAGTCCTTGCAACTAAATTTCTTCAAACTTGATCTATGATTTCGTGTTGTGGGCTTCCCTATGACGGATCGCTTTCTATCGACTTCAGCTCATTATCTAGAAAGATGATCTAGAAATCGTCAGTACCTTGGGATCTGCATGCCTCAATGGTAGGTTTCTCGCCTTCAACGATAGGTTGCATCATTGACCTTCGATCAAAGGACTCCGTGACATGTTCGACATCAACACATCTATTCACATCTCATGGATTGTACTGAGTACTTTAAGAGCCATTGACATTAATGGTGGTTTCTCTCACACTTGTTAACAGTTTACATCATTGACTGGTAATCAAGTGGTTTCTACCATGTTCGACTTCAACACATTCATTCGCATGGATAGAATTGTATTGTTTCGAGAAGTAGAAATGAAGACCCTGGATCTAGTTTCCGCCATCCAGGTTGCGAGGAATTTGTATTAATTATACTGTGGAGTATTCATAAACAGATGGCTGTGTCCATACTGTGTCTACATGTGTCTATACTTGTGATGTATTACAAGATCATTCCTATATCAGAGCAGTAGTTAGTTTTCTAGTCAGTTTTGATCTGAGTATGGGAATGCCTACCTCAGCGATGATATGATCTCATATATATATTTTGCATTGAATGTTTTTACAGGTTCCAACTGGGCTCTCCACAAGATGATCCTCGAAATGATAAAGTACTTAACTCTTCCTAGATGATAAATGAAATCCTCATCTACTACAGACTTCGCACTTTAGGGGGCAATCTATTACACAAAAATATTGTCACCATGACTATTTGCAGACAGTATGGGTCTATCATCACTTATACTGTCCTCCTAAGCAAGTCTCAAACCTCATCTCTTCATGTCAAGCTTTGAAAATGAGAGAAAGACATTAAAAATCACAAAGCTCTGGTTCCGCACTTTCTCTCACTATTGCCTGCAGTCCCGCACCCCTGTTCACATTACCTGCGGACCTGCCCGCTCTGTCTCTAAAGGAGTGGGTGTGGACCCCTGTGAAAGTCAAAAAGGCGCAAGTTTATTCTAAAAAACTCACTTTGGGTTAATTCTAGATGATTCTAGAAGGAATTTTGACGTGGATTATTCGCTCTTAGGTGGTTCATGCATCCCAAAAGAGAAGGAGCTAATCCCTTGATGAGAGTTGTTATCCCTTTGAAGGAGGGCTTTATCCCTTTGAAGGAGGACCTAGTAACTTCCCTCCATTGCACTATAAATTAAGGCATTGGGTTGGTTGCTAGGGAGGTTAGAAGGTGAACATTTTTGAGGGTAAATGCTGGTGTAATTGAGACTTCCTAGTTAAGCTTGAGAGGAGAGATCACGTACCTTTTGGCTTCATTGGGAAGAGAGTGAAACTTGTCAAAGTAGAGGAGACTTCTTGTTGGACCCTGGGAGGAGCTTGTACAGCATCAAGGCACAGGTTGTAAAGTTGTTCTTTGATTTGAATTAATACAATCAGATTCATTTTTCTCAACAAATTGTCTTATGTCATTTGTTTCATGAATTCCTTGATCATCATGATAAGTATGTTTTATGATATTGGCTTTTCAGGTGCTATTTAATTTGTATGCTTGTTTGTGTTTGCAAATTCACTTCAAGGGAGCTCATTTGGATCAAAGGAGCGAGGCTTCCACAAACTTGCATTGGACCCAAGGTAGGCCTAAAACACTTGTTTGCCTTTGTTTATAAATTTCATACTTAGAGAAAGATAGAGTTTGATTGGCTTGCTTGTCACTAGATATCGTTAGATACTAGGGAGGTCAATCTTGTCCGCAAGATCGACTCATTCCGTGTGACATTGATCTAATTTCAAGTACAGTTGATCCCACTCTTCCATTGGAGAGTGAAACTCATATCACTCAGGTTGATGATCCATTAGTTGATCAAGTGGTCGATTCAATTTCACAGTCGGTCGATCCCACTCTCCCTTTAGAGAGTGAACTTCATACTGCTCACGTTCTTTTTGTTACATTAGATTCTTCTACGCTGGGGGGCATTTCACCTGTTTCTATAGAATCCCCTCCAAGTACTGAGGTCTTTTCCTTTGATTGGAATCGATTGACAGAACCTCGTTTTCCTTCCTCCATCCCTTTCCAAATCATTGTCAAGGTTGGTGGTAGGGACATGCACCGCACACAGGTAGATGAAGGTGCTTCTGTTAGTATTTTATCCTCAACTGCTTGGAAAGCTTTGGGTTCCCCTCAGCTTGCACCTATTACGCAGAATCTGAAAGCTTTTAACAGAACCATTAGTGAATCTTTAGGGATCCTTCCTAAGTTTTCTATTACCTTGGAAGGTAAAACTGTCTATATTGATCTTATGGTAGTTCGAGGTCCCTTGGATTTCAATTTACTCCTTGGCCGAGACTATGTTTATGCAATGAAACCTGTCATATCGACACTCTTTCGCGTGATGTCTTTCCCTCACAATGGAAATATTGTGATTGTAGACCAGCTTTCGTTCCCTAGTCTTGTTTCAACTACTAATAATATGACACCCCTAAATGTTCCTTATTCGAAAGTGGTATCTACCCTGCCACGGGTTAATTATGTGGCAACTGGTCCCATGTTTTCAATTACCGATGTAAGTGAGCCTCTCATTGTTTGCTCATCTTCCTTTGATTTATATCCGGTAATTGACATGGAAAACTCTATGGGATTACTTGTTGGGCAATTTATTGGGCTTAAATTGCTGCATAAATTATCGACCAGGGAAACTCGTAAGCTTGTGATGATGCCAGCACAATATATGCAGGAGTAGGCAACTAACCTATGTCTAACTAAATTATTTACGATTCAATATAATATGCAAGGGAAGAGGCTCCTAACTAAGGAGGTCCTGGTTGTCCTTCCCTACCGTATCATAGAGAAATCATTAATTACATAAAACTAAAACCTTGAAATGAAAACACGAGAATGAACTTAGTTATTGTTTAGATTCAAGTAGAGAGAGAGACTAACTTAGTCTCTTGATTGTCCTCTCATGTACTAATCCAAACTAAACTAGGATTCATTCATAAGCATAAGAAATGAAATAACTTTGAAACATAAACACAAAAGAATGAATTTCAATTACCATATAAATCATTGGAGAGAGAGCCTAACTTAGACTCTTGGTATCTCCTCATATGATACTTGAAACATAAAAGCAAAAGAATGAATTCCAATTATCATACAAATCAAATAGAGAGAGAGAGCCTAACTTAGACCCTTAGTTGTCCTCTCATATGCTGATAAGATTTTAATTCAAAACTCATTCAACAATCAAATCCTTAAACATCTAAACAATGAAATGAAACAAGATCTAATATGAAATAACATGTTTCTCTCATCCTTTTAGAGTGAGCTCATTTCTCTTAAGAACAAGACAAATTATTCCATATACTACATTAAGAAAACTTATATCTAAAACTACATAAATTCATATCCTACATTCACACAATTTATATCTAAAACTACATAATGGAAATATATGAAAAAATGAAGCCTTATTCTATTCCATCATCAATTGGATACAATGCTCTAAGAGTCCTCTCTTTGGAATGGAGGAGGTACTCCTATTTATACAAAAACTATGATAACAACCTCATAAATGTAGACCCACTATTCTCTCCTTTGACCCACATATTTCTCAACCAATGATGACACATAACCCTATCCTCCATGATCTCCTCCATGAAGCTTATCTTTTCAAATTCGAATTTGATCATTCATGGCCACATAAAGATGCCCTGGAAGCTTCCTTGGAACCTACACATGTCACCAAAACAACCCACTTTCCATATATAAAGTAAAATATATTATTTTCTAATATTTAATCAAGAATTTCTCTCAAAAATGCTTAAAAATAAACAATATTTGGAAAATATAAATGAGACCCATTAATGGTGAATAGTAGGGAAAATGGAGTGACAAGGTGATGAATAGTGAGCGAAATAATGGAAGCATAAGTGAAAAATGTATGGTAATGAGTGCCATTTTTGGAGCCCAACATTACTTGAACACGATGTTCTTATCCCTTTCGAGTCCCTTGACACGTGTTCCTTCCAGAGAACTATTCTTCCTTCTGATGGAGACCTCTTGGAAGCCATGATCGAGGTGTGTCCATTGACATGTCTTTATTCCAGTTGGAAGCCATGAAACAAGGGTTTGCGAGGATAGTTTTTTCTTGTATCAACCTCGTTAAAAAATGAAACAGGTTGTCGCGAGGATAGTTTTTTTTTCCTGTATCAACCTCGTTAAAAAATGAAACAGGCTTTCATGAGGACAGTTCTTTTCTTGTGTCAACCTCGTTAAAAAATGAATCAGTTGTTCAAGGAAAGTTCCTTTTACTGTGTCAACCTTGTTAAAATATGAATCAGTTGGTCTCGAGGAAAGTTCCTATTACTGAGTCAACCTCGTTAAAAAATGAATCAGGTTCGAGGATAGTTCCTTGTCTTGTGTTAACCTCGTTAAAAAATGAAACAAGGATAGGTTATATAGGTAGATTGTAGAGAGTAATCATGAGCATAGTTCCTTGTCTTGTGTCAAGCTCATTAAAAAATAAAACAAGGATTTTAGAGCATAGTTCCTTGTCTTGTGTCAAGCTCGTTAAAAAATGAATCAAGGTTTTTAGAGCATAGTTCCTTGTCTTGTGTCAAGCTTGTTAAAAAATGAATCAAGGTTTTTAGAGTATAGTTCCTTGTTAGGTAGATTGTAGAGAGTAGTTATGAGCATAGTTCCTTATATTGTGTCAAGCACATTTAAAAAATGAAACAAGGGTTTTGAGGATAGTGTGTCAACCTCACTAAAAAAAGAAACAACTCCCGCGAGTCTTTCCAAGATTTCGAAAGTGAACCTTCATTTCATCCACCTGGTTGAATGTAATGAAGCTTGGGAGGCATGTACCTTGATTTGCGTCATTATGCTGGGGGCATGCGAACTTATAACAAGCATAGTTTTTCATTTCAAGCTTGCATAAACATGAAACCGAATATGATCGTAGTTCTTTTCCTATGTCAAGCTCGTTAAAAAATGAAACAAATCCTCCTCTAATTGAGTCGAGAGTTTGACTAGATCTCATAAATGTTAAGTTGTATATTTATGTTAGTTATTTCAGTTTTTTGCATAATTTTCTTACAGTTTTAGGTCGAGTCTTTCAAATGATCTCGTAACTGAACCTTCATTCCATCCAGCTACTAATTAATAGTAGTGTACTTAGTTGAATGAAATGAAGCTGGGGGACATGCGCTCTAGCAGTTACGCTTAGGGGGCATCAAGCACAGTTTTCTCTCTATTTCAAGCTTGTGTAAAAATAAAACTACTTTGAAGCATAGTTTTTCTCTATTTCAAGCTTGTGTAAAAATGAAACTACTTTGAAGCATAGTTTTTCTCTGTTTCAAGCTTTTGTAAAAATGAAACCTATCTCGATTCAATTTCAGTTATTTTCAAGACTCATTAAACTCATGAAAATCCTGAGATTATTTTGCTAACTTTCATTCTCGTAAAACAAATGAAAATGTTGAGTTCTTTCCGTCTTTTCCTGCTCGTAAATTAAATTGAAAGTCAGCCATATGAGTACATTTTTATCATTTTTTCTAACTTGTTAAAACTTACGAAAAAGTGAAAACCATGAGTACATTTTGATCATTTTTTCGAACTCGTTAAAACTTACGAAAAAGTGAAACCTTAGAGTCACCTTTAAGCTCTTTTCTGACTCCTAAAACATGAAAAGATCGCCGAGTTTTTCTTTTTAAACTCGTTAAAACGGAACTAAAAAGACAGTCCACTTACAGCTCTTTTTCTGACCGTAAAAACATGAAAAGATTGTCGGATTTTTGTCGTTTCAAATTCGATATTGGTTATAAAATGACTTGTCATTGATAGCTTTTTTACTTTTTTATATTAGAGACACTAATTACGAAAAGTACTCCTTGGTCGTAATGATCAAGTGGTTCTCTCAAGTATTATTTTATACTTTTTCGGGCTTGGGAGACACAAATTTACGAAAAAGGTCAACCTTAGAGTCTTCTTAAGTTTTTCAGACTCTCTAAAATTGAAAAACGCCGAGTTTCTCCTATACTGGACTCGTTAAAATTTAATAGTAAAGGACTTGTTCAATTACAATCGGGAACAGACCACTCCTTCTTAGGGTTTGAATTTAAACTAAGTTGGACTCATCCAAAGGATGAGCTTATAATCAAGCAAATCTTATCCTCCTCAAACTTGTTAAAAATAAATAGGTACTTGCCAGAAATGGTGGGGGAAAAGAGAGAAAAATGAGCCCGTTTGTCATACTTTGTAACCACTCTTGAACACGACACTTTCATTCACCTGGGTTGGGAAATCCTTTGCCTAAAAAGTTGATCAAACCACATTGAAAGTCTTCAGCCGGTTTCTGGGTATTAACTTTGGGTCAATTTTCACCAAACCATCTGTCGTGTCATTATGTGTTCAAGAGGTCAGTACAAATAAGCCATTCATCTGCAAAATATCTGTCATCCATCTTGACCATCCCTGAGTCAGTCCTTGCAACTAAATTTCTTCAAACTTGATCTATGATTTCGTGTTGTGGGCTTCCCTATGACGGATCGCTTTCTATCGACTTCAGCTCACTATCTAGAAAGATGATCTAGAAATCGTCAGTACCTTGGGATCTGCATGCCTCAATGGTAGGTTTCTCGCCTTCGACGATAGGTTGCATCATTGACCTTCGATCAAAGGACTCCGTGACATGTTTGACATCAACACATCTATTCACATCTCATGGATTGTACTGAGTACTTTGAGAGCCATTGACATTAATGGTGGTTTCTCTCACACTTGTTAACAGTTTACATCATTGACTGGTAATCAAGTGGTTTCTACCATGTTCGACTTCAACACATTCATTCGCATGGATAGAATCGTATTGTTTCGAGAAGTAGAAATGAAGACCCTGGATCTAGTTTCCGCCATCCAGACTGCGAGGAATTTGTATTAATTATACTGTGGAGTATTCATAAACAGATGGCTGCATCCATACTGTGTCTACATGTGTCTATACTTGTGATGTATTACAAGATCATTCCTATATCAGAGTAGTAGTTAGTTTTCTAGTCAGTTTTGATTTGAGTATGGGAATGCCTACCTCAGCGATGATATGGTATCATATATATATTTTGCATTGAATGTTTTTACAGGTTCCAACCGAGCTCTCCACAAGATGATCCTTGAAATGATAAAGTACTTCACTCTTCCTAGATGATAAATGAAATCCTCATCTACTACAAACTTCGCACTTTAGGGGGCAATCTGTTACACAAAAATATCGTCACAATGACTATTTTCAGTCAGTATGGGTCTATCATCACTTATACTGTCCTCCTAAGCAAGTCTCAGACCTCAGCTCTTCATGTCAAGCTTTGAAAATGAGAGAAAGATAGTAAAAATCAACAAAGCTCTGGTTCCGCACTTTCTCTCACTGTTGCCTTCGGTGCCGCACCCCCTGTACATGTTACCTGCAGACTTGCCCACTCTGTCTCTAAAGGAGTGGGTGTGGACCCCTGTGAAAGTCAAAAAGGTGCAAGTTTATTCTAAAAAACTCACTTTGGGTTAATTCTAGATGATTCTAGAAGGAATTTTGACGTGGATGGTTCGCTCTTAGGTGGTTCATGCATCCCAAAAGAGAAGGAGCTATCCCTTTGAAGGAGGGCTTTATCCCTTTGAAGGAGGACCTAGTAACTTCCCTCCATTGCACTATAAATTAAGGCATTGGGCTGGTTGCTAGAGAGGTTAGAAGCTAAACATTTTTGAGGGTAAATGCTGTTGGAATTGAGACTTCCTAGTTAAGCTTGAGAGGAGAGATCACATACCTTTTGGCTTCATTGGGAAGAGACTGAAACTTGTCAAAGTAGAGGAGACTTCTTGATGGACCCTGGGAGGAGCTTGTACAGCATCAAGGCACAGGTTGTAAAGTTCTTCTTTGATTTAAATTAATACAATCAAATTCATTTTTCTCAACAAATTGTCTTATGTGATTTGTTCATGAATTCCTTGATCATCATGATAAGTATGCTTTATGATATTGGCTTTTCAGGTGCTATTTAATTTGTTTGCTTGTTTGTGTTTGCAGATTCGCTACAAAGGAGCTCATTTGGATCAAAGGAGCGAGGCTTCCACAAACTTGCATTGGACCCAAGGTAGGCCTAAAACACTTGTTTGCCTTTGTCTATAGTTGCATATTTAGAGAAAGATAGTTTTTGATTGGCTTGCTTGTCACTAAAGGAAATCAAATTAAGAATTTCTCAAAAAAGAGACTCAAAACACCCAATTAACTTAAAAGCTTAAAACATGAATGCCAATGGAATTAACCTAAGAAAAGTTCCTGACAAGTCACATGCAGATCTAGGCAGAGGCTAAAAACACCTAAACAAATCATAAGCTGACTAAAAGAGAAAATCTTAAGTTTTTCAAAATTTTGACAGGGTCCGCAGGCTCCCAGTTTACCCAAGTGCGGGACCGCTCTGTGTGTAAAGCAAAAGTGTGGATATGTCCACACTGTGTTACAAGCAGAGGGTGTGGTCCTCTTCCAAAAGTATGAAAAACAAAAAATAATTCAAGATCTACTAAACCTACCCAATCCCACACACATCAAGCCAAAAACCAGAAACAAAGACAGTTTCTCAAGTCAAAGTAAAATCAAAGGAAAAAATCAAAAATTCAAGTCCCCAGCGAAGTCGCCATTTTGTCACATGGAACGAGTCGATCTTGCAGACAAGACCGACCTCCCTAGTATCTAATGATATCTAGCGACATGCAAACCAATCAAATTATATCTTTCTCTAAATATGCAGTTTATAAATAAAGGAAAACAAGTGTTTTAGGCCTACCTTGGGTCCAATGCAAGTTTGTGGATGCCTCACTCAGTTGATCCAAATGAGCTCCCTTGTAGAGAATCTGCAAACACAAACAAGCACACAAATTAAATAACACCTGAAAAGCCAATATCATAAATCATACTTATCATGATGATCAAGGAATTCATGAAACAAATCACATAAGACAATTTGTTGAGAAAAATGAATCAGATTGTATTAATTTAGATCAAAGAATAACTTTACAACCTATGCCTTGATGTTGTACAAGCTCCTCCCAGGGTCCATCAAGAAGTCGTCTCCACTTTGACAAGTTTCAGTCTCTTCCCAATGAAGCCAAAAGGTATGTGATCTCTCCTCTCAAGCTTAACTAGGAAGTCTCAATTCTACCAGCATTTACCCTCAAAAATGTTCAGCTTCTAACCTCTCGAGCAACCAGCCCAATGCCTTAATTTATAGTGCAATGGAGGTAAGTTACTAGGTCCTCCTTCAAAGGGATAAATCCCTCCTTCAAAGGGATAGCTCCTCTCATCAAGGGATTAGCTCCTTCTCTTTTGGGATGCATGAACCACCTAAGAGCAAACCATCCACGTCAAACTTCCTTCTAGAATCATCTAGAATTAACCCAAAGTGAGTTTTTTAGAATAAACTTGCGCCTTTTTGACTTTCACAGGGGTCTGTACCCACTCCTTTAGAGACAAAGAGGTCAGGTCCGCAGGTAACATGTACAGGGGGTGTGGGACCGCAGGCAACAGTGAGAGAAAGTGCGGAACCAGAGCTTTGTTGTTTTTTAATATCTTTCTCTCATTTTCAAAGCTTGACATGAAGAGCTAAGGTCTGAGACTTGCTTAGGAGGACAGTATGAATGATGATAGACCCATACTGACTGCAAATAATCATGGTGACAATATTTTGTGTAACATGGACCGACAGTGATAACAGGAAAAAGTGGAGCTGGATGCACGCACATTTTCTAAGTATAAACTTGATGAGGATGGCAACGTTTGACCGCTTCAATATAGTCTTTGAAAATTGAAGGCCAAAAGTAGCCTACTCACAAGATTTTATGGGTTGTTGCAAGCCCTGATAGATGATCGCCACAAGCTCCATTGTGGCAATAATTAAGTACGGACTCAGCTTCTTCCAAAGTTAAGAAATGCCTAAGGATTGGGTCAACCGCTCTGCGATATAATGTATCACCAATAATAACATTGTTTTTGGCAAGGTGACATAACTTTTGATGCTCATCTTTGGATAAAGCACGTGGAAGCTTCGAATTCTGGAGATATATAATGATATCTTCGTACCAGGGATCTTGGAGAGAAATGAGGAATAAATGTTCATCGGGAAAATTTTCCTCATAAACAATACCTCACGAGGCAGCTCCAAAATCAATTCCACAAAAATTAATGACTTCTTAGATTTAGCTGACAAGAATTCAAGATTTAACTCTTGCAAAATAGCAATCCATCGATTATACTTGCCCCCAATCACTCACCTACTGAGGGCAAACTGAAAAGGATTGACAGCCAATAAGACGAATGTTTTGCGAAGCAGAATGTAATGATGGAGTCACTTGACAACATGGACAGTCGCCAAAGTAAATTTCTCGATGGGAGAATAGCGTAGCTCAAGTCCTACTAAGCCTCGACTCAAGTAACAGATTACATGCTCACTGAGAGCATCATCCACCTGAACCAGAACCATACCGATGGTTGGTTTTGCCGCAATGAGATACAAAAGGAATTCTCTGCCATAATTTGGTGGACTCAATAATGGAGTAGAGGTTAATGCTTTTTTCAAAGCATCAAAATATCGTTGCGCAAAATCATCCCATAAAAATGGAACTCCTTTCTTAAGCAAACACATAAATCCTTCAGTAATCTTGGCGTAATTTTCTATAAATCTCCTCAAGAAATTTTCCTTTCCTCAGAGACTTTGAAGTTGACGAATGGAAGACGGGGGAGGCAACTAAATTATTGCCTCAACCTTGAAAGGATCAGCTCGAATCCCTTCAGTCAATGCAATGAATCCTAACAATCGACCGTATGTGACCACAAAACACACTTTTTCGGATTCAACCGGATTTTATAAAAATGACATCTCTCAAAGGCTAACCAAAGGCGGTTGGTATGATCAATTCTCTTGCGAGAACGAGCAACTAAGTCATCCAAGTATGCTTTGATAACATGTTTGATGTCATGGAAAGTATAAGACATGACCTGCTGAAAAGTAGCTCCAACCTTTTTAAGGTCAAAAGGCATCTTCTTGTATGCAAACGTGCCCCAAGGACAAATAAAGGATGTATTGTGCTGATCCTCTGGATGGATTGCAATTTGATTATAACCAAAGAATCCATCCATGAATGAAAAAGACTTCATTACCTGCACATTCATAAACAATTTGATCAATAAAAGGCGTGGGGTAACTGTCTTTTGGAAAAGCTTTATTTAAATCCCTGAAGTCAATACATACTTGGATCGTTCCTTGCTTCTTATCTACTGGGACTGGGTTGGAAACCCACTCAGTTAGAGGAATGAGGTATATGAAACCTACCCTAAGTAGCTTTTCAACTTCAGCTTTAATAGCTGCTTCTTTCCGAGGATTGACTGGTCGAAGTTTTTGATGAATAGGTTTGGTATTTTTGTATGTCTTGATCTCATGTTGGACTATAGATGAACCAATTCCAGGCATTTCCTCATAAGACCAAGCAAACACATATCAAAATTCTTAAAAGAGATCAGTGTAGATTTGAATTTATTCAGGGGAAAAGTCAGCTCTGATGAAGACATTTTCAATTACGTTAGGATTCCTAGAGATGTTCACAGGTACAGTTCTTGAGATAACCGACATGTTACCTTCGACAGAAAATTGTGCTAGAGCCAAAGGGTTTGAAACTTTACAAACATCACTAGTAGACAGATTGGACAAACTAGACCCAACTTCCCACAATGGAGGGAGAAAATATGAATGATGATGCACATCCTCCCATGGTTGATCCACACACATCACTGCTTCCAAAATTGCTTCTTCAATTGCTAAGACTGTATCCAAGAAATCGAGAGTTGAATTAGAATCGAGGGTCCAAGCTGGAGCCACATCGCCATCTAACTCCTCTAGTGAAAAAGGAGTGGGATGGTTGTTTGCAGAGTTAATGATAGATTGATAAGTGAGTTCCGCTGCAGACATGGGAAATGCTATTTCACCTACCTGCCCTCCATCTAATGTGGTGGTAGATGAAGGTAAGGGCCAATGGTCTGACAAACAATGAGTTTGAAAGAACTCTTTCCGAGAAGGTCCCCTAGAGGATTAAATCAGATTAATTCTAGTTGTAGGAGCAAGGAGGTAGAATATACCCATTAACAAAGAGTACATCCCAACTCATAAATTCTCAATAGGTTTTCAGGGATTCTCCACCAATGGAATGGTAGAATCTAAAGTTGTGTGAGAGTCACCTATAGAATAATCTAATTGATCAACTCTAACAATCCTCCCCTCATGAGGAAAACAGAGGATGCGGAATAATGATGAAACTATGGCATCCATCTCGTAAATCCAATTCTTGCCTAAGAGGAGGTTATAATCTAGGTTCAAGTCGACGATTTCTACCTCAATATTCACTACCTTTCCCCCAACGCAGATAGGAAAGGTCGGGATAATCCTATGCAGCCTATGAAAATGTCCATCAAATGGCATCAAGAGTCGGTGAAGGAAAAACTAAAGGTGATCCAATGGCCTTCCAACATGACATAGACATCACGCAACTGGAAGCTCCGTCATCTATAACAGTTCGAAAAATATTGGCCTTTCAGTATGTGGATTTATCTGGAAAGCCATATGGTGAGGAAGTCCCTTTTTGACATTCGACATATCAAAATTGAGCACTAAATAATTCTTTGGATCTACTATGTCGATTGCCGAAAGCAAAGCACTTCTCTGAGTAGGGCACAACTGGAGTACCTCGAATGAAGACATAGCACAAGGACTTTGAGCCAGATCTTCTACAATCGAGTAGTTTTGGGTTGCCCTAGCATTAGGATTAATAGTCGAGCTCTTTGAGGAGCCTTTCAGTATCTGAGGTATAAACTCAACAGAGGGATGCTAAATATGAAGTGGTTCTGTGGCTTTGGGAAAAAATTTAGCCTTAGATGTTTATGATTCACCACAATCACGTGCTTGTGTAGTGACGTCGATATGAGAGCTCATCATATAAACATTTGAGGAATTTTCCCCTTCTTGGTTGCACCCAGTGGAGGTATCAGCATTAGAATTCGCGCCAACAAGTAATTGCTACCCTTGGGGAAAAGGGTTAGTTAGAATAGCATGGGAGCTAGAGGACCCTTGCTGTACTAACAAGTGATGAGCATCTTGCATCTTCGGGAAGAGGTGAGTCAGATGATCTCCATTGCATAACTTGCATGGAAATTTTACCTTTTTCTTGGACTGTTTCCCACCCTCTCCAGCACCATTGCTAGGTTTGTTTGCATTGCCTTTCCCTTCCTAGTTCTTATTCTTACCTCGTCCATTCCTCTTCCCAACAGATTGTTGATTTCCTTTGGGGTTAGTGGTTTGGATGACGTTTATAGAGGTAGGTTTGGAAGGTGTAGGTACAAACGGTGCTGCCTAAGTAGAAGAAGCAGTTTGTAGAGACAACTACTGTAATTGATTCAATAGGTTCACCACATTAATATCAATCGATCTGACTATACCATTGACATGGGGACCTAGTTTCGGTTTGGCTAAATTGACCTTATATCTAGGAGAATCAGGTAGAATTTTCTGAAGAACCCCAGACTGAGAATATATCAGTTCCAATTGCTTGGCTCTGAAAATGGCTTGCTCTTCGATATAAACACCGGAGAGAGACACATCCTTTGAGATCTCAGGTTGTAATAATTTGAGAAACCATTCAAAAAGGAACTTTGATGGGATTTTAGCTTTGATAAGCCTTTTCCTCCTCCTCCATTCCTGGATGTGATCCAAAATGTGAGTTGCGGTGTCTTCTTAAAAGTTTGGCAGAAGTTCATTTCCGGCTCCATATTGGACAGGAAACTGAAAATGGCTCAAAAAGACATTAGCCAAACCACAGAAATAAGTATAGGTGTCCCTTGGCAACTCTATATACCATTTGACCACATTTCTGGTTAGGGTGCACTAAAATAATTTCAACCTGATCGAATCATCCATCAGGGAGTTGGATGAGCACCATAAGTGAAATGTGGTTACGTGGTCTCCTAGATCTTCACCACTCTTCCCTTTGAATGTTGGGATATCCGAGGGAAGTTTATTTGGGACTGAAGGCCAAGCTGGATTGTACCGAATCATATCATTTGTCAATTTAGTTAAGTCTGGCAAGTTCAGTGTGGCCAGAAAAGGGAGTCGTGGTGGACCTTGGGAATTCCATCCAGTGCAGGTGGGGTTCCCAAAGGTTTGAAAAGAATGACCTGGATTTTGAAAAACACTAGGTTGCCTAAAGTAACTTGTAGAGCCTACCAAACCAAAAGGTGCTCCTTGTGGTCCAGTGAAATTCGAAGTTTGACCAACTCCTACCGAAAATCCTCCGTAACCAGTGAAATTACCCCCTAACGAAGTGTTAAAAGGAGTTGATAGCCCCTGATAAGGATTCCATGCGTTAGCAAAGGGTGGAAAATTCTGAAATGAATTAACTAAAGAATATGACACATTCCCTTGTTGGCCAAAAAATTGATTCCCAGTTCCTATCCCACGAACCGTAGGGTTTGTCCAACTCTGAAATGGGTTATTAACTTGACTTGTAAAAAAAAAAGGCATTAACCCTACTGTTGGATTGGAGTGTGGTATATGACCACTTCCAAATGGGAAACCCTGAAAAGAAGCCAATCCACTCATCATGGATGTAGAGGTGGTTGATGGTATGTTCAATAGAATTGAATGAATCCCGTGAGACGACATTCGATGAGGGATAAATCCATAACCGAATGTAGTAGTTTGAGACCTTCCACTCATTGAGGGAATGGAAGTAGACCCAAATATAGCCATGCTTGGAGTAATAGAAGGGATGGAAATATTTCCTCCTTCTTGTACAAATATGGGAGTTTGCATGCTCTCAACACTTGCCATAAATGCCATGCTTCCAGCAATGGTCATCGAAGGAATAGTTGGGTGTAAACCTGGGATCAAAGGCCTATGAGTTGAGGTTTCGACGTACAATAGAACATCTGGATGATCAGGAGGAAGAGGAGAATTCAGAGCCACAGCCGACTCTGAAAGTTCTTCAACTTTGATATTATCTTTCGACTAAAAACGTACTTGAGAAAAAATTGGCGTATTCCTCTCTAACTCTCTACTGGTGCCAGGTCTATCTTGTGAATTAATGACCCCAAGTGGAGGATCAATCTCCTATGTGCCTACTGCCACTGTTTGAAAACCACTGGTAGAATCGCTCCAACGCCTTCTAGGGGAAGGCTTAGGACTCGTAGGTGATAGCCCATGAAGTCTCCTAGACCGTCGAGATGGTCGATCAACCACTTTGAATTATTTAAAAGATCTACTTAAAGAATCAAAAAATTATAAAGCTAGGCCGACTAGGAGCAAAGAACACTCACTAAAAAGTCCCTAAATATATCAGCAATCAAACAACTCTCGAGTATTTCTGCTCCAAGTGATTAGGACCAAACACCAAAATACAATAAAGTTAATAACAAGGGCCTTCTAAAAATAGACTGGGGTAATTACGCCCCAGGCCTACTAGCGAAGGTATTAGAGGCAGTTACGCTGACCTCCAGACAACAACCTTTGTAAGTGCAAGCTTCGCAAGGGTACCCTCCAGAAGTACTGTTGAACGTGATACAAAATTAGCCTCAGGTGCCATGGGATTCCCCTCCATAGCCACTTGTGTGATCCCTAGGATAGGCAACTATGGTCACCAACTTGTATCAGAAGCCAGGCGGAACAATCGTGAGGCGGGATCCAACAAGTTAGAGGGGGGTATCTCTCATCCTTATCTTCGCTCTCCCTCATTCTTTACTCCCAGTTACAGAGCTTTCCCGGTCTCCTTAATGCTATTGGGTTTCGCTCATTAGTCAAACTTCTATGTTTTGTAATTTTGAGTGGCCTTGGAGAGTTAAATCTCCTCTCGCCTAATACAAGGCCATAATAAACCTAAACCTGTTGGTGTATTATGATGACAACATAAAAGTTCTATTTTATTTTAATTAATCGCTTGATTTTAATGGTTTTTCTTTAAGTCAAGGTTAAAGATGGGAGTGAAACCAATGATGTTTGTGTGACGCAACAGAAATCAATGAAAAACTAACTACATGAATGCAATCATTTTTTTCTTCAATGAAAAGATCTCTATATGGGTTCTATGAAACTTCTACAAAGCAAAGTACTTTTTCTCTTCTTTTCTTGAAACACACTTCACACACCCAAAAACTAAAAGACTATGAATGCTTTAACAATGCAAAATACCCTAATGCAAGATATAATGGAGATGCAAGATCCTAAATAACACTCAAAAAGCAAAAGCAATTGTTTATAACTAACAATGAGCCAGCTTAAGTACTGAAGAGGATACAAATTTTGAACACAAAATTCTCCCCAAACAAGAAGGAAAAATTGTAAAATATCGCAATTCACTTTCAACAACAAAAAGAAACCATAAACCAAACTTGGCAAAAGAAAAACAAAAACAAAGATTTTTGAGATCTTTTTCTTTTTTAAAGAAGCAACCAAAACAACTTTTTGAAATCACCAAAATGCTACTAAAACTCAAAAGATTGAAAAAGGAGCACAAGGAGTCTTTGCAAGTTACAAACTCGAAAATGAATGAAAACTTGAACAAAAAGGCTACAACTTGTACAAAACGACCCAAATAATAGCAAAGAGTTTGAAAAAATGATCAAGAAGCCATGAAAGAAATACTTCCAAATTCATCAAAAAAGACTTCCAAAAAGGAAGAAAAGATATGAGGCCACAAAACAAAGGAATGCAAAGCAAGTAGATGTGAAATCTAGGCTTGACACTAAAACTGAAAACAATCTCTTGTTCTGGAGGACCAAAACAATCAGAACTTTAGGACGAAGCCTTGTGTCACAAAACAAAAATTACAAACTCGCTAAAAGAAGCAAACCTAGGCCAAATCTTTTCAATGAGGAAGAGACTTCGAAATAGTAAGCTTGCAGAATAATTAAATTCTTCAAACAACAATTGACCACATAGAGACTGAAAAGACCAGGAAACAAATCTATTTGGGCTGAAAGATTTAAAAATACAATGCAAAAATTTGCATACGCGACTATGTTCAAACACAAAAGCATGCACACGTGCTTCTGACATAGGAAACTCGCGTATACGCAAGTTCACTTTATAGAAACAAACTTGTATACGCTACTGTAAACAAAGTAAAGAGAGTTTACAAAGCTTTGCATGAAAAAATAAAAAACAATGTCTGATCCAAAATATTAGACTTGAAGCCTATGACTGTAGTAGACCAAATAAGACTGTAACCACAAGAAAACCAAAGACTAAGCCGTCATTGAGAATGAACAACCTAAACTAGGAATAACAAGATTGTTATCCCTAGTATGGTCGCCAATTTTGTTTTGGGTGAAAGCACCCTAGGGCTTTGGGTTAGAACCCCAATAGAGCAGAAGCAAACTACAACAAGAAATACTCATACAGCTCAAGCAAGATGATTCTATTATCAAACTATGTAAGAGTGACCGTACCTGGATTTCCTTCATTCGAGTATGTCTCGCAGGGTTCAGACCCTTTGCAACTCTTGATGTTCTTCAAACCTGAATATCATTCAATTCCAACATACATAGCAGTATAGAAGTAAATCATATTCACGAAATTGACTTTATATCATATAAACAAATGATTGATCATGCATCAAAATGACATTCATATATTAATTAAAACATAATTTGATGCATAAACATAGTTAATTTTGGAAACAAGACAACATTTCTTTTATTGCAGTAAGCTATTAATAACATGGAGAGAATTCACCTGAGTCTTTCTCTGGCTCCAAGTGGAACCGTCCTCCAGATTCGTCCTATTCCAACCTTCAACAATATTCTTCCATTACCAACACCATGATATCTCAACCAAAAGGAAGGATATGTATAATCAAGGAAACAAGAGTTCCTCAAGCTTGGGGGCGTGCATGAGGCACAAGGATTCATCAAACACAGTCAGGGATAATCTCAGTATTATAACTCTATCTCTTCTCCTCCTTAAGGCCTTCCCATAGAGGTCTATTTATACCTCTTCCAATTAGTTTTTTAGTTGGGAAATAGTTGGGCCACGAGCAATAGGAGGTAGTCAATAGGTAAAACCTATGAAATCCGTCCAAAATTAAGGAAATTTAATTTTTTAAAGTGTTTTAATACATATACGTGGGTTGGGTATTGACTGACCCACATGTACACACTTTTAGCTCAGGGCAAAGTAGCATATATGGAATAAAACATTGTTTTTTATATATTTGGACCAAGTCTGGAAGGAGGGGTTGCCCTAGGCCATAAACAAATCATCACATATACCAAGAGTGGTAAATGGTGCTATAACACCCACTTCATGTCATTGATGGGGGATACATCAAGGTCCTCCTGCAACAGGTCACTTCCTATCGACATCAATTCATTATCCAGGAGGTTGACTTAGAGACATCCATTTAGTACCTTGGTGTTTGAATACTTCAATGGAAATTTTCCTCGCTCTCAACGATGGGTTTACATAATTGGCCTTCGACCGAAGGATTCTATGTCATGTTCAACATCATATTATTCATTCACACCATATATATTATACTAGAGTACCTTGAGAGCCATTAAGATCATCGGTGGTTTCTCTTGCATATGTTAACATATTACATCATTGGCCAGTAATCAGATGGTGTCTACCATGTTCGACTTTAGCTCATTAATTCACATGGTTAGACTCATACATTGGTTGGTCATGTGAATGAGAAGAAGACCCCAGATCTAGTTTCATCTGTCCAGGCTATGATTTCAAGAGTAATACATGATCACAATGTACAGTGGTTATGATTATATAGACATCCATCCAGTCATCGATCCACCATCGGTCATCAGTGGACATGTATTTTTGTCATTAAACATGTAACATTAGCTTATGTGTTGAGCATGGGTATGCCTTCCTCAACAAAGATATCATGATTTAAATGTATTGTAATAGATGATGCTATCACCAGTTGTTCTTGACATTGACTTGTCACAAGGTAAAACACTTCAGTGATTAGTTGTCATTTCTGACTTTGCGCTTTAGGGGGAAATCTATTATAGGACATTTTTTTGCATCTAGTTAATAGGCCTTCAAATGGGATCAATTCACATCCTTCAACATATTTTCATCACCCCTAAACAAAGCCATAATAATGACTCTGTAGAATCCCTAATTTTCTTCTCTCAATAGTTGAGTTTGCAAGATTTTAAAGCCCATAATACCTTGGCATTTTAGGGACTAGCGTAGACTACCATGTTGACCCTCTCTGCACTGATGAGCACCAATATTGCAGCAAGAATCCTACAATCCCTGGGGCTACCAACTTTAATTTATGTTAGTGTCAGTGTCTTCACACTTCCATCAATGATCAAATTGCTCTTTTGCATGAATATTAAGCGTCTCATTCAATCAGCTGCATTCCATTAGGTCATGGATCAACTGATGGTAGCGGTTTCACTTCAATTTCCCTCATGACATATACCTGCTGACTTGTTCAAACATCTTTTCAGTCATTCATAGTCATTACAGTTCATTTCATATATAAAAACCAGTCTTAGGGTTTAGTTTCACTAGGTCTTAGATTTGTCATCATGGTCATCCAAGATTGAATAAAGGGTCACCAGACACATGAGGAGGATAAAAAGGTTCATATAGTCATGAGTTTACTTCTAATATGCTGAAATAAAGCTCTTTCACCTCAAAACAGTGTTTTGAGGTGAAATAGAGAATTTGTACTTAATGGTTTCATTTCATGTAAATTATGTAATTTTATAGTTCTTATATGTAATAATTCTTCATAAGCTGTTCTTGGTGACCTGGCAATAATTCCAGCTCCTGCCAATGCAAAAATTCAATATGATCAACATTATTCCACCTGCAAAAAGGCAAAAAAGTTAGATATTAGCCAAACAGAGCATTTTGAAAAAGTTATCAAAACTATAGAGAAGTGGGTTTTGGCTTATGGAAAATCAAAAGAGGACAAGTATAAAAGGCAAATTCATATGTTTTTTTGATTCCTTGTTGAATTGGAGAGCTAAGGAAAATTGAAAAAAGTGATTTTTAGCCAAGGGAAGAAAACGGGGAAATTCTGTTGAAGATTCACGGGCGCTACACATTATTTCCCCGGCGCTACACATTAAAATGGTGTTACGCACCTGTTGAGTTCATATTGTGTTAATTTACATGGGAACCGCACATTAAACTGGCGCTATGCACCTGTTGCGCTCCTGTTGTGTTAATTTACATGGGCACTGCGCATTAAAATGGCACTACGCACCTGTTAGCAAGCGCTGCGCACCTGTTGGAGAAGCCCGAATTGCCTCAAATCACCTCCAAATTTCCTAAAAAATCATTTGATGCTTGTCCCAAGTAAGTATATCATTCTTCCTTGCTTTGAAGAGTAATGTTTGGTTGCTAGGGTTGTGTTTGGCTTCCTTTAGAGAAAACCCTAACTAATTGTCAAACACAAAACCCTGATTAATTACTAAACTGCCTCTCACAAGTTATCAAAGGTAGTTGTTGTTCTCTCTTACTCCATTCATATTGAGTTTTCCAAGTCACATTCCCTATCCCCTAATCATCAAAGTTCACTCCCCAAAACCCCACTCTCATTTACAAAACCCTAACCCTATTACACTATTCCCAAACCCTAACTCCCAAATCAATACATTCCACTACACCCACTTCATTACCAAACCCTTATTCCACATTATACGACCCTACCCATTCCCTTCATTCCCCTTATTCCCATCATTCCATAAAACCCTAGAATTTCCTCAAGCATTCAAATTCCCATACATCTCACTTACCTTATATTTTAAAATCTCTTCATACACATCTTGGTCCCACTACAATCCTTCATCTTACATCACCTCTCACATTATCAAAAATCCATGGAGGGAGACATAGACTATGAGAGGGAGGAGTAAACTTTCAATGACACTTCCAGAGAAGCACATGTGCTAAGAAAGCCCCACAAAGGAGGAAAGCATATCCAAGAGGAACCTATCAGTTTCACAGAATTGCTTGCTTGTCCTCTTGCTATAACTAGTTTTAGACATCAGTCTTGCTATGAGTTTTGTCAAATGGTGGAGAGGGTAAAGTTTCATCATGAGATTGCTCGGTTTTTTGTCACCCATCTACATAATGGCCAAGTGAACCTTGCTGGTGTCTCCTTCACCTTGTCACCTACCACTATTTCAGAAGCAACAGGCATCCCTAATGTGGGTGAGAAATGGAATAAAGGGCAGTATGTGGATAGAGAACATTATGAGCCTTACATTAAGGCTGGATATCACAGTAAAATCAACAGAGTATTTCCTTTCAAATACCTGGAGAACAGTTTTTCCCCTCTCATGAAACTTATCATCAAATATTTCGCCTATGAAGGAAGGTTTTCCCACTTGTATGCATATCATATCAAGCTGTTGATGCACTTTACTAGGGTGAGGATGATGAACCTCCCTTACTTTATATACAGGAACATTGAGAAGATGGTCCACTATGTTCAAAGAAAACATTTTCCTCAGCAACTCAGTAGCATTTACCACCTCTCATTGATTAAGATTGTTGTCTTGCACCAGTTAAACCTACAGAACATACCATGGGAGACCTTTATTGCCCATGAGATGTTCAAAGGCCCTCAGGTTTCATCAGTGCCTCGGGAGGAAGGAGGACCATCAGGACAGCTAGGTGTCCATGAGACCGAGACTACAGGTGTGCTAGTATTTGTCACTTATGAGAGAGGCACAAGGAGTATTTTTGCTGCTACCAGGTGAGTACTATCTCCACCAGGGGTGGAAGGGGTCTTGCCTTCTTCACCAGATCACAGGCAAATGCTATCTCCACTGGTGGTGGAAGGGGCTTTGCCTTCTTCTCCAGCTATACAGGTTGGCCAACAGTCCAAGAGTAGAGGCAAAGGAAAAAATAACATGCATGAGGAGGGCCCTACTAAAGGGAAAGACAGGGATTTTATTGTGATGGAGGAGGATGTCACTGACTTGGGCTCTCAAGGCTCAAGAATCAAGGACATGATTATCAAAGAGAAGGAAGCTGAAATATGAGCCTTATCAGTTAACCTTGAGAGAGCTAAATGGGTCATTAGATACCTTGATCAAGAAAACAAGCAGCTTACTAACAAACAAGACCTCATGGAGCTACAAATCATCAAAGAAAACCGGCAAAGGTCCAAGAGGGCAAAGGGCAAGTTGACCTCCGTTGAACAAGAAATGGAGAATGACAGGGAGTATTTGTTGGAGAAGTTGAATATGCACCTGGAGAGGTTGCTTGAGAAGGAAAGAAAAGAGAAAAAGATGCTTCGCCACATGGCCTACCACTACCTAACCCGGAACAAGATTTGCAATGCAAGGACAAAGAGGCTAAAATCCAAGCTAAGAAGAGTTTTGAGGAACAAGAAAGAGCAAGATAAACTCAAAATCTTGGCTGAAGCATCATTGGCTCAACAAAGCACCTAACAAGGATTCCTCATGCCAAATTTCAGCAAATTTTGACCATTTTTTGTCATTTTTGAATTTTGAAATTTGAAAAACAGGATTTTCTAATAGGTGTGTAGTGCCACTGGCGCTTCACTTTTGATGGGGACCTCTATTTGCAAAATGGCCTATATATTTGGAATCAGCATGGAAAAATAAGTCAACTAAGAAATATTGAGAAATTTTGGACAAGGTCTTGGTCACCAAAAGGGCAAAAAACACCCAAAAAGTGCCCTCTCTGCAACGTTTTTGCTACACAGGAAGTAATCTTGGGAGAAACAAATTTTGGAGGGGAAAATGAGCTCCAAATAAGAAAAATCATATTGTTCCTGAAACTAGACAGGCAAGTCTTTCCAACAAGCTAACTTGCATCTGATTTGGACACTGAGAAGGCCTCCAAAACTAGCCCTGAAATGGTGCTACACATTAAATTTTTGGCACTACGCATTAAACTGATTTTGCCAGTTTTGCTTAAATTTCCAGATTTTTCCTAGTTTTCTTGGAAATTGACTTTTTCCTCATTCCTTGGTAAATGTATTCATGTTAAATGATGTATTTCATGTAAACATGGATGAAAAACACCTCATAGGGTAGATACATCAAGTTTCAAGTGGTTTTGATGATGAATGAATTGGTTTCCTAAGTTTTAGAGGCAAGCTATTCCACTGCCTACTTTTGTGTTCCTAGTTTAGATATGGTTGAAACCACCCCTCTTCTCATGGATTCGACCCCTGATAGCTAGCTTGAGTAGTTTCATTACCTATATCATGTACTTTTTGATTCATTTGTAAAGTTTGGACTCTTGTGGAAGCTCTGAACTCTATTGTATATCTCTACAGTAGTTTGGCAAGGAATAAAACCAGGTTTGACAACTATTTTTGTGGGATTCTTGTCACAGTGAGTTCATGTATTGTTTCTTCTTTGTAATGAGTTTTTCTTATGTTTTATATGTATCCGAATATATCTTTCTCTTCTAAAACTAAATGAATCAAGTTGAATAGACAAAATACACTGTTGTGCTTTACCTTGGGAATGTATTTGGTTTTCAATGTTTTCAACTGTTTAAAGAGGATTCATAGTTTCCTTATGCCCTCCTCAACTCCTCAACTGTCTTAAACTACCATCTCAATCCATTTCTAGTACATAAACACTTGTCTACCTCGCCCCACAAAACATGACTGTATCCTGAGTTGATTTCCTGGACCCAATCTACCTTCTCCAATTGATCCAGTAACCCAAACCTAAAAATCAAACCAGAAACCCTAATCTACTATACCTAGCCTAAAATCAACATTTATTTCAGTCATCTCAAGACATAATTGCAACCATCCTCACTGATATTGATAAGGAGAGAGACCTCTCCTGACCTGGTAGGGATAGCTACCAAGTTAAGCGTGGTTTGTAGTTATCCTAGGATTGCCTCCCTTCAGCCTGAGGTCAATCTAGGTTCTAACACTTTATCAACCCGGGGTTCGTACAAACTTAGAGGTGACAGACATGTATACAAAAGTAAATGTGATGGGTCCACTCTTTGTCACTGCTAAGCTGGTGATAGACCACTAAGGTTTTTCAAACCAAACTTCTATTGATTTAGAAGAAGCTTGATTACCAATGAGGAAAAAGGGAAATCTACACTAGAAGAAATCTTGTCTACTGCAGTAAGGAAAAAGAAAAAAATCAAATGCTTAAACACATCATTCATCTAAGCTAACTTCTAAGAGGATTTCTTCAAGATAATGGTAATTATCATACGTGAAATCCTATTGTCCTAGGCATGCAATTCGAAACATCAAACATTCTACTCTTGTGCATGTAAATGAACAAAATAACTCTTTTTTCTTTTTATGTTTTTTGTGTGAAAGTGTTAAAGATAAATTCTTTTGGTGATTTGGTAGGTGGATTAGGGATGATGGTGGATGGTCAGATGGATTGGGAGGCAAGTAGGGGCCCTTTTCTATCTTTCTAGGGGATTTTTCCACAATTCAGCCCCAGAACATGCCACTACAAGTTAACCTACAGGATGTCCTAATGCATCCTACAGGATGTCCTATATTCCTACATGAAACAACAAAGAGAAAGAGGAGGGATTTGGAAGGTGATGTAAGGCTTAGGGACGGTGGATTGTGGATGAAATGAGGCAAGGGAGTGCCTAGGACTCCTTCAGAACTCACAAACAGAGTTGTGAGATGGTTGGATTTGCCCAATAGGCTTGGAGAAATATTCATGTGGAACGATGAACTTAGTGAGGGATTTAGTGAAGGAAAGTGATAACCATGGATGGATGATGTTAGGATGGGTTTTCTGATCATGAAATCTCTCTGTACTACTAAAACTCTTTCACCACATCAATCATTTTCATTTATCCATAAATCATGTAAACAAGAACGATTTCAAATAATTATGGAAAACAAAATTTCATGAGCTAGCTGCCTATTTCATGCATGGGAAAACTTGCACAGTAATGTAAAACCTTGATGAAATCTAATGTAAGATCGAAGACAATAGAAATGACAATTAAATCTTATTCTTGAAGTCTAGTAAGGTGCTCACCTAAGTAATAGAAAACCATAAATTCCATGAGAAATTATAATTCTGTCTTTTTCGGGCTGCATAGGAGTTCTTCCCTTAAATCATGGTCCTTGAAGGGAGGAGTGAGTCCAAATCCACATTCTAACAAATTTTTGATATTCCTTTATATTCCTAAGCTAATGTTGAAGCAATGCACAAATGGAAGTAAACTAATCAAATCCACAACTACTTGTAATGAAATAATGCTAAATACAATTCAACCATTAATCTATGAAACCAACTAAGAAGAAAAATACATGAAGAGGAGCCTTTGCTGCTAGGTTGGGCCCTAACCCAAGAGCTTCAGCCCTATGAGTCAACTCAGTGCTAGATCAAGGAAATGCTCATTCTCATTATCAAATCAGAAAATTACATAACAAGGTCTCCCACAAGTCTTGAACTTGAAAATGCCTAGTGTTTTTAAATAATAAAAAAATCGAATCCTAGTGAGGCTCTAGGCCTCCTTATTTATACAATTGAAGTCTCCAACGACTTCCTTAAATTTAAGGAGGCTCGACTCCCAAACTCAATATGAACTGGCTCTTTAACTGTCATTGGCTCGGCTACCTTTTGATCTTCATGACTTGGCTACTTGTGACTTCAATATAGTGTGATTTGATGGAGGAATATTCGAATGAGTGAGGAGTAAATGAGGAGGATCTATCTCCTACAATCTCTCCTCCTTGTGTCATTCGAGTTTTAACCCTTAATTAGCCAAAATTTCCATGATTTTCTCTTGAAAACCTACAATCAATGCACAATAGTCCACTAGGCATAATATCTCACTTTGACTCATCTCATTAAGCAAAATATAATCAAAATATGAAATAAATTATGAGAAGAGTTGATTTGAATAAGCTAGGAGGTGATTTAAGGTCCATATAGTTACCCAATGATGAGGCCCATCATCGCCTCCCTACTGAATGTGTTGCTCATCCTCTGAGCAACTCAATCTATATCCATGTCTTTCATTGCTCTAGTGGCCTCCCTGATATCCCATGCTTCTGATGTAGTTTCCTCTTCCTGTGCATAGAATCCTGCCTTCCTCTCTCTCCTCCCACTGCTTTCTTTCTTCCTCTTCCTTCCTTCCTTCCAAAATTCCTAATAGCAGTGGTGGACTGAGTCTCAAGTGAATCCAATGACTTTGAGTCTTTGGAGAGCTTTCTTGTACATGGGTGTTTTGTTCAATGCCTCTTTCATTCTCTAACGAGAATGGTATTCTCTAATTTTCAAGCTGTAGGGAAAATTGTTCCATATCCTTTGGCAAGCTTGCATATTTTCATCCCCTAATAGCCTGAACATGTCTTCAAAGCGTGTGATTTCTTGCTCTTGGGTAGCAAGGTACCTAGGTACAAGTTGAGGGTCATTTGCAATTAAGTTATGGGTGCTGATGAAAACCATTGGATTTGATTGCTCAACTCTATCATGAGGGGATATGCTTATTCTCTTGCCATTACTTTCTTCATTTTTGAAGCCCTTGCTTCCTCATGATTCATCCAAGATGCCAAAGCCATCAACTATAAGTCCCCTAGTTTGAAATTTGGATCCCACACATTTAGATCAATCAAGGCCAAGTTGTGGAGGTAAAACTCAAACATTTTATCTCTATACTTGAAGGTGCTTTGATCACAGATATCAATGAATTTCCTATAATATTGGAAGGGAATAGTGGCTCTTTGTGCTAAATTTTTGATTTGGAACTGCAACCACTGTTCCTTAAGATACAATTCATAAGAATTTGTTAGCGTCCTACGCTGGATTGCCTCTAAGGATAGACTGGCCATGGATGCCAATTGATTCTCTCTCTCTCTTGTAGTTTTCCCCTTAACCATGCATTTTATGCCTCCAACTGAGCTTTCATCATTGCCTCTCTGTCCCTTAGGCTTCTCAGTTCTCTGCCCATCTCCTTTATTTCTCCTCCATGTGACCTATGTCCTCCACTCCTTTCAATTTGGCAATTTTCATCCACCTATGTGTTCTGGCCCTTTCTTTCTCAAGCTCAAGGAATAAGGGGATGGAAACTTTCTCTGGAATGACCCTACCCCCTTCAATGAACCTATAGTAGGAGTCAAAGTTGGGTTGAGGACTAGGTTCCCTCAGTTCTGGATCCTCCTTATTTGTTTCTTGCTACATGATCCCTTCTTTGTCCAATTTCTGAGTTTCTTGTAGATTTAGTAGAGTTTCCTGTAGGATGGTCTCTGCTTCATGTAGGTCCTTCTGTGTCTCCTATAGGAGACCTTTTCCTTTGGATTAGGTATCTCTAGTGACAACCCTCCTAATATAAGTGATAGGAGACTTGGGAGAGGCTCGTCCTGATGATCCTTCCCCTTGATTTTTTACAAGAGGAGCTATCTTTTCTTGCTGTTTTGGTGAGTCTTCAATGATAATAGGAACTTTGGCAGGTTTTTGAGGTTTTCCTTGCCTCATCCTTGTACTTTTTCTTGTCCTAAAGTACAATAGAGTTTGTATTTGTCTCTTCCCTTTTTGCTTGATAGAGGTAATCAGGGTAGTGAGGGCAGTTGCTACTGGGTTCTGGAGATATCCTGGGTGAGTCCTCCCCTTCTTTGCCTTGCATTGTAGACCTTTGTTCTTTCTTGTCTTTTGTCTCCCCTTTTCCATTCTCCTTCTCACTCTTGTCTTTCTCCTCTTCTTCTCACTCTAGTTCCTCACTCTCTTCATTAGTTTCTTCCTTTGCATCTTCTTCTGTCTCTTCACCACTTTCCTTCTCATTTTCTTCCTCCTCTATTTCCCCGTCATCCTTCTTTGTTTCTTCTTCATCCCTCTTTGTTTATTCTTCATCTCTTTCACTAGTAGTGGGGCTTTTTTCATATTCAAGGGTTTTTATGTCTTCCTCTGTCTGCATATCTCTGAAATTTTCCCATGTGATAGGGTGTCTTAGGTTTTGGAGGGAATATTCTATGATAAGTCCAATTAACCCATGATGGGCTAGCTGTTGATGGTTTCCTCCCTGCACCTTATTGCTGATATCTATCACTGACTGAAGAAGAAAGTAGGGTATGCTTAGTCTGTTTTGAGGAGGTGTGTCTGCTCCAAACCTCAGCTCTTGGAGAAGCCTAAAATGGTACCCATATACCACACTGTACCTACCTTCACATAATATATACTTAATGAGGTGGTATATAATTTCGTTCCAAGGATATGGAAGGCTTGCTCTTCTGACCCCATTTTTGTCTTCCATTTCTTCCTCTCCTTCCAAAAATAATTTCTCCTTTGCAATTTGGTTGTTACCCTTATCTTCCTTTTTCCAAGGCAACCCTAAAGGAAGTGTGGTGATTCTGCCTATAATTTCAGGGGTGAGTTCCACAGAGAGGCCTTTCACCACAACAGTGGCATGGGTCTTAGTCAGTGGTATGAGGGAGAGAGAAAAGTCTCTGACCACTTCATCATCATATCCCCTGAATTTTTCCAAGAAACCCATCCAATTGTGCCTTGTGAATATCTCTAGTACAGGAGGGTGTTGATGAATTCTCACCGTGTTTGTGGGTTCCCTCAAGTTAAATCCCCTTGTCATTTTTTCTCTAATGGATGTGGAGGGTTGTATATGTCTAATACCAAATTCTAATGGATGAGGAATTTTAAATGAAAATTCTGTGTATAATTCCCCTAGATTGCAATATTTTCAACAAAATAGAAGGTTTTTCTGTATATTTTTTCTTGGAAAAGGTGGGAAGGTATAGCTCCTACCTCTTTGTCACTACCTGATGAAGCCAACCTTTAGTTTTTCCCTTTAGAAATGCTCACTGCCAATCTTGTAGGCGACTATTTTATATCCTGTAGGATCTTCTGTAGGTTTTCCTGTAGGATCTTGTAGGTTCTCCAACGGTGAAAAAAATACTCACTGTCTTTCCTGTAGACTGCTTCAAGGACTGAGAGCAACTTTTCTTTGATGTAGCCTTGAGATTGCAAATTCCTCTATGCATGGGAATCGACATTTTATTTCCTCATATGGGTTATTTGAGTGGGATGGTGTGCCGAAAACCAAGGTACGAGTATCCATTTTTGGAGCGTTGGTCCCATTACCACATTATCATTCTCCTTACCTCGTGATCAAATCCCACTTAGGGCATCTGTAACTTAACCACCTTTGACCTCATCTCTCCTTTCTCCTGACTTGATTGCTGTCACGTGTGTAATATACTAATTGTATTCTCCTCATTGACTCACCGAAGGTGGCCAAGTCAATTGGCCCACCTTTTTCTTATAAAACCAACTCTTTCAAAACTCTACATTTTTTATCATATTATGCTAACGAGAGAGTGGATGCGAGATAACATACCTATGGTAATGATGCCTTGATGTTGTTTGTTGGAGAGTGAAGTCCTTGCTGTGTATTTGCTGCATGTGTTTTTTTTTCTCTTTTATTTTTATTGTCCTCCTTTGATGTTTTTCTTTGATGTGAAGGTACTGGATGGTGATGTTGATGATCCTGCTACTGCTACTAAGATTTGGAGGAGCTTATTTGACTTCTGGATCTCCATGTTGAAGCTAATTGCAACTTGTGATTTTTTGTTTTGTGGGATAGGATTATACAAGATTTCCTACAGGATGTCTTGTAGTTGTCTCTCCCTTAAGATTTTTATCATTTCCTTCACTTCTGGAGCATGAGGATGGTTGTGAGGGGTAGAGAAGGGGTATAGACATTGGTGCATGAGAGGTATAGCCTTCAGGTGTTGTCCCCTTTTTCTCCGTCTTTATCCTCTTTTGTTTGTTTTTTTCTCTGCAAACTATATATTTTTTTTGAAACTGACTTTATTGGATGAATGTGTTATGAAACCAGCTCACAAAAATATAGAAAAGATAAATCAACACCTTAGAATTTAGCCTCTTCAAGGGGGAAACCTCCTTTACATTACACAAATGAACAATTCTTGGATGATACAAATGAGAAGAGCTCCTTTCTATATATAGGAGTCTAAGGGGTCATAATATAATCAGAGCTGACATAACAATAATAATGTAAGGGCAAAATAATAACAATATTGGGCTTCTATGGGGCACAATAATAATAATATGGGGACTACATGGGTACAACAATATAATAAGGGGGTTGTACTAATAACAATAAGGGGTTACACTAGTAGTATAGGGGCCTAACATGCCACTCTCCTTCAAAAAGTGTTGTCCTCAATGCTCGAGTAGTTCTTGATGCTTCTATATAAAATTTGTGTCCTCCCATGTGGAATATTCAGCGAGTAAGTTCTTCCACTTGATGAGATACTCTGAAATTGTTCGATTCCATAGCTATCAGGTTCTTGTTTCTGTGACTGCTCCAGGTTCCAATATGATTTTTCCTTGCTCTTCAAGTTCTGGCAATATTGTTTGAATTGGGATATTCTGCAACTTTTCAATGAGTGGCCATAGTTCTTTGTCCTCCTCCCACTCATCCCTTGCTTTGTTTATCCAATTTGGTTGGATAATAGAAATAGCACAGAACAATTCTTCCACGTCCTCATCCTTTCTTGAGAGTGCATCTGCAACAAAAAATTTCTTCCCTTTTCTGTAGATGATGTCAAAGTCATAACCCAACATATTTGTGACCCATTTTTTATGTTCTTCTAAAGATAATATTTGTTCTAAAAAGTATTTAAGACTATCATGATCCATTTTTACCTTGAAGTGTCTTCCCATTGGGTAAGGTCGCCATTTCTTAAGTGCATGTAGTATTGCCAATATCCTTCTCATAAATAGCTTGCTTGAGATGTAGCTATAAAAATACCCAATCACCTACATCAAAGCTTTTTTCACTGCGATGTTGACCTACTTTTTATTTCATTCGATTTTGCACCAAAGTGGTATTATCCTTTAAAAGTTGGAGAACTTGTTGTTGATGGTCGATGTGATCTTTCACTGCTTGAACCTTTTTATTCTTGATATTTCCTTCTATCTTGAGAGTTTGAGGAATGGTAATTTCTTCCAATGCTTTACAAGATATGGTCAGATTCATTTCTTGTTGCTCGATGTGATCTTTCACTTCTTGAACATTTTTATTTTTGATATTTCCTTCTATCTTGATAGTTTGAGGTGTGGTAATTCTGGCTAGTGCATTACATGATATGTTTGGATCCATATCTTCTTTCTCGATGTGATATTTCACTTGTTGAACCTTTTTCTTCTTGATATGTCCTTCTATATTGAGAGTTTGAGTGGTAAATTTTTCCAATGCTTTACAAGATATGGTCAAATTCATTTCTTCTTCTCTGGGGTTGGGTCCTGGCACATATCCTCTTCTTTTGATGTTTCTGATCCTTTTCTTCGTCCTCTTCATACTCTATGTAAAATAATTTCTTCTCAGTATACTTATGACCTTTAGTGCATTTTCTATCACAATTGTAACAAAGCCCTCTTTTTCTTTTTTCTTCCAATTGTTGTGGTGTAACCCTTGTAGGTTGTGGAAGGCTAGGAGAAACAACACTTCCATTATTATAGTTGTGAGGGGTAGACTTCCTTATTGCCATAATTTTACTTTCCACTTTGTAACAAAGCCCTTTTTCTCTTTCCAATTGTTGTGGTGTTGCTCTAAAGAAGGTGTTTCTCTTTGTATCCTCATATTGTGCTATCATTTCCTCCATGAAAATTGACCACGTAACAAGTTTTTTACGAGAAAAAAGCCCTTTAGACCATAAAAATTGATCTGGTTCTAAACATGAAGATGAAATACATACCTTTTGTAACAGTGGTACGCCATGTAGATCAAAATATTTCTCCATCTGAAGTATCCAATTTACTGGATCCTTGCCATCAAACTTCCTCATATTGCCTTTTCTAGATTTTAGGAGCTCGATCTTGAAATGATTGTAACTCTGTAATTTTGGATCTTCTAGTTCTGAAATTGTGACCTACAATAGCCCTCTGCGTCCTCTTTCCAATGACACCAGTCTGATCCAAATTGGATTCTCCAAGGAAGAGTTATGCCAAATCTCCCATAGTGACCTGATTATAGACTAGTTCAGTAGAGAGAACTTGTACGACGTGCCACGTGCCACGTGTCACTATGTTAACCTTTGGATCTAAAAAATATATACAAAAAACTACAGCCTATCCTCTTTCTATAACTTCTTACGAAATTTCAATTTGATGCTCAGAGAGAAAGTTATGACTATTTTCCCCAGGTCACCTGTTTGGAATGTAATTCGGGAGTCTGCAAAAAGGCCAACTTCCTCATATCATATCTCCACAAATATAGCGCGAAAAGCTCTGAAATTCGGACTACATGGAGCCTAGTAGAATGCAGGGGTGATCATGGTGGAAAGAGACATGGTGATGAGATGGTGAAGTAGATACTTAATTTTTTGGACATAAGTAGGTCATCCCCTTGCTCTAGGGTTACTTTCCTTGGGATTCCCAAGCCACTATAATTCCTATAGGATCATCCTGTAGGTTTATAGGGATCCTGTAGAAAACTCAAAACCCTTGCAAACTAAACTAGATGAGTTCAAAAATGGAGGGAATAATGGAATGATGTAGGATATGGAATGGAGGAATGAAAACATGAACTATATAGGTCCTTTTGATCCCCTCTTATTACTTTGATCCTCTTGCTGACCAACAAACAACATTTTGAAAGTTTTATTCTCTCTCTCTCTCTCTCTCTCTCTCTCTCTCTCTCTCTCTATATATATATATATATATATATATATGAAAACAACTAGGCTGCCTCCAAGAGGTTTTCATCCTAGTTGCTTGCCCTAGGTGCCTCAAAAGAGGTTTTCACCCAGAGATTTTTATTTTTATTTTATTTATTTATTTATTTATTTTTTATCTCTTCTTTTTTTTGTTTTGACACCATTGGGAAGCCTCAAGAGTTTTTTAACCCAACAGTGGGACTCAGGTGCCTCATGGAGGTTTTCACCTGAGTCTCCTTTTTTTTTTCTCTTTTTTTTTTCTTTTTTCTTTTTTTTCTTCTTTCTCTTTTTCAGTGACTTGATGGGGTAGAAGTTGATACTTTCTCCACTACCATCACTGTCTTGCTAATGCCATCAATGAATTATTGCTTTGACAAGGTCTTCTTGTAGACCTTCAAGCTATGCCCATTGACAAGTAAAGGAATAGCCTCTGCATCAATAGTTCTTATTTGCACTGAACCATTATCACGACATTTCTCTATGACATAAAGCTCTAACCATCTAGTCTTTAACTTGCCTTTAAAATATTTGTATCTGGAATCATACTACAAAGCACAATCACCTTCTTGAAATTGTTTGTCCTTTATGTTCTTGTCATGCCCGACCTTCCTTTGAACTTAAGTCACCTCTGTGTGCAGGAGGGCCTACATTCTAAACTCATCTAACCCATTCAGCTGGAGCAATCTTTCTTGTTGTGCACTAGCGAGATTTAGATCTAGTTTTGCTGCCATTCTCAATGTATTGTACTCAAATTCAATGGATAGCAGGGCCTTTTTCCCATAGACCAACTCATAGGGGGTGAATCTAGTGGTGGTCTTCTAGGTGGTTCTGTAAGCCCAAGTGGCCTCAACTAATCTATCTGCCCAATATTTTCTGCTACAGCTAATTACTTTGGTTAGAATGCCCTCTAGTGCTTTGTTGATCACCTCCACTTGCCCATTAGCTTGTGGGTGATAAGGAGTGGATGTTCTATGCTTGATCTTGTACTAGCTAGAAAAATTTTCAATCGTGTGAGATGTAAACTTGTTGCCTTGATCAATGACTAGTTCTCTAGGGTACCCAAACTTATAAAATACATTTTCCCTTAAGAACTCAATCACTTTCTCCTTTGTTTCTCCCTTGATTACCTTGGTTTTAGCCCACTTGGTCAAATAGTCAGTGCACACAATGATGTATTTCTTTTGCTTGGATGGAGGGTCAATAGGTCTAATGAAACCCATCCCCCACTTTTCAAATGGCTCAAAATTTACTTGAGGTTATAGAGGAATTTCATCCCTTGGATTAAGATTTCCCATCCTTTGGCGGTGCTCACACTGACTAGTATACCTTCTCACATCCTGATCAAGAGCGGGACAATAATACCCAGCTTGTAGCACCTTCAATGCTATCCTCTTGGATGCAAAGTGACCTCGACAAGGCCCATCATGACAAGACAAAAGGATGTCAAAGAATTCCTCCTCCTTGACACATCTTCTCAGAATTTGATCTTGGCCTAGTTTGAAGAGGTTGCCCCCAATACAAGTGAATGGGGCACTCTTCCTCACAATCTTTCTTTTCTCTTTGTAGGAAACATTCGGAGGGAATTGCACAGACATCAAGTAGTTTTCTATGTTAGAAAACCATGGAGAGAAAACTGAAATGGCGAATACATGTTCATCCAGTAACTGATCATCAACCATTTCTTCCTCCCTGTAGGAAAAGTTAATTTGGATAAAAATCTACAACAACATTCTCCTTTCGAGGCTTATCAATAATAGTTAGATCAAACTGTTGTAATAAAAGTAACCATCTAATAATCCAGGTATTCACATCAGGTTTATTCATAAAATATTTAGTTGCAGCATGGTCAATATGTACAAATGTTTGGTAACCTGTAATGTAATGCCTAAATTTGTTTAATGAATACAAAACATCTAGGAGCTCCTTCTCAGTTATTGTATAGTTCAATTTGGCCTTTGATAGATTCTTACTACTGAAGTAAATGGAATAAGGTAACTTGTCATCTATCTGGGCTAGAGCTGCTCCCATGGCTTTGTGAGATGTATCATCATGTATATGGAAAGGAAGAGCCCAATTTGGGCCTTGGAGAATAGGTGCAGTGGTCAACTTCTCCTTTAGGGTGTCCAAGGCCTCTTGACAACTTTTTGACCATAAAAATTCAGAGTCTTTGGCTAATAACCCAAATAAAGGAGACGCTAACTTGTTGAAGTCTTTTATAAACCTCCAATATTATCCAGATAAACCTAGAAAAATTCTGACATCTCTTTGTTTTTGTGGAGGTGGGACCCTTTGGATGATGGCTATTTTATTTGGGTCCACTTGTAGTCCTTTCTGGGATATTGAATGACCTAGAACAATCCCTGCAGTCATCAAGAACTCACATTTTTTGGGACTAAGGGACAGGTTCATTTCAATGAATTTGTTCAGCACCTTACCTAAGTTGGACAGAGCCTCCTGGAATTCACACCCATAGGGTGTAAAATCATCCATATAAATTTCTACTACATCATGGACTAGCTCGACAAAGATACTCAGGACTGCTCTCTGGAAAGTGGCAGGGGCATTGCATAGGCCAAAAGGAAGGACCCTATAGGTGAAAGTACCCCAAGGACAAGTGAAGGTGGCTTTATCTTGGTCTTTAGGGCTGATCTGGATTTGATTGTACCTACTAAACCCATCGAGGAAAGAAAAAAACTTTTTCCTTGCCAGGCCATCTAGCACTTGGTCAATGAAAGGTAGAGGGAAATGGTCCTTCTTTGTTGCTTTGTTTAACTCTCTATAATCGACACAAATCCTCCACTTCCCATTTTTCTTTGGAACCAACACCAAAGGAGAGACCCACTCACTGTCCGAGATAGGGTAAATGAATCTTGCATCTAGTAGCTTTTGCAGTTCTTCGTTGACTATATCCTTGAGAGATGGATTCATTCTCCTTTGGGGTTTTCGGACTGGTTTGCAACCTTCTTTGATATAAATGTGGTGAGTACACATCGAGGGGTGCACTGCCTTCGGTTCTTTGTAACTCCAAGCAAAGGCATCCAAATGTTCCTTTAGCATGATGCAATACTTTTCTTCTTAGTGTACAGAAAGAGATGGGTTGATTTTCAAATTTCTCTCAGGACTAAATTCTATGGCTTTGACATGTGTAGGTTTTGAATCAGCTAAGCATAGATCAATTTGATAGTTATTTTGGGTTTCCTTTACTACTTCCTCTAAGGACAAGGTGTTGGAAGTTGGATTTTGGAGTATGTGTTCAATCAAATCATCTTCATCTGGTTGTCCCCGTCCCATGGATGTTTCTAAGGTATAGAGTTGGGATGAGTAGACTTCATCTTCTTCCTCCTCTTCTAGCCATAAAGGTAAGTCATGTTCTAGATATGGATGAGTAGGAGGGTACAAGACTAACTGCTTGAACATATGCCCATTTTTTATAATCAAATTTCCAGCCCTACAGCTGATGTAGGCATCGACAGTGGCTAACCAGGGTCTCCCAAGGATGAGAGGATAACTAGTAAGCTTGGCCTTAGGCTGGAGAACTAGGAAGTTTGTAGGGTACTCCCAAGATTCAATGGAGACCATCACATTCTCCACAATCCCCTCAGGGGTCACTGTGGAATAGTTTGCAAGTTGCAAGACTGTTGTGGTCTCTCTCAATGAACCCTGGAGATTGAGCTTGAGCATGGTGTCCTTAGTCATTACATTAATGAAAGACCCAAGATCAATAAAGTGTGTGAGAAAATGGTGCCATTGATGTGCACTTCTACTATAGGGCTTCTTGTGTCTAAATATTTTAGGAAAATTACCTGCCCCATCATTAAGTCGGACAACTGTCCAATGACATTAATGGTAGGGGTGTCTCTTTTTCGGCTCCTTGGATGTTTGAAGCACTTCTCCTTAATCAACTTGTTGTAAATAGGTGCATCCTTTATTGCTTAGAGAAGTGGAATTTTGACACATAGATTTTTCAATTCACCCAGAAGTTCATTCTCTTCTGGGGTAAGCTCCACTGGTTGAGTTAATCTCTCAGGAAAGTGTGGAGGATTTATTGTGGGCATGATTTCCTCTCTTTCCTCCTTACTCTCCCTAAGTGGAGGTGGAGGTTTGTTTTCTGGGAGTACTCTCCCAGATCTTAGGTTGATTTCCTGCATCTCCACAGCATAAGAAGGATATGATGTCTCTCCAATGTACACTTGTTGTGCCGCTCTATTGTTTGGGTTTGGATTTGGCTGGGCAAACATCTGAGGTTGTTTAGGTGGAGCAGGGTGTAAAAGTTGTGGTTGAGTAGGTGGTCTGTTGTTGGGAAAAGTATCTATTCAGAACGCCCCTATCCCACTAAGGTGTGACAGTGCCTTAGCAACAAACAAGGAAAACTACTTTCGTATTCTTCTTTATGAAATGTAAACGAAGAGGGATAGGATGAACTAACCTGTATCTTGCACTAGTATGTTGATCCAATCGCTCTCCTCTTTGGCAGTTTCCAGCTACCTGCTCCCTTACTTGCCCAGCTTCACCAAGTTCCTGCAAGATCACAGAAGAGGAAAGCTACACAAAGACATAGATTTACATTCATAACTAGCTTAGGATCAGATTTAAGCTAAACATGCAAATATAACAAAACATCATTGATACACAAGCATGTAGGAGAAACTCAAATAGTTTTATTGATATAACAAGAAGATCCAGGAGGAGATACAACCAAGTGAGTCCCGATCCAGCATCAACCTCCCAGCAAAGGAATCCCTTCTTCACCTCCAACAAAGCATAAATCACCCAATGCACTGATCTCAATCTCAAAACCAACAACAATTCTCTGCAAAGTACAAAATTCCAGCCCCTGGATCTCTGGGATGAGGGATCCATATATAGATGTATGCAAAGAGGATGAGTCAGCTTATGATTTGACTTGTGGCTTCTCTCTGTCAGTTCTTGCTTCCACTTGGAGACTGAGAGCCTCTTACTCATCCTTGGTCGAACTCAGTGAGGCAAGTGTCATTGAGGAAGATTCTGGAAGCTTCCATTGTCTATCCACCTCGCAGAATGACACTGCCATTTGTCATTTCCCGCTCAGCACACCCTGGTAGTGCTTTTAGGTGCGTTGCAACGCACCTAGCTAGTGTACTTGGGTGCTATGCAACGCAGGTAGCTAGTGGAGCAGCTGAAATGATCCTGATTTGACTGTTTCGGAGCAGTTTCTGGTGGAGAACTTCTGGGAGAAGATGTAATTAGTTGACCTTGTTCCTTTAGGGGCAGGAACAACACTTTTAGGGACTTTGGATCCCTTGGATTATGGACATTTCATGCTTAGAGCTGTAAGGCACAAAAATGTCTATACCAGTTGCCCCCTAAAGTATGAGGCCGTTTATCGGGTGAAATGCTTTATTAGGAGGATCCGAAGTTCTTTCAATGCTGGGAGGAGACCTCTAATAAGATACAATACAATACATTATTTTCATACTGTTTTCATGATCTAGCTGAGGCGGGCATTCCCATGCTCAGCTTTATAAATTCATTTTTATGTACACAGGACAGACAATCGTCTGATGGTAGACTGATGATTTTGATGAAGTCATCATCCTTTTGGTAGGATGATTATCTGTGCTGCAATGTTGTACATGTCAATGTCTTTATTTTTCCTAAATATATATCGCAGCCTGGATGGATGAAACTAGATCCGTGGTATTCAATCTCGTCCGATCTTCACTCGAACTACAAGTCGATCCATGTGAAAAATGTTTTGAAGTCGAACATGGAAAGACATCGCTTGATTACCAGTCAATGATGTAAACTGTTAACAAGCGCGAGAGGAATCACCGATAAGGATGATGACCCTCAAGGTACTGCAGTACAATTCATGTGGTGTGAATAAAGGACTTGGCGTCGAACACCACGCAAAATCTTTCGGTCGAAGGTCATTGATGTATACCTGTCGCCGGAAGTGAGAAACTTGCCATTGAGGCATGCAAGCTTCAAAGTACTGAATGGGGTGTTCCTAGATCAACTTCTTGGATAATGAGCTGATGTCGACAAGAAGTGATCCGTCAAAGGAGGGCCTTAATGAATCCCACATCAATGACACGGAACGGAGCAAATGATTTTGATGGAGGTGAAAACGATCTGATGGTATATGGTTCAGGATGGCGGTCATGAAAGAATGAAGTATAATGTATGGTAGTGGATGGGATACGGGTGACTTCTCTGGATGACTTCTCTTGAACATGTCGGCGACACTTATGTGATGGATTGGTAGAATTTACCCCAAATGTGGATGGTATGGCGTGACCATGGTGATGTGACCGGTGAATGAAACAACCCAACCCGACTCAGGCACGGAGTGGAAGTGTCATGTTCAAGAGCGACTTGCTACCAATAAAGATTCTTTGAGTTTCTTCGCAATTTTTCCCCAGTCATTACTGACCAATACCTCTTTATTTTTGTCAAGCTTGAGGAGGATAACATATGCTTGTTCTATAATTTTCCCTTCGGGTAAACCCATCGCTATGTTTTAACGAGCCTAGTGATAGTGAAACTCGTTCTCGTCTAAAGACAAGTTTGTCGCTATTAATCTTTTTAACGAGTTTAACGACAAAGATAACTCGGTCCTTTTCATTTTTAGAGAGTCTGAAAAGGTACGTAAAGGTAACTCCGAAATTCCTTTTTCGTCATCTAATCCCTTAAGTCCGAAAAAGTATAAAACAATACAGAAGGGATGAATTTTCGATAGTTTTAACGAGCCGAACAAAACAAGCGCTCGATCTTTTTGTGCAATAATCCCTCAGGTCCAAAAAGATTAAAATCTAGAGGAGGGATAGCTCTTTCGGTCGCTTTAACGAGCTGGAAGGCCAAAACTCGGTAATCTTTTCATATTTTACAAGTCAGTTGAAAAGAGCTTAAAGAAGACTCGTCTTTTGAGGAACGAGTGATAAAATGGGTAGCAGCTAATTCCAGGTAAGGGTTGGAATTTTCCATTCACGGCAGTGTCACAAGGATGGCTAGTGAAATCACTCTTCGCATCTGTTCCTCAAAATGGGTAAACAATCAAATGGAGGTGAATGATCGGCCAATGGAAAAGTGGAGGTGACGGTGCAAACACGACCAAGGCTTTAATGGCTGAAATCTTCATTCACGGTGGTTATTTACCGGGGAATAGTTCATTTTTTAATGAGCTTAAATGCGGGTGGAAACACTTGCTCATGTCTTATGTTTATTTTTTAACGAGCTTAAACTATGTGCTAAAATTGCTCGATGATAAGTTTGCATGCCCCCAGCATAATAACGCAAATCGAGGTGCATGCCGCCCCAAGCTTCATTGCATTCAACTCGGTGGTTGGAATGAAGGTTTACCTTTGAGATTTGAAAAGGGGATTTGTTTCATTTTTTAATGAGGTTGACACAGTAAAAGAACTATCCTCATGACTCCTTGTTTCATTTTTTAACGAGGTTGACACGAGATAAGAACCGTCCTCGGAGTCCAAATCCATTAGATATAGAAGGTTTCATATTCCACTGTGGCCACTTTCGCCAGATTACTCGGAGGAGGTAGGGCAAAAGTACCCATTAAGGTAGGGTCTTTTAGGAGACCTACTCCGATATTTTGGAGCGAATGATTGCTTCCATGGATCATTGGAATGCTTCCCGTAACTTGTGAACTGTTGGGGAGAAATGTTTGTTGGTCGACGATTGTAATTCCTCCTTGGAAGGGAAATTCAATCTTCCTGAAGTAGGTCGACACAACTGCGGCCATGTCATATATCCAGGGTCTTCCCAATAGGATGTTGTAATCAAGCTTTCCGTCGATTACTTCAACATCAATTTCTACTGTTTTCCCTCCTAGTTCAACTTTCAAGTTACTTAGGATACCATATGGCGTATATGTCCTTTCGTTGAATGCTTTTAATGTCGTCGAAGATCGCGACAAGGTTGGAGATCCTAAAGTTTTCCAGCAACTCATCAACATAATGCATGTAGATGCCCCCTCATCAATAATTGTTCGATCAACAGTTTTGTTGAGGGCTTTCACTTGAATAAGGAAAGCTAGTTGAGCTGGTAACTGAGGGTCATATCCTTTATGATTAAAGGCCACAAGATTGGAATCCATTGGGTCAATCCCACCTATTGCTGATAATAAAGCTTGCTCTTGGGAGAGGCAATTTTGTGGTACCTCAAGTGTCGACATAGCGGACGGTGATTGGGCTAGGTCCTCTATTATATTATAATTCTGTGCTATTTTTGCACGAGGATTAAATGTCGGTTTGTGCACTACTCCTTTTGGCGACTTTATCATTTGTTCAGGAATGATGGGTGGCACAACTTTGGTCAAAGTTGTTGTCAAACTACTAGGTTGTTCATTAGCCTTGTTATTCGACACCTGTGGATTCCCGTAATCTTTTTTCCTTGCCAAAGCATCATTTTGCTGCTTTGATATAGACAACATAAGCACTTGGGATTGGGAAGCATTTTGATTAGCAACCAGTTTGGTTCCCAGGTTTGGAAACGGATCAGTCAATACTGCTGAGGTTTTTGAACTCTTAAAGAGTTTCTTAACTTCAGCTTTATGTGGACAATCTCTCTTCCGATGATCCTCATCGCATATATGACATCCCGCAGGGGGTTTCCTTTGCCCAGAAGGGTTTGCAGAAGCTTTATCATGCTTCTTTTTTCTCCCTTTCTTTTTCTTCTTGCCCCCTGGTTGCTTTAGTTGTTTGCCCTTGTCGGTCGACATGGCATTTACTTCCGAGATAAGAAGTTCCTCATTTGCATTTTGACTAGAAATCTTACGGGCATTTTTAGATGTAGCCTTTGTCGATTTCATGTCTGTTGCGCCAATCACGCCATTGCCGGCATGAGAGTCATTGTTTGATTTAGGAGGAGGAGGAACTGAGAATTCCAGTCTAGGGGCGTCAGGTATTTTATCGTAGAGCGTGCCGGACTGAGTGTAAATCAAGTCCAAATATTGCGCACGAGCGATAACGTGCTCTTCTGTTACGACTCCGCCCTTTGCCACATCTTCCGTGATGGAAGGCAATAATGACTTAATAAACCATTCAGCTAAAAGCTGATCGGGAACATACGTTTTCACCATTCTACGATGACATCGCCACTCATGTATATGATCAGATATGTGAGTGTCCGTTGTTTGTTTGAAATTGGTAAGAAGTTCCGTTCCCGTTTCGTACCTTATCGGTAATTGAAAATGGGTTAAAAAGGTTGTGGCTAGGGTACTGAAGTTGTCAAACGAAGCTCTAGGTAATTCAATATACCATTTTGTTGCCGGACCAGTTAACGTCCTCTGGAAAAGGTGAAGCCTAATCGAATCATTGTTTAGGGTGTTTGATGAACACCACAGATGAAATTTCATCACATGATTCGACGGGTCTTCACCCGGATTTCCATTAAATTTAGGAATATCTTACGAAAGTTTATGCGGAATCGCTGGCCACCAAGGGGCATAAGCAATTGGATCATTCGTCAACCGGTTTAGATCTGGTAATTCTAGAGTTGCTAAAAGGGCAACTGTTGATTCAGGTTAGGCGAAGCATACCCAGGATAAGATGGAATCGCCTGAGTAGTGGGTCTTTGCATACCAGTATAATGTATTTGATGTTGGCAGCTTTGACAAGGTTGATGGGCATAACCATTATAGTATGGTTGTTGATAACCGCTTTGGAAATGCAGTTGCCCATTACTTACAAAGACTTGTTGCTCAGGTCCTTGATATGATTGCTGGAATTTCGGTTGTTGAGATTGAACCAGCCCTGGCTGTTGGACCATTTGTTGTTGTCCAATACTAGATGATTGACCAAGATGAGGAGTCATAGTACTTGTTTGAGCCTGAGTCGCTCCAGATAAGGAGGCACTAACTTGAGGTTGTGATTGAGTCGTTGAGACAAGAGGCTGTTGTATTGCAACCTGAGAAACTTGGGGTTGATATACAACAGGTAACGCTTGTACTTGCGATGCAGTCACCATAGTAGGTATAGTGGGAATATTCGACACAGGGTGGACTGGTTGCATTGAATATACAACCCTTGGTTGCTGAGGCAGTATTGGTACCCAACCGCTGGATGTAATTCCAGTTTGACCTGAACTTTGTTGTAAACTCCCATATGGTTGTTCTCCGGGAGGGAACAATGAAAAGGCATACTGCCCTCCATATGGTGGAAATCCAGTACTTAAAGGGTAGATTGGCCTTTGAAGACACATTGGATCAACTTGTCGAGTTTCAACATAAGAAATACCAGATGATAATCCGGATGAAGAAATAGGAACTAACCATGTCGTTGAAACAGTCCCCGATTGGACTCTGGCTTGTTGTTGATAACTTGCCGGGACAGTTGGTATACCATCGAACATCGTTGGAGTAGCAGCAGGAGGCTCTGCCACTGCTGCATCGGATGACACAGTCCTGGATGTTGATGGTTTTTCAGACATATCTAATATATCCAAAAGATTTTCTAGCGATTCTACAAGAACTTGTGATGAACGGAGACTAACTTCGCAGATCAACGAGGGAAAGGTGATGATTATTCCGTTTAAAATAAATTTTACGATGCTTGGACACAACCTGTTTTTTCAATTTTAAAGAGTCGAGAAAAAACAAAAGATGACTCTAGTCTCCTTCGATTTTTAATGAGCCTGAAGTGACAAGTGCTCAGATGGACGTTTTCCGTTAAGGAGTCTGAAAAGGAACGAAAGGGACTGCTCTGGAGATCTAAGTAGAGGGTGTGCCAAACCAATCACAAAACTGCAGAATACGTTTTACGGTACGGCAGTCAATCTTCCCGAATGTTGTGTTCGGTGCATTGCAATCAGTAGGGCGGCCGACACGGCTTCCTATGGATAAAAGGTTTTAAGCCTATAGGGGTCTCCCAATATATACTCGACGGTACGTGGGAGCACAATCCGTACTGGCACTTATCATCTCACAGTGGAGGAATCACCCAACCATCAATGAGGACAACAGTTACCAGGTTTTACGACGCCGGAACACGTCTCTAGCCTAGACCTCTATGTTGTGCGTTAAGTTCCAATGCGTTGTTAGATTCATTCAATTTATTTTAGGTTGATCTTTCTTAGAAGTTTGTCTTTTGGGATCACCACGAGATGTAGATATAATTCCTAAATGCAATCTAAAGATGATAAGCAAGCTTTTATCTCTTTTCAACAATGAAAATCCTAGCTACAAGGGGAAAAGAAAGACATAATCTTTTCTCAAAGAGCAAAGAGCACACTGTAAATGCACTTTTCCTAAATCAAGCCATACAAACTATCAATATGCAAATGCACATATGCATGTATTTGTTTTCACTTTCTTAATATTGATGCCTAAAAAGAAAGTTGATGTACAAATTTGAATTTTCTTTCAAGTGAAAAACATAAACAAGCTTCTTTTCGAAATCAAAAAGGTAGAGAAGATTACGACACTCTATGATTTTGAAATAAACACTTGTTTCGACACTAGAAAGTGACAAATTCAAATCAAAGGGCAAAATTAAAAAGTATAATCAACTGTCAACAGTAAACAAACTTTCTCCTAAGATCAAAATCGACACTTACGACAGATCTAAATCTAAGGACGACAGTATGACTATTTTACTTTTCAATGGAAAACTGTAAATGATGTAACAAACACACAAAGAACATCTACAGTCTTTTTGTACAAAGGAGGCGGAATTAAGGCAAAGAAAAGGAGTTTTCAGATAGGTACACACACTGATAATAGGCTGCAAAAATCAGAGATAAAACTGGACAAAATGAAGCAAAGAACCTCAGCTGCACAGGGCAAAGGCTGATCAGCGCACCTGTTGCACAGAGAAACTGAATTGCAGCGCAAGTAGCCCTCTCGGGACCTGCGTTGAAATGCAGAACCTCTTCACAGAGCCTGCGCTGGGGCAGAAACGAGACTTCTATCCGGGTTCTGAGTCACAGTTTGCAGTTTAATTTATGGTTTTTGGCCAAGTAAAAGCAATCAGTAAGGTACAATCAGAGGGATGATTTAAAGGAGGACTAAGAGCTATCACAAAGGGCAATCAGATCATTTGTGGATTAGCTGTTCAAATCATAAACAAATCCAGTGAAAGGATTGAAGCAGCAGCTAATTTGCATTTGATAATGGCAAATGCAGTTCGATTGCTACTTCTGTGTTTATGAAACAAACAACAAGAGAGACACAAACAAACTAACTAGACACGATCCCCAGCGGAGTCGCCATTTTGTTGTTGGGAAAAGTATCTATTCAGAACACCCCTATCCCACTAAGGTGTGACAGTGCCTTAGCAACAAACAAGGAAAACTACTTTCGTATTCTTCTTTATGAAATGTAAACGAAGAGGGATAGGATGAACTAACCTGTATCTTGCGCTAGTATGTTGATCCAATCGCTCTCCTCTTTGGCAGTTTCCAGCTACCTGCTCCCTTACTTGCCCAGCTTCACCAAGTTCCTGCAAGATCACAGAAGAGGAAAGCTACACAAAGACATAGATTTACATTCATAACTAGCTTAGGATCAGATTTAAGCTAAACATGCAAATATAACAAAACATCATTGATACACAAGCATGTAGGAGAAACTCAAATAGTTTTATTGATATAACAAGAAGATCCAGGAGGAGATACAACCAAGTGAGTCCCGATCCAGCATCAACCTCCCAGCAAAGGAATCCCTCCTTCACCTCCAACAAAGCATAAATCACCCAATGCACTAATCTCAATCTCAAAACCAACAGCAATTCTCTGCAAAGTACAACATTCCAGCCCCTGGATCTCTGGGATGAGGGATCCATATATAGATGTATGCAAAGAGGATGAGTCAGCTTATGATTTGACTTGTGGCTTCTCTCTGTCAGTTCTTACTTCCACTTGGAGACTGAGAGCCTCTTACTCATCCTTGGTCGAACTCAGTGAGGCAAGTGTCATTGAGGAAGATTCTGGAAGCTTCCATTGTCTGTCCACCTCGCGGAATGACACTGCCATTTGTCATTTCCCACTCAGCACACCCTGGTAGTGCTTTTATGTGCATTGCAATGCACCTATCTAGTGTACTTGGGTGCTATGCAACGCAGGTAGCTAGTGGAGCAGCTGAAATGATCCTGATTTGACTGTTTCTGAGCAGTTTCTGGTGGAGAACTTCTGGGAGAAGTTGTAATTAGTTGACCTTGTTCCTTTAGGGGCAGGAACAACACTTTTAGGGACTTTGGATCCCTTGGATTATGGACATTTCATGCTTAGAGCTGTAAGGCACAAAAATGTCTATAACATGGTCAAGGAAATAAAGTTGGATAATTTTTGTATGGGGGCCTCCACCCCTGGGGCGGTGCATTCCACTGAGGCTGTGGTGGAGCATATGGCTGAAATGACTGGCTGGTCAGCTAGGAATGGTATTGAGGTGCAAAATACCAAGGAGGAGGTGTAGACCAAGAGGATTGAGCAGGGGGCCCCCAAGAGGGAATGGATGTGGTCTGGTTAGGGTTTTAATATTCATGGGATGACCCTTGCATGCCCTGCTGGTATGGCCAAGGCCCATGAGGTCTCCTTTGATTTATGTAGCAGAGTTGTTCAGTCACCCCTTCAGTTCCTTGATACATAACTTTTAGTCCAGGTAGAGAAGGGCAGTTTTCTGTGGAGTGGTTTTCTTCACAGACCGAGCATACTTCAATCATATTCAATGGACATTCATTCCTAGGGTGCCTCCTTTTGCATCTAGGATAGAAAATGGCTAAGGCTCTCTTTGCTTCCTCCTGCTTTCTCTTTATGTGCATAATTTCCATCTGTAGGGAAAGGGTTTGCAGTATTTCACTCTTGAAATATTCCAACATATTTCTAATTTCACCTTTGATGGATGTATTGGAAGAGGATGGATTGGCCATTAGTTGACTACCCCTACCCTTTTTCCTAGCTTCCCTAGAATGGTTCCTAAAGAAAATCTTGATATTTTCATAGGGTAGCTGGTAGATGTCCCCTCCTGCTAGTATATTTAGGGTATCCAAAAGATCTTCCCTTACCCCTCTGACTAGGACTAGCTTCAGTGACTCAGGATCAAGTATGCACCTGGCCGTTTTGTAGCTAAGCTGGAACATTTCTTCATAATCCTCCAGGGATTCATCATGCCCTAAGGTCATCCTAAGAAATTCCTCTTTAGTGTCTTTGAACCTACAGTAGTGCCGATACTTTTTCTTGAAGGCTTGCTACATCTGAGCCCAGGTTGTGATGTTATTCTCAGGTAAACCCATGAACCAGCGCAAAACTACATCCTTGAGAGTGGATGGTAATAGTTTCAACTTCTGCTCATCATTGGCGTAATCATAAGTTCTGCATATGACAACAAACTCAAACAAAAAGGTGTCTAGATCTTCTGAGGTCAGGCCATGGAAATGAGGAAGAGCAAAGGGGCTTATGTTTTTCATCTTGGTATCTCCATTAGTTTCTCTAATGGGAAAGGCACCCTCAATTCTTTCTCTATCTCCCCTATAATTTCTTTTTTTAGCCATTAGGTTAGTTGGAATGGGTTCCCTTTCTTCTTCTCCACGTGTAGGCTCTTCAAATATCTTTGGTTATTCACCTAAGGGTTCCTCCAATTCACAACCGCCGAAGAAGAGGGAAGGTTAGCTGTTTGAAGCGATGGGGGTATTTGGTAGAATTTTTCCTAAGTTATCCCTATTCCTACGAGACATGAAAGAAGTGTTTTTGTTTTGTCTTGTTTTTTTTTCAAGCTTTGAGAATAGTTGCAGAATTGAAATCACAAACTGAATGGAAACTAATTGACTGAATGAAAACTAACTGCTTGAATGAAATCTAACTTGCATAATGGAAAAGGAAACAAAGAATGCAAAATGGAAAAGAAATCAAACTAAATTACTTTTGCAGAAATGAAGCTAATAACATCATGTCAGAGATAAGAAATGGAAGAAAGAAAGAAAAAATCACATATTACTCATACACCTCCCCAACAATGGTGACAAAAAGTGATGAGCAACAATAAAAATAACCATAACATCACAACATAGATACTTATAAAAACATATAAAACATACTTTGCTCGATGCAACAACCTTTGTGACAAAAGTGCGTGAAGTGAGTGTGAAACATGTCTATGTAATGAGAACAACTCATACGAACAAATATTTCCCCTTTAAGACAAACTTCCCTTTACATGACAAACGATAATCCCCATGCCCTAAGATGACACCTGCTACAAATATGAGAACGTGAAAAACTCTTATCATCAAGGAGGGGAGCTTGAGATCATCATCTTACCAATAAGTGACCTGTTTTAGTGCTACAGCCATCCTCCAAAATTTTGCCTTAGCTTTCTTTGGAGCCTCCCTACCAACATTTTCACAGCACCTTTTCTTGCTTTGTCAAGTACATAAGCTTCAATGCTTTTCATGCACAAAGGCATCATGTCAATCAAATCTCGATGCATTCCCCTCATACGTTGATCACCTGGACTTGGTCCAATTGCAGGCTAAGAAACTCCCCCAAGAAATTGCGCAATTCTAGATGGAAACCAACCTTATCTCCATAAATTGCATAATCCCAACTGGCAATCTGCTGGGCTCCAGAATTGCACAATTTTGGGAGTCAACACTCACAGTGAAAATTGCGCAATTTTCCCCAACAGGGCTTCTTAGTGCAGAATTTGCACAAATCTGGGTAGCATACAACTGCTCTGCCCAAAAATTTTGCAAATCTCTTGGGCAGCTAGCTCAGCTCCCAGCCAGAAATGTGCATTTTCTCCTAGAAGTTGAACAACCTAGCGCATGTGCCACTAGGTTGACTAATTCCCTTTGGGACCGAGAAAAAATAACTTGCATGCATGGGCTACTTCTCCCAAGGTAGCATGCAAAGGAATCCCTTATTTCAAGGACCTATTTTTGGCAGTTGGAGGTTACATGCAAGGATCATTTGAGAAACCTCCCACCAAGTGTCGCTTTCCCTAGATTTGTGGCATGCATGTCACAACCTTGATTTTATCAAAACTCATCAATTGAACGCTACAAAGATAACTCCTCATACTAACCTTGCATCTCTGACATCCCACATCACATCTAGGAGTGGTCGGAAAATTTAGCTTAGCTATTTTAGCGTAAGCCCACTTTCCATGTCTTGTGTTGCATTTCTAGCACTCTTTGTGTTTCACTTCATATGATTTTTGTCTACTTGATTTCAGTGAGTGCTTGTTGTTGTTTTGATACATACTAGCTTGTGCTAGCACCATTTCAATTTTCGATGCTATCTCACCATTGTCGCATGCATGAAACTGTTTTTCATGAATGGTCATCGATTTGGCGACTCGCTCCACCCACATGCGCATTGATCTATTTGATGAATATTTCATTCAATTTTTGCGTGCATGATCAATCATTTTTTCTTTCACTTAGTGTTGCCTTGCATTCACTTCCACATTTACTTTCAGTTGCCTATCGACGAGTCTGTCGAACCTTGGTCAGGACTCTACCTTCACTGAGACAACATTGCACAATTTGGGGAAGGAAGGCTCTGTCTTCCTCTTAAGAAATGCGCGTTTTTTCCCAAGCACTATCCTGCAAGACTATTTTGCACATTTCTAAGGAATAGTGACTTATTGCCCAGAAAATTGCGCAATGCAATCCATTCCCAGCTGAGATTGTGCATTGCACAATTCCAATAGTCAGCAGCCAGACTGGATTTTGCATTGCACGGTTCTAGTAGTCAGTCGGTCTCGTAGTAGCCCAGATTGTGCCTTGCACAGTCTTGGCACTCAGTCTCCCGACCTCCCAGTCGAAATTGTGTGACCATCATGATCAGTCACACAGGTATGTTGCAAGTTAGTTCTCAAGTTCATTTTGGTTTTCGATTGACAGATTTCTTGCCATGAGTGTTTACATGTCTCTAGGTATCGCAGGTGTTCATCTACCTCTTAACAAAACAGGTACAATGGTTTCCAGGAGAGCAGATTCGAAGACACCGTTTAGAGCACACTTGGGGATGTAGTCGATCAAGTGTCTATGAGCTTGCCTACTCACAAAGACATCAAGTTGTTCATCGGCAAGAACATCAAGATATGACAACAACAAAATCACAGCGAGCAACATCATGAACAGAAGTTGAAAGGCAGCATACCAGATGCAACAAATGCAAGAGGAAGGTTGTCAACAACATAGAGGCAGAACAAAGTTGTAAGCTAAAGCAGATCCAATGATGATGAAAGCAACTTTGGAGACTCAGGCTATGAGGTAACAGTGCGACATGAATATCACGTAAAGAAAGATAATGGAACAAATAAAGAGTTGCATGTGATGAAGAACCAACTCAAGAAAGAACATGAAGCTACACAGACAAACGTATGAGTTGCAGCTGAAACAAGAACAGGAGGGGGTGCAACATGCACTCATGAATGAAACTACACCTGTACAAGCTATAGATCTATCCCAGCAGCTGGCATAGAGCAGACATGGTGAGTAGAGTTGTTGATTGCATGCAAGGGATTCAGCAACATGCATGTCACTGTGCGCATGCATGCGATCCAACCCATTCAACACACTCACCTAGGTGAATACAAGAAGCAAGTCCAAAAGAACTGAACATGTACTTCGACAAGTTGATGCACATGACCATGAACACACACTTGAAGATTAGCACAGACACTAAGACCATGCGCATTCTAGTATATGAGTTGGATGAAGGAGCCACACCAATGCATGTAGATGCAATGAAGGTAAGAGTTTGCTTCAGCAAGATGTCACCATGGGGTGCATGCACACCATCATGGACGACCAAGCTTGGCATCAGCTCACCACCTTCACCATCACAAGCATGTCAAAGAGTTGGTCTCACTACAACAAACCGAGTGTCAGTGACGTCTTGCATGGCTTGCTCAAGCCATTTCATCTCACATGAGCACATGTGCATTGTAATGTAACATTGTGTCAAGTGGAATTTCATGTGTTAATAGTTGGATGTAACAGTAATAGAGTAGATGAAGAGTCATGAGGGTAGATGAACTGTCATAAAGGGTAATGTCAAGGTTCACCCCACCCTTTGCTATAAATAGAACCTCATAACTCATTGTATGGGATTTTGGTCAGCCAAGCTTCGATAGGAGTATCTTAGAGAAAGCTTGGACAATATTGTATCAATCCTTGGCTTCTCCACTGTGTAGAGTTAGCACATCACTTTGGAGGAACAGGTGTTTGTGGCTATAATGTTCCAGTATTGGAACTATTGGGTGTACATGGGTGTATTGTATGACTAGAACTTGCACTTCTTAATAAAACAAAGCTAGCACATTTTCATGCATATGTTGTTATTGTAGTTGGACTATTCTAGTTGTTGTAGCAATGTATGTTGTTTGACTTACATAGTTGTGTATGAACTATTTTGTATGAAATTGTATGAATCTTGTTGCAGATGTGATGTTGGTTTGAACATCACTTTGGATTTCTCGCTATCTTTCTTTCTAGTTGGTGATGCATCTTTGCACGTGTTCCTTTCCAAGCTAAGTACTATTACAGGTTTCCAAGGGGTGCACTCACCTCACTCCCCATGTGTTAGAACCTTTCATGCACCTTCCTTGGCTTGCCACAACTGTCACACCCTTACTACCAACAAAGTTATCTTACTTGCCTTTATGCAAAATCGTAGTCAAGGCATTACCATATGACCCACCACTGGGAATCCTACACCAAAGGGTCTGAGGTCTAATTGGGACTTCTTACTGAGGAGATCCCCGAATATGTTGGCGGGTCCAACACCGTCAACATTTCTGGTGCTAGAAGGAGGTCCAGATGACAAGTTGTGTCCTCTCATCCAGTTTTGAATCTTGCATATCTTTCATGGATTCTTGCACTCTTCTCCCTCTGTGATGTTTTTCGAATCATGAATATGTCACCATCACGAGGGAGTTTTTCGATCACTTGTCCACTTACACGTATGATGGTGAAGGCGAAGTGGCCTGGACTAAGTACTTACATGACTTTCTTTCCATGCTTCATGAGGCAGGTGGGTGTTCTCATGAACATGCCAGTTTGCTGCTTGCATACACACTTCGTGAATCTCTAGTTCGATGGTTGTTCAGCTTATTGGCTAACATCGTGCACTCACTTGAGCACTTCTATGATCTCATTGAAGACACTTTCTATTATTTTGATCCAGACCATATTGGCTGAAAACTATTATAGTAATGGAAGGCTTCACATGAATCGATCATAGATTTTTGGCAGTGCTTCCATGACTTGCAGTTTCAAGCTTCGAGGAGTGAGATGAAGTTTTCCTATCTTTGGGATTGGTTCAAGTATTTCCTTAAGAAATATGCCTGTCCAAAGAAGAAGTTTGAGATCAAGCCTTGCTCAACATTCTTCACTAATGGAGATGCGCAATTTCATATGGGTGCGGTCACTATCTCGATTGATTGTCTGCTATCCCCTCATTCAACAACTCCACCACTTCCGAGTGACATTGAGGATCATGCTCATACACTTCTTCAGCTTTCACATCTTCCCAACATCACTTCACTCAATTTTCGTGCAGGTTTGGTTGTGAGTCCATTGAGTTGCCATATGAATTATGTTCCATGACCTTCATCTTCACACTCAGTTGTTCCTTTGGATGATAATGTCTTTTGTTCTTCCATTTCAGACTCTTCACTTGTTGTGAACAAGGAACAAGACTTTGACGGATTTGGTGTTGCACAACCAACATGCACTGTCATTCATGAAGAGTATGAGTGGGAGATAGAGCATCAACACTTGACAAAGGATGAATCCCTTCCGTCTGAACCTCCTTCGTTCTTTCCTAACATCTTTAGTGAGCCTTCCATGCATGAATTTGCATGTGTGTCTTCATCCATGAATGCACCCATAGTTTATCACTTGCAGGACAGACCGATGTTATTCCGTCATTCGACAACGAAGAGGATAATTTATTCATTGAAAATTCACTTAATATTTCATCTACTTTTTTTGGAAATATAGAGGATGCATTTGTTTGCTTTTCATCTACCCCTCTGTTTGATTCATCTAATCATGAGGATGCTGATTAATTCATTGATTTGTCTGATTAAGGCGGTCGTGATCCATCTACTCCCATATTTGATCACGATCATGACTCTTATTGAATTGAGGCTTCTGTGATCCATAACAAGTTTGAGAGAATTTTTCGGCGTAAATCACATGATATTTCTTTTGTTGATGCGTTTCGAACCAACCAGTGTGGTTCATCATCAAGACAAGTTGAGGAATCAGATCCAGCTTTGCATGTTAAACAGTGAGAGCTACAGCTCCAACGGCTATAATTCTAGAACATGTAATGGTTAAAATGACTAATGGAATTCAAATGGATATATTACCAAGAGGTTTTACTTATTATAAAAATTATATTATATATCTATATATATATATATATATATATATATATATATATAAACTATTTATATGGGGATATATGAAATTACATAGAGGTTAAAAATAATAAAATAAAATTTTTATCAATATATAAAATAAATTTATTGAATTAATAATTAGTTAAAAAAGTCCTCTCTCTCTTGAGGTTAGTCTCACTTCTAATCAAGAAATTGTTCAATCACCCAAGGCTCCTCATCACTCATCTATATACATTGAAGATAAATCTCACACATAGATCATACTTCCTCCACTTGAACTCCATGATCCCATCACTCATGCATTGGAGGAATCTCACATTGCAAGCACTCGTGCACGATGCGAGTTATCTTTGTTTCTTTCGTTTTCTTGCATGTCACAGTCAAGAGTGTGCTTATGCTTCAAAGTTTCATGCAGTGTCACACAACACCATGATATAGTCCATGGACTGCTCGTCATGTACTTGTACTCACTTATGTCCCGTGGGCACTTTGAAACACGAAGTTTGGTTGTCTTCGTTGTTATATCTTTCTTGCTTACTGGTTCACACAACTGGATTGCTCACAGACAAAGCCTTCACCAACATGGGTCAACCAATGCGTCAGTGCTGCATTGGAAATATCACTTCACGTGATCAGGCCCATGCACCATTATATTAGGAGTAGGAGTAGTGTTTGCTTTCAGTCAGTTTGCTTGCATGCTTGTTTGCTTATTCGCTTTGTTTTTTTGTTTGATTTCTTGCTTGTTTTCTTACTTACTTTGATTTCACTTTTTCTTTTGCTCTTGCTTTTCTTTGTTGTTTGTTAGTTTTCTTGTTTCATTTGTAGGTTAGTTTCGCATGAAACCATGTATGAATCTTTAAACAAGCTGGGTGAAGTACAAGAGGGCTTGTATAGTTATCACTACTTGGTTAACTATCATCTTGCCTTTGTATGAAGAACTTGTTACTTTTAGTCCATGATACCTCGAAGGAAAATAGGTATTGTTCGAAATGAACCTTGGTGAAAACACAACACTTGTGTGCTAACTAGTGTCACCTACTCTAGTCGATTGTTTTTAGGTTAACCCTTGTCATATCAGTCAAGTAGAGTAAGGTGAGGGGAAAAACCTGAACAAGCACGTCAGATATATAATAAACTACTTCTCTACTGGAGCAACCTCTTCTTCTCTCAATAAGTCTAGATCCCTCTTCCACCTCTAAAATGAATAAATGCTATGCACAGATGAAAAAATGAAAAAAAATAAAAAGTCAAAAAAGCAATAAATCTAAATAAAGAATGAATAAGGTGAAATAAGAGAAAGGCTTCCTGCGTAGAAAGGTGATGCAAGTAACTCTGTTGGGCTACTAACCAGGCTTGCTAGCAGCAAAGCCATGCTTGTGTTCATATGTGACTCTGCCGAGGTACTTTCCAGGCCTACTAGTAGCGGAGTAACACTAGAGATGAAACCAAGACTCTGACAATTATAATGATTTTGCATCAATATACCCCTCAACCTCAATCGAAACAAATATGTTTCCTTGGCTTGGAATGTGTGTCAATTGACCAAGAGCTTGGCAGATATTACATCTTACAATCAAGCTAGTGTGAAACCAAGATGAGTTGAGAACTCAACAATACTTCTGGAGGTGTTAGACTTGCTTTTCATGAACAAGGTCTGTTCAGAGAGCTGGAGTTCTACTAGTGTGTCACCAAGTTTTGTAGCAGCTACAACCACCCTCCAAAATTTTTCCTTAGCTTTGTTTTGGAGCCTACCTACCAACTTTTCACAGCACCTTGTCTTGCTTCGTCAAGTACACAAACTTCAGTGTTTTTCTTGCACAAAGGCATCATGTCGATCACAGCTCGATGCATTCCCCTCACAAGCTTATCACCCGAACTTGGTCCAGTTGCAAGCTAAGCATCTCCCCCAAGAAATTGTGAAATTCTGGAGGGCAACCAACGTTCCCTCCAAAAATTGTGCAATCCTGACTGGCAGCCTGTTGGGCTCCATAATTTGCAATTTTGGTAGTCAACACTCATAGTGAAAATTGTTAAATTTTCCCCAGCAAGGCTGCTCAACCTATAATTTGTGCAAATCTGGGTAGAAGTCAACTGATCTACCCAAAAATTATGCAAATATTCTAGGTACCCAACCCAGTTCCTAGCCAAAAATGCGTATTTTCTCCCAGCAATCGAATAGCCTCGTGCATGTGTAGCTGAGTTGACTGGTTCCCTCTAAGAGCAAGCAAAATTGACTTGCATGCATGGGCTGCTTCTCCCAAGGAATCATGCAAAGGCATACCTTGTTTCAGTGACCTATTTTTTGGTAGTTAGAGGTTACATGCAAGGATCATTTCAGAAACCTCCCAGCAAGTGTTGCTTTCCCTAGGTGGCATGCGCGTCACAACCTTGATTTTATCAAAACTCATCAATCAGACGCTGTAGAGCTCACTCCTCACATTAACCTTGCAGTTTTGACATCCTACATCACATCTAGAAGTGGTCATCAAATTCAAATCAATTGTTTTGGGGTAAGCCTAGTTTCCATGTCTTATGTTGCATTTCTGGCGCTTTTTGTGTTTTGCTTCATATGAATGTTCTCTGCTTGATTTCATTGAGCGCTTGCTATCACTTTGATACATACTAGCTTGTGCTAGCACCATTTTAGTTTTTGATGCTATCTCACTATTGTCGCATGCATGAAACTGTTTTGCACGAACGGTCACCGATTCGGTGACTCGCTTCACCCACATGCATGTTGATCTATTTGATGAATCTTTTGGTTAATGTTTGCTTGCATGGTCAATCACTTCTGCTTTCACTTAGTGTCACCATACATTCACTTCCACATGTGCTTTCAGTTTCTCGTCAATGAGTCTGGCCAACCTTGGTCGGGAATCTGCCTTCACTGAGACAACATTGAGAAATCTATGGAAGGAAGGCTCTATCTTCCTCTCCAAAAATGTTTATTTCTACCCAAGCACTGTCCTCTAGGATTGTTTTGAAAATTTATAAGGGATAGTGACTACTTGCTTAGAAAATTGCGCAATGTAGTCACTTAGCCTACAACCATTCCCAGCTGAGATTGTGCATTGCGCAATTCCAGCACTCAGCAGCCAGATTGGACTGTGCATTGTGCGGTTCCAGCTGTCAATCAGTCTCCCAACAACCTAGAGTATGCCTTGTGCAGTCTTGGCACTCAGGCTCCCATCCTCCCGGTCGAAATTGCATGACCTTCATTGTTAATCACACAAGTATGTTGCAAGTCAGTTCTCAAGTTCATTTTGGTTTTCAACTGACAGATTTCTTTCCATGATTGTTTCCATGTCTAAGGTATTGCAGGTGTTCATCTACCACTCAACAACATAAGTACAATGGTTTCTAGGAGAGAAAATTCGAAGACACCATTCAGAGCAAACTTGGGGATGCAGTCGACCAAGTGTCTATGAGATTTCCTACTCATAAAGGCATCAAGTTGGTCATAAGCAAGGACATCAAGATATGAAAACAACATCATCACAGCAAGCAGCATTATGAACATCAACTGAAAGGCAGCATACTAGATGCAAGAAATGCAAGAGGAAGGTTGTTGAAAACACAGAGGAGGAACAAAGTTGCAAGCTCAAGAAGATCCACTGATGATGAAAGAAACTTTAGAGACTCAGGCTATGAGGTGATAGTGTGACATGAAGATCATACGAAGATAGATAATGGAACAAAGAAGGAGTTTCATGTGCTGAAGCATCAACGCAGGAAAGAACACGAAGCGGCATGGATAAACGAATGAGTTGTAGTAGGAACAATAACAGTGGGGGGGCACAACATTCACTCACAGATGAAACTGCGCTCGTACAAGTTATAGATCTATCCCAACAGCTAGCATGGAGAAGACATGGTGAGTAGTGTTATTGATCGCATGCAAGGGATTCAGCAACATGCATTTCATTGTGCGCACACATGTGATCCAACCCATTCATCACACTCACCAAGGCGAAGACAAGAAGCAACATGTATTCGGCAAGTTGATGTGCATGACCACCAGCACACACTTGAAGATCAACATGGACGCTATGCATCATTGTGTTACCGGTTTAGCTGCACCCAAGAATACCATATGCATGTTAGCAAATGAGTTGGATGAAGAAGCCACACCAATGCACTCGAATGCAACGGAGGCAAGAGTTCGCTTCAGAAATATGTCATCATGGGGTGCATGCACACCATCACGGATGACCAATCTTGGAATCAGCTCACCACCATCACCATCACAAGCACGTCAAATAGTTGGTCTCACTATAATGGACCGAGTGTCAGTGATGTCTTGCATGGCTTTCTCAAGCCATTTCGTCTCACATGAGCACATGTGCATTGTAATGTAACATCATGTCAAGTGGAAGTTCAAGTGTCAATAGTTGGATGTAAGAATCATAGAGTAGATGAAGATTCATGAGGGTATATGAACTGTCACAAAGGGGAATGTCAAGGGTCACCCCACCCTTTGCTATAAATAGAACCTCATAACTCGTTATATGGGATTTTGGTTAGCCATGTTTCGATAGGAGTATCTTAGAGAAAGCTTGGAAAATATTGTAATGAGCCTTGGCTTCTCCACTGTGTAGAGCTAGTACATCTCTTTGGAGGTGCAGGCAGTTGTGGCTGTAATGTTCCACTATTGGAAATAGCGGGTGTACATGGATTTATTGTATGACTAGAACTTATACTTCTTAATAAAACAGAGCAAGCACATTTTCATGCATATGTTGTTATTGTAGCTGGACTATTCTGGTTGTTGTAGAAATATATGTTGTTTAACTTATGTAGTTGTGTATGAACTATTTTGTATGCAATTGTATGAATCTTGTTGCAGATGTGTTGTTGGTTTGAACATCACTTTGAATTGCTTGCTATCTTGCTTTCTAGCTGGTGATGCATCGTTTCTCATGTGTTCCCTTCCATGTTGAGTATTATTATAGGTTTCCAAGGGGCACACTCACCTCTCTCCCCATGTGTTAGAACCTTTCATGCACCTTCCTTCGCTCGCCACAATTATCACACCCTTTCTACCAACAAAGTTATCTTACTTGCCTCAATGTGAAATCGCGGTCGAGGCATTACCATACAACCCATGGCTGGGACTCCTACACCAAACAGTCTTAGGTATAATTGGGGCTTCTTACTAGGGAGATCCCCTGACATGTTGGTGGGTCTAGCATTGTCAACATGATGAAGGAAATGTCGATCACAGGATCCACGGTAGGCTCTAAAATTTGCATGTGAGCCAAAATTTTGGAGGGTAGTTGTAACCGCTACAATAGTTTCCAACACTGTCAACAGGGTCCAAGTGGAATAGGTGAGTGGCCAACAATATCCACCTTGATCACTTATTCACTAAAGAAGTCTATCAACTAAAGAAAATCAATATTGATGCATATGTTAATAAAATGAAACCTTATATAGATCTTTAATGAAAAATTATTTTGAGTATAAGTAACTAAATATAGTTCAAAACTTAGATATACTTGATCCTATCAAGTTTCACTTGTTTATATATTTATAAAAAACAAAATGAAATGAAAATGTTGATTAAACTTAACCCAGCCTACTATTTCCTATTTTTTTCCATCTATCTAGATCAAATTTAACCTCCCAAGTGGCAAAAATCATTCAAAAATCACAATCTTATGAAATCTAGGTATATTTTCTAGCTATAACATCACATTTTCTCCTAGGTAGTTGCATTAACCGCAAATTAACTAGACCCTTATGAAGGATTTTTCACATAACCAATAGGACATGATCCATCTTGGGAAACTAAGGAAAAAAAAAAAAATCATTTTTGCCCACCATGCGTACATACATCTCTGTTGAAAAAATGTAGCAAGAAAGGTTCAGTTTGGCTTTAGCCTTAGTCAAATTAGTAAATCGAATTTCCACATTAGCAGGACAAATTGGAGGCAATGAACTAGTGTGAAATGGATCGTGTCACTTAGTTAGTTGAGTAAATTTGAGTTAGAGGGATTGGAATTCATTTATTCATGTGTGATTGCTAAATTTTATAAATCCAATTCAGTTATTGTTGGTGGAATTATATGTATTTTAATTCCAACATTTAATTATTGAATTTGGGATCATAATACTTAGAGATGCAAGCACAAAAAATATAGGATTAGAGCCTATTCTAACCTATGCTAACAACTAACTCTAGAAAGAACCAATCACTAAGTATTATAACTTGTCACTAGATTGTGGGACACTAATGTTCATCAGGTTTCGAACCACAATCTTTCATTACCGACAAATAATTTTCATGTTATTTTATATATGTAGCTTATTAGCTATTGAGGATTCAATGGTTTTAATACTATAGTGATTCATACGAAATCTCATTAAACGTGTTGTAGAAAGTAAATTGCGGAAAAATAAATGTGAGCAACTATAACCGAAAGCATGTGAGGCAAGAAAAGAAGACAAGGTAATAAACTACTATAAATGCATTAATAAAATATCAAAAATAAATGTTAAGTGGGCTTAGAGTCATAATGATATATTGTAGGTTCTTATTCGTTGTATGAATCTCTTACCAAGTAGCTTTAAAGCTCTAATCAATTAAAAAATTCTAAACTGCAAATTACATACTTTTTTAATACCCTAGTCTAGTACAAAACCCAATACCAAGTTAACTACAGAAATTCTTGAAATTGAAATTCTAAATACTAGTACGGAATTAAGTACAGAAATTTTGTAGATTAAAATTTTTGGTGTGAAAACATATTAAGAAACCAATTCAAGTTTTATTAGCTCTTAATCCAGAGAAGATTAATTCTAACCTAATCATATTGAGAAAACTAAAAATACCATCAAATAAAATCTGCAATCAGGAAACAAACTAAAACTGAATATTAACCTAGTCTACAAATAAAAGCCATGACATTATCTAAGTCAAGGGGCCCTTCCTGACTTGGAAACATTCCCAGTAACTAATTCAGGTCAAAGCGTTGCTCAAAACTTTAAGAATTAAATATCCATTATTGAGAAAAATTCAAATCCATTACAAAAACCAACTCAAAAAAATAATAAAATCCTCCCTGCAGCCTCTCTTTTTGCTACCATTTAGATCTATTTAGTTTATATTACAATGAAGAGGAAGCAATGGTCCAAAATATCATATCAACTTCCATAAAAATCTAATGCCTCATACTATGATTAAAACAAAGGATGTTCTTTAAAATATTTTTGTTATGAATGAATCATTTGAATCATGCATTAGAGAAGGAGATTATACCACTTGGCATTATTTGACTGTATTCCAAGTTTAAAGGTAACTACGAATCTTGGACGTAATTGGATATTTCGTGTGCAGGTGCATAATTAGGTACCGAACTACTAAACTAGAGTAAGCTACTACCGAACTAAGTATCAAACTATGGAACTCATACTAAAATACGAGAACTAACACAAATATATAAATATTCATAGTTGAACATGATCCTTGGCCACATAACCACATTATTAATCCATCATTGATAAAACCATACTAAATACATATTTAATCATTAAAATGATAAGAAATATATCATAATCAACCACAAGGTAAAATGTAGTGAAAAATATTAATATATTGGTTACGAACTATGTTGTAAAGGTATGAATATGGCTTGTGAATGAAGGTTTGAACTTTGCATAGCCAAAATGATAACATATCTAGGGCCCAAGATCCCCCTATGCCTAATACTTTACACGTCCTCATCCAAATAAAATATTGACTAGGAAGGGATGGTGGATGATATAAGGTGATGATGAAGATAATAGCTAAATAAATGTGGACTTGGAAATGGGGGTTTTAATGATGGTTTAAGAAAGGTGAATATTTATGGAATAGGAAGTGGTTAATAATGAAGATTCATTAAATTTTAATGAATTAAATAGCCTTCAAACATGTTTTACTTCAAGTATACCTTTTGAATTTTGATATGTACTGCAGGCTGCAATGGAAGTTGTATGGAGTTGAAGATGAGGCAAAGTAAGCCTTAGAGTTTGAAATGATGAATGTCAATCTGATATGCTAAAGATAATGAACTGAATATGTTGAAAAGGTCCCAACAACCACTCCCCCATGCCTGAGGATTTTCATGTCCTCATGCAAACAAGGTAAGGTACTAAAGAAGTGAGGATGGCTGTTGAGATGGCTGAAAAACAAAACAATGGAGCTAATGAGATAAATACTGAACAAAAATAAGTCATCTCATATTTATTAAAATGATGTAAAACTAACACTAATCAAAAAATAAATCCCAAGTCACACATTACATATGGTTTCATTAACCCTCAACAATTTTATGCTCAAGAAAATAAATTTAAGGGTCTCTCCTTCTTTGTAGGTAGGAGGATTTTTTATGATCACAACAAATGATGAACCAATGAAAAATTGGTCATTACTAACCAAATCCCAAAGCCTTATAGTCATCCAAGTATTACAGATAAGCATTGCAATTGAGTTTTATAATTTATTAATTCTCTGTGATCAGGTCCTACTTCTAATGTAATTAAATATTAGATATAGTATGAAAAACCAATGATAGAGGACACAAGGTTACCTCAAGACCATTCTTTAGAAGCAAATTTATGGATTTCGTTTTCCTTTGACTTCATCCACACATGATACCTTTTGATTGTAACACTAGCAAGTAACCATCGTACGTATAGAAAAAATCCCTAGTTTGGTTGACACTTCTTTAGACAGATCAGTACCCACTGCTAGCAAGCATCCATAGCCTCGATGGGTTAACCTCTCAAACCTATTTTACACTTAAGGCTCTAGTCCCACGTTTCCTACCATTTTATTTTTATATTATGGATATTTATTTTACAATTAGTAGATGGGGGAGCGGCTTCAGAAAACCCCTTAAAGGCATTGGATGACACCTTTCAGAGTGACTTAGATTACATGCATAATGTCTTAGATGCATAAGGTACTTATAATTACTTCGAAGGACATAGCATGAATGAGCCATTTTAATGTGTGATGGATGAGCCTAACCAAAGAATAACCAAAAGACACCTAAAGTCCTACCAATCATAGTTTTCATGTATGATTTCACTTTTAAATTAGTGTTCCACTATGAGTAGAGACTTCAATGACTCTTTTTCTAGTTTTAATAAAGATGCTCAGACATCATGCTTTGGTTTTATGGTTATAGTATTCAAGTTTCTTTTTCATCGGTATCATTGTATGGACCTCTTAACTCTGTTATAATCCTATTAGTATGTTTTGATAACTATATTTTGAGCAACTATTTTGTATTGATAATAAAAAATCTATATGAATAAGAAAAATTAAATTCCAGATCAAAAAAGGTATGTCAGCTATGAATAGTTTGGAATTATCATTCAATTCAACATTTATGAAAAGGATATCTTATTCAATCATCTTTGTGAGATAGAGGTCTTAAGACATATAAGTAATGATAAAGTATGAATGCATCATTTTTAACAACTTAAGGAAGAAGGAAATATATCATCAAATACTCCCCTAAGTGTTCCATTCTATTGATGAAGATTTATTTTCTGCTTTTGGGTACTAGTATTCAAGCATCCCAAATAATCAATATCCTTGAATCCTGCTTTATCTTGTAAAATAGAAAATTGGTACCAAAATTATGGGTAAATATTAATTGAAACAAGGTATCGTATAGTTGGTATGCAATACCGAATGATGTTGCAATGCGTAATTTCCAACTTCACGTAAGATTCCAAACATAATGGTCTCAGCTTCATTGAAAATAAAAGCTAGAAACAAGTCTAAAAGGAAATAATAAGTGGAAAAGAAAAGTAATAGTTGAACCATGTTGTTATTTGAAATAAGATTGAGTAACAATCTTTGTTAAAACAATATGCAGCTGAAAGAGACCTCAACAGAAATATGCAATAGAAACATAGATCTCCATTTTCAACTAGTTATTTTTTTAACCATTAACTTTCCCACTTATACAAAAAAACATGAAAAAGATGTTGCACTATATTTTTAGAACTAAACTAACTATTATATCCAACATTTTTTATCTATTTATTATCCTACTCTACTTGAGAAAAATAAATTCCTTTCCTCAAGTATATGAGTATTTCCAATGTAACCATGTGCGTAACAGGTATAAAAATGCATTTATACTTAAGTTTATAATATAATCTTCAATGCATACATGAGTATGAAGTGTTGGTGCACTAAGATGTCTTTTTACAGGGAATATTAATTCCTACACTAATTATCAACCCAAGGTAAGTATTTTTATCTCCAAAGTGTCAGCACAATATATGCAGTGAATTCAAAGGTTATCTAATGGTAAATCGTTGCAATCACTAATAACTATCTCTTCATCTCAATCCACACAATTATGAAATAAATAAATAAGGAAGAAATAACTCTGAAATAACTCTTAACACACTTTGCAATTATGTTTAACTTATTCAGGAATCAAATGAATTTGAATGAGAATGAAAAGAATCATGCTTGTCAACCTTCAAATAGAATTAAGACTAACTCACTCAATTAATAAAGGGAACTATAACAATTGAACAACAATGATAATCTATAGCAAATCCGAATTGAACAAAAAATCCTAATTGAACGACAATCTCAATTGAATGGAAAATCCTAATTGAACGACAATCTCAATTGAACGACAAATGATAGTTGAACAACAAGCAAGCATATAATGGTAAATGATCTCTAAGAAGCAATTGATCTATGTAAGCAAATCATGGAAATCGATTAATGCTGTCTCTAAGATCTATGGTAACATCACTCATAATGAATAGCAATCTACTACTGAAACTCACATAACCAATCCAATCAAAGCGTTACTCATATATATCACACGACTAAGTCTGAATCTAAAAGAACAACAATATGAATCAGAATCGTCAATCTTCACAATAAACGAAATGATATCAACTGAACATTAACAATCAATAAAGACTAAGTAAAAATATTAAAACACAAGAAAGCAATAGAACTTCTCTTGATTGGGCCCAGAGTCGTCAAAATTATCCACTAAGAAATACTCAGAATATAAGTATGGATCGAACGCAGTCTTTCTTCATTAATATAGGTAACAAGATTACAACATCATTGGGATAACAGTATTATATGTCTCCAAAAGAATAATTATAAATTATGAAAGTCTAAACTCGTTTTCCTTTTGGCCTTATATATAACATTAAAAGAGTAAACTAGATAAAAGTGAATCCTCAGGATCAGGGGATCCTAAGGATTTTGCTATAAAGAATCTAATATTGTAATGAAAAGCATGAGTCTTCCTGGTCTCTCGTTATCTTTCCTACCTCAGACGCTGCCTTTTCCTTTTAGGGCCTGGTGCTGCTTTGTCGATTGAACGGCTATTGACCAATCTGCATCTTCTGCACACAAGGATAGTAAAAAGTCAGTTTCTTGTGCTAGATTTATCTAGTTTGTTACCAAGTACTTTTATCCAACTTTAGCTATTATTTCCTTTATTTTGATCCTGTTAGCTCTGCTATATTCTTTAACATTCGATGGATAAAAAACAGGTCTGGCAGTGTCGATTATGCTTACAAGGGGCTCGTAGCAGTTGGTTTTCTCTTCTCCTTCATTTTCCTTATAACTCCATAACCCCCGCTATCCCTATTTTACTCCAACATTTAGCATAAAACCTGTATTTCCTTAGCTCCCGGGTGCTGAGTTTAAGCGTCATGAAACCCCGACAACCCGACCAAGCGCTTTCACAACCCCTTTTCACGTCACATCCCACGAAAACATGTGCTTTAAACCCACACTGTCCGATCTATTCCGCCGCGATCGGACAGCGTTCATACCTCCCACCGCCGAAACATGCCCTCACTTTAACTCGTGAGGAAAGTGGTTGCCCACCGGTCCCATCCACCATGTGTCATGCTATAAACGTGATCGTGCGCCCATGTATGAATACCGCTGCAGCTCCAAAGGTGGTGCGATAATACCGCTTACGACCATTTTCCCGTTCCCCCCCTCGTTATCATCCACACAACTTCCGCCCCCGATCACCGTTGGATCTGTCTGCCCGAGATCCAACGACTTGTGATCGTCCTTCACCTCACCTTCCCGATAACCCCTGTCGCGTTGTCTCTGCTGTTGATCTGTGCAATCCGATGGCTCATAATCACTCCGCCCTTCTTCCTCCCAATATCTCCCTCCGAATCAATCTCAGCCGTTCATCTGCGTGATCCAACGGCTGTTGTTTATTCCCCGTCCTGCTCATTTGTTCACCATGCAGTCTTCGCGTCCATAACCATTCTGTGCCCCCGAAGGACGAAGGTGGCTAGCTACCTGTACCCGAGCAATTACTCCTCAATAACTGCATTTGTCAAGGAAAGAGAGCCGTGAAGGAAAGAGCAGTTGAAAGCATTAATCAGTCTTGGAGCTTTATTCATATTACTCTCCACCTGCTTGAGGAGTACAACAGAACATTAAAGAATGTCAAATTCATCCACTGAAGCAATCAGATTGTATCAGAGAGTTAAGGTGGTTGGTGGTCCATTATGACCCCTCCATGCATAGAACAACAAGATATTTTTGTAATAGAACTCTATATATACCCAGAACACAGATGTAGTGGGGTTGATGGTTGTTGTTTTGATGTAAGGTTCAACTTCTGGAGACTGTAACTACTATGATACTTGCAGCGTATGGTCTTCATTTTCAACTAATACAAGCTTCTTTTGTTGTTAATTTCTCACTTTCCATTTCTACTTTTTTCTAGGCTGTGACTGTTATGTATTTTTCATGTGCTCTTGATGTTTAGCATTAGAGAGGCTGTCATCCCACCTCTGTGTTAAAATCTAGTATGTACCATTGAATGTGCTATGCATGTTTTTGTTTTGCTTAGTGCCAGAAAGCTATCATCCTGTCTATGCATTAGGAAATAGATTTGCAGACCTCTTTATTGGTTACAGCCGCCCATCATAGGGTCATGTGCATTTGCTGGTGTGGTCAGTATTCTCCATGTTCACCTAATCCTCAAACTATGAGTAATTGGTGGTCTAAAGCCTTGGAGTCTGAGGGTGTTCACCCATGTTTGGAGTTAAGCATAATAGAAGTGGTTATCTGGCTTGACTATGCATCATTCCTTCCATTCATCCATTTCCAACATTTTGTTGAGTTTGTAATGTTCCTGAGCATCTCTGAGATACAACCTATGAGAGTTTCTTGGGGTGATAACATTAATTGGTACCGTTGCCGGGGAGAGGAGATTGAAGCTCAGATTCCCTGGGAGATGACACAGTTCCAGATTTTGATGATAGACAAGGTATGGACACATTTCTGGTTGTAATCATCTATCTGGCGACTCCACATTGCAGTTCTGTCTCAGTTTGTGAGGCATACTTGAAGAAATCCTCAGAAATCACCATCTGAACCAGTGCCTGACCCTGAGAATATTGTTAAACCAAGGAAAAAATTGCAGAAAGGAGCATCAGGATCAGGTAAGCCTAAGAAAACTTATGCATTTCTGAAAGATAAGGCTGTAGTTGAGAATATACAATTGGAAGATATTGAGTCTAGTGTTGCTAGTGAGAAACTTCCTTCAGAGATTCATACAGCTCCTTATTCAGTTAGTTCCCCTTTGAATCTTAGTCCAAAAAGAGCTTCCCATATATTCCATAGCATCCCTTCGTCTCTGTCATCCATTTCATTGTTTCATACTGCTCAATCTGCCAATGTTCTTCCACATACCCCAGTCATGGCAGGCTAGCAAGCACCCACGAAGATAGAAAGAATTGTCGCTGCTAGATATGGACCTTTGGTTTTGCCTGTTCTTTTGAATCCCATGCCTGTGGGAGAATATAAAAAATATATGCCCAAGTTTATTGGTATAGAGGGAGTGACAGCAGAAGAACACCTTGAGGCTTTTTATAGTTATGCTGATAACTTAGATATAAGTGAAAATGATGTGTGGATGAGAGTTTTTGTATAGAGCCTTGATGGAGAGGCCAAAAAGTGGTTTAGAGAACTAGCCCCTAGATCTATTACTGATATTGAAGCCTTAGATGAAACATTTTTGAAGCACGGGGAGATAAAAAGGACTTACTATATTATCATACGGAGTTTGGAAACCTAAAGAGGGAGAATGGGGAATCTTTGCCTGATTTTAATAAAAGATTTAACCGTATGTATAGTAAGATACCAACTTAGGTAAATCCTAGCCCCACCTCTACCAAACTCACTTATGCCAATGCTTTTGACTCTGATTTCTACCTATTATTGAGAGAAAGAGGATGTGCCACTCTAGCTGACATGCAAGATGCAGCACTGGAGGTGGAGTCTAATATCATGGCTATAGAAAAGCTAAAGAGTCATGTTGATAGAACGAGGTAGAGAGGTGAGGCTTCTTCTTCCTCTGCTTCATCTTCAGAACCCAAATTAGACAAAATGACTAAGATGATAGAGTCATTTGCTGCTGAAATATCTAAGTTGAAGGTTGAGCAGAATTCAGGAAAGACAGGGCAGCAGAACACATTTGCTCCAAGAAATCCAAATCCATTCATAAGAGCAAATGAACAGTTACAAATGATTCAGAGGGGTAAAGAAACAAATGAAAAACAAAAGGTTAAAGCTCCTTTCCAGAATGTAGTCATGGAGGAGGAACAGTTTGAAGATGAGGATGAAATTCATTGCATGGAAGATAAAGGCAGTGCTGCCTTTTTAACATTGGCTGCATACAAAGAATCACTGCTGCAGAACCAAATAAGTCAAGAATGGGACAGAGAGGATGTTCTACAGACTGGTGAACGACAAAGATACAGTCTGAGGTCAAATGCAAAAAATGTCAATGAGAATCCTGCCCAAAGAGCTGTTGTCCAAACAGAGTCACAGAATGGTAGGCAGAGAAGACCAACAATTGATCCAGTCATCCTCAAAGCTCCAGTTTAGGAGGTAAGAGGTTCTGATATGTTACCTTCCTCTTTCAGCTTTGAATCAGAAGTCCAGAAGTTAAAAATATTTGTGCCTGTGGTAGAATTGGTAAAGAGTGAAGTGTTTAGAAAGCCTATCCTTGAAGCTCTTGAGCTGGAAATCACACAAATCTCCATTGACTCTGTCAATTTGCAAGATGATAATCCTGCTATTGTGCTTAGCCCCATGATTGAACCTACTAATAATAATTCTCCATCATTTTATGTCTCCTTGACCATTCATGACAAAATCCTCCACAATTGCCTGCTAGACACAGGGGCCAGCCACAATCTGATGCTTAAAGTTGTCATGGAAGAGTTAGGCCTTGATATCACTAGAACATATCATGATTTATTCTCTTTTGATTCAAGTTTAGTGAAATGCCTAAGATTAATCAAAGACCTGGCCATCACCTTAACTCAGCTGCCCATGAAAAGTATGATGATGGATATTGTGGTAGCAGATGTCCCTCCCAAGTTTGGCATGATGTTGTCCAAAGGATGGATTAAGAGACTAGGTGGGACATTACAGAATGATCTATCTTATGCCACTATCCCAATCTTTGGAGGAGAAAGCAGGAGATTGTACAGAGAAGCATAGTTGTCATACATCATTAGTGATGAGAAGAATCCTACTAATCATCCCATATATGTTGTGGACACTGATTTTGGAGCATGTACCCTCCAAATAGAAGAATCCCAGAAGGCCTCAATGCAGATTAGGAAACCACCAGTAAACCAGGCCGAGGAAGAGCAAGGAAGTTATGTTTGGGAGATGTTCTTCGATGGAGCATGTTCCAGGGAAATTGCAGGAGTAGGGGTGGTGCTGGTATCTCTAGAGCAAGAAAGCACACATCTGTCTTTCAAGCTGGCTTTTCAAGTCACAAACAATATAGCTGAGTATGAAACTCTGATATTGGGCCTTAACGTAGCGAAATACAGAGGAATCAAGAATCTAAAGGTGTTTAGGGATGCTGATTTGATCATTTAGCAAGTAAACAAAACATTTCAAGCAAATCACCCAAGGCTAAAAGCATACAGAGATGAGGTATGGAGACTCAAAGATTCCTTTGATTATTTCTGTATTTCATATATCTCTAGAGCCAAAAATCAACTTGTTGATTCCCTTGTTGTGTCTGCTAGCCTATTTATCCCTCCCATGCCTCCCAAACTAGTATATGAAGTCCAAATGAAATATAGACCATCCTTTCCTGATAATGTCCACCATTGGAAAGTTTTTGATCATGATGAGGAATTGAATAGGTTCTTGCAATTCATTGATGAGTTTTCCGAAATGCAAATTGACCAAGAAAATTAAGCCTTGGAAGAAAGCCCCAAATTCCAACTTAGAAATAAAATTGGTAAAGATAGCATTGTCCAGCTTCTCAACAATCATATTCCTAAGGGTTTAATTCCTCTAGAAAGACTGTTTGACCAAAATGATGTGCCTTACAAGGCTACCCAAAAAGAAGATCAATTTGCAGTCTGTAAGCATGATATAGGGAGTCCAGATCAGCCTAGATACATAAATCTGTCCACTCATCTGTCTGCTGATCAATATTCTGAATACTGCAATTTAATGAAGAAATTTGCTGATGTTTTTTCCTGGGAATATAGTGACCTAAAAACCTATGATAAAAAGATTATTCAGCATAAAATCCCTCTAGAGAAAGACACCATACCTTTCGAATAGAAGCTGAGACCAATAAACCCTCTGTTCCTTCCTTTGATTGAAAAAGAAATTAAAAAGTTGTTGGCTGCCAAAATCATAGTCCCTCTCAGATATTCCTAATGGGTAGCCAACCTAGTAGTGGTGAGGAAGAAAAGTGGAGAAATCAGACTCTGTGTTGATTTCAGAAACTTAAACAAATGCTCTAATAAAGACAACTATCCTCTACCCAAGATGGATCATTTGCTACAAAAAGTCTCAGGAGCCAAAGTAATGTCTTTCTTGGATGGATTTTCAGGTTTTAATCAGATTGTTGTGCATCCAGATGACCAAGAGAAGACTGCATTCACCACTCCTTGGGGCATTTTTATGTATGCCAAGATGCCTTTTAGGTTGATAAATGTTGGAGCTACCTTTTAGAGAGCTATAGATATAGCATTTGTGGGAGAGAAGGATAAATTTGTCCTTATCTACCTTGATGAGATAACAATATACTCCAGTAGCCATCAAGATCATCTACAACATTTAAAGAAAGTGTTTCTGAACTACAGGAGGTTTGGGATTTTAGTCAATCCTAAAAAATCACAATTTTCTTTAGAAGAAGGCAAGTTGTTAGGACATATTGTTTCTGCTGCAGGTGTCCGAATTGACCCAGAAAGAGTAAAAGCAATACAGACCCTGTCTGTCCTGAGATCGAAGAAGGACATCCAGTCCTTTCTGGGCAAGATTAATTTTGTGAGGAGGTTTATACCAAATTTTGCAGAATTGCTGAAGCACATTACCTCCATGCTAAAAAACGGGTTGGAAATTAGATGGACTGATGTAGCAAGAAAATCATTTGAATCTATTAAAAAAGCCATTATGGAAGCTCCCACTCTAAGTAGTCCAGATTACAGCAAGGAGTTCCATATATTCTCTTTTTCCTCTAATGACACCATTGCAGCAGTTTTATTGCAAGCAGATGAAGAGGGCTCAGAGCATCCAGTGGCATTTTTCGGCAAAAACTTAAGGGATGCTGAACTGAGGTATGACATTATTGAAAAACAAGCATATGCTCTTATCAAATCTTTTAAATCTTTCAGAGTTTACATTCTGTATTCCAAGATAATTGCATATGTACCGTCTGTTGCAATAAAAGATGTCTTAACACAACTTGATGCTGATGGAAGAAGGGCTAAATGGATTGCAAAGTTGATTGAATTTAATATAGAAGTGAAGCCCACCAAACTTGTCAAAGGTCAGGGTCTTGCCAGGTTGTTAGCTGAAGAAAATTGCAGAACATTGGACATACATTTCATGGGCAAAATTGCAGAAAATGGTCAGGCAGAAGAAGAAGAAGCAGCTGAACCAGAGAGAAAGCAGTCAGTGGCTCAAAGTCTAGCTTCTTGTGATTGGTATTCTGCAATAGTTAAATCTTACTAAAGCTAGAAATCTCTCCAGGCTTAAGGACAAGTCAAGCTAGGACTATAAAGCTTAGGGCAGCTAAATATTGCATTAATCAAAATTTGCTTTATTGGAGGGATCCATCTGGAGTGCTTTTGAGGTGTCTAGACAAAGAACAATCAATGGAGGTTATGCAGCAGTTTCATTCCAGCATGTGTGGAGGAAACCATTATTGGAAAACCACTGCCCACAAGATCCTCAGAGCCGGATATTACTGGCCCTCCTTATTTTCTGATGTATTTTCATTTGTTAAATCTTGTGACAGGTGCCAAATATTTGAAGGAAAGCAACAGTTGAAGTCCCTGCCCTTAAAACCAATACATGCAAAAGGACCTTTTCAGTAGTGGGGCTTGGATTTCATTGGAGAGATCAATCCACACTCTAGTGGACAACACAGATGGATATTAGTAGCCACTGATTATTTCACTAAGTGGATTGAAGCAATCCCGACCAGAAAGGCTGATCATAATGTGGTCATGAAGTTTTTAATTGAAAATATCTTTACCAGATTTGGCTATCCACATAAATTAGTCACAAACAATGCAGAAGCTTTCAGGGCAAAAGAGTTGGTGGATATGTGTGATTCAATGGGCATTAAGCTAGTTCATTCCACCTCATATTATCCTCAAGGTAATGGTCTAGCAGAATCCTCTAACAAAAGCCTGATAAGGATAATCAAAAAGTTGTTAGAGGACAACAAAAAGAATTGGGATTCTAAGCTCAAGTATGCACTGTGGGCTGACAGAGTAACCATTAAGAAATCCATAGGAAATTCTCCATTCAGGCTGGTATATGGCACTGAAGTTGTATTCCCAATTCAGTTAACTATCCCTGTGGCAAAGTTCCTGCAACCAGAACAGAATGAGGAAGAAGACATGGCAAAAAGGATCACTGACTTAATAGAGGTATATCAGATTAGAGAACAACAGGTTGAAAAGGCTGCAGCACATCAGAAAAAGATCAAGGAAGTTTTTGACAGAAAGACAAAATTAGTTAATTTTCAGGTTGGAGACTTGGTTCTGAAGTGGGATGCACTAAAAGAGAAGAAAGGCAACCATGGGAAATTTTATGCTTTCTGGACAGGGCCTTTTATCATTTCTCAAATCCAAGGGAACAACACCTTCATGCTAAAAAGTATGGGAGGAGAGGCAGTTTTTGATGGCCCGGTTAATGGGAGGTTTCTGAAAATTTATGTGATTTAAGGTCCTGTGGCCTTAAACTTGTAAATATTTTATTTTATCAGTCTTAGTGTAGGTTCAGTCAGACTCCATGCCCAATGGAACATTAGGAATTTAGCTAATTTGTTTTCATCAAGAAGGCATTGATCTGCAGGTTCTTGAGACCTCACAGGGAGGATTTCATCCCCAAAAGGAGCCAGTGTTAGCTCTGCTATATTCTTCAACATTCGATGGATAAAAAACAGGTCTAGCAGTGCCGATTATGCTTACAAGGGGCTTGCAGCAGTTGGTTTCCTCTTCTTCTTCATTTTCCTTATAACTCCATAACCCCCGCTATCCCTATTTTACTCCAACATTTAGCATAAAAGTTGTATTTCTTTAGCTCCCGGGTGCTGAGTTTAAGCATCATGAAACCCCGATAACCCAACCAAGCGCTTTCACAACCCCTTTTCACATCACATCCCATGAAAACACGTGCTTTAAACCCACACCGTCCGATCTATTTCGCCACGACTGGACGACGTTCGCACCTCCTGCTGCCAAAACATGCCCTCGCTTTAACTCGTTGGGAAAGTGGTTTCCCGCCGGTCCCCTCTGTGACGTGTCATGCTATAAACATGATCGCGAGCCCATGTACGAATACCGCCGCAGCTCCAAAGGCGGTGCGATAATACCGCTTACCGCCATTCGCCCATTCCCTCACTCGTTATCATCCGCGCAGCTTCCGCCCCCGATCACCATTGGATCTGTCTGCCTAAGATCCAACAGCCTGTGATAGTCCTTCACCTCACCTTCTCAATAACCCCTGTCACGTTGTCTCTGCCGTTGATCTGTGCAATCTAATGGCTCATAATCACTCCGCCCCACTTCCTCCCAATATCTCCCTCCGAGTCAATCTCAGTCGTTCATCTGCATGATCCAATGGTTGTTGTTTATTCCCTGTCCCACTCATTTGTTCGCCATGCAATCTTCACGTCCATAACCATTCTGTGCCCCCAAAGGACGAAGGTGGCCAGCTACCTGTACCCAAGCAGTTACTCCTCAATAGTTGCATTTGTTAAGGAAAGAGAGCCGTGAAGGAAAGAACAGTTGAAATCATTAATCAGTTATGGAGCTTTATTCATATTACACTCCACCTGCTCAAGGAGTACAGCAGAACATCAGAGAATGTCAAATTCATCCACTGAAGCAATCAGATTGTATCGAAGACTCGTATCAGAGAGTTGAGGTGGTTGGTGGTCCATTATGACCCCTCCATGCATAGAACGACAAGATATTTTTGTAATAGAACTCTATATATACCCAGAACACAGATGTAGTGGGGTTGATGGTTGTTGTTTTGATGTAAGGTTCAACTTCTAGAGACTGTAACTACTGTGATACTTGCAGTGTCTGGTCTTTATTTTCAGCTAATACAAGCTTCTTTTGCTGTTAATTTCTCACTTTCCATTTCTACTCTGTTCTAGGTTGTGCCTATTATGTATTTTTCATGTGCTCTTAATGTTTAGCATTAGAGGGGCTATCATCCCACCTCTGTGTTAAAATCTAGTATGTATCATTGAATGTGCTATGCAGGTTTCTGTTTTGCTTAGTGCCAGAGAGCTGTCATCCTATCTATGCATTAGGAAATAGATTTGCAAACCTCTTTACTGGTTGCAGCCAGCCATCACAGGGCCCTGTGCATCTGCTGGTGTGGTCAGTATTCTCCATGTTCACGTAATCCTCAAATTATGAGTAATTGGTGGTCTAAAGCCTTGTAGTCTGAGGGTGTTCACCCATGTCTTGAGTTAAGCATAGTAGAAGTGGTTATCTGGCTTGAATATGCATCATTCCTTCCATTCATCCATTTCCAACATTTTGTTGAGTTTGTAATGTTCCTGAGCATCTCTGAGATACAACCTATGAGAGTTTCTTGGGGTGATAATAGATCCAGAAGTAGAGATAACCATGTAAGGTTAAATGCTGAAATAAGCTATTTTCAAAGAGAAAACATACCTTTTTTCCTGACCCAACATACTCCCCAGGTTACCTTATTGCATGTCATCATGTAATTAAATAATTGATGTGTAGCTGAGTTAGGGAGTAGGCAAGATATTACCCCTCCTTATAATTTCTAAAGCCATTTTTCTTCTTTAGTATAGCGAAATCCTGGGTAACATGTTCATCCTTCAAGGTGTAGTCACATCGATACTTATCTGGAAGAACCATATGATTGGAGTCCTATATCGACATCCTATCCATTCAGGCCCCATGGTTAAGACCATGCTATTGTACTTGTAGAAACGAGAGGAGGCAGCTTTAAAGTCTATGTATCCAAATGGTTCTCGATTTCTAATAGTAATGTTGGAGACTTCCCACCTTTGTCTGGATACAAACAAGGCTTCCTCCTTAATCTCTTAGAAGTACTCCTTTCTAGCTTGTATAATACCTGTGTGAAATGGACCCAGTTGGCCCATAACACTATCTCCCTTCATGAACTGCATGTGTCTAGCCGAGAGATGTAGGGGTTTGGTTGGTTCCCCTCTTACCCATAAGTCAATCCCTTCTTTACACGTCCTAAAAATATTGTGAGCCTTGGACCACTTGAGTTGATTTGTAGCAAACGAGAGAAATGCCTAGAGTTGTACATCCCCTATAAAGGGCCCAGGTTTGTTTTCCATGTTGTCTTCCAGAAAGAAATTGTGCATATAAAGTTCACAGAGGAGGCGTTGTAGCTACTTGTCCTATTCTCTAAAGCATTTGACAAAGTACAGGGTAGTTTTGATTTCCACAAGCTTGGCAACCTTAGCAGATTTGATTTTCAGCAGGAGGAACCTTTCCATGATGAATAGGGCATAATTTGTAGCAGGGGCTCTGCATGATAGGGTGTTTCAATAAAGAGAGCAGATAGTGTCAAACTTCTCTTTAGCCTTCTGTAATTTTTCTTGTGCTTTCTCAACCTTTTTCTGTTCAGCCTTGTACTAAGCAAAGGTGTCATCTTCAGTTATGGTTAGTGCCTCAAATTTCTTGCTCAACTCTTGATGTTCATGCAGAGGCACTACCTATTCTTTGTACTAGGCTAATTCCTGTTGAACCTTCAGTAGTTCATTCTGTAGTCTGCTAATAAATGCTTCCCTACTAGCGGAATATAAGCAGGTGTCTCCTCTGTTTGGGTTTCTCCATCCTGGGTCTCATTGGGATCGGTTTGAACAATAAATTCCTCTTGAATCATGCAATGACCAATTTGAATGTGCTCTTCAGCTTCTATTTGAACAGTAATATCCATGATGCAGTAGTCTGTTTGGGTCTCTTGTGAGAAAACACAGGGGTCTTCTGTCTGTATTTTAGTGTCTTTTACAAGACATGGCTCTGTCTGATTTTCCATTGGATAGGTCAAAAGATCCTCGGTTTGGGTTTCAGCATCCTTCCCAGAACAATGTTCTGTCTGTGTGCCTGTGGTCTCTTTTTCTACTTTCAAATTCCTGGATCTAATGGCTTCTTTTAACCACTGCCTTAGATGCCCAATTATTTTCTTCTGCTTTCTATACTTCTTAAGCATTTTTCTGAGCCTATCCTTGTAGGACTTCTTTATTAAAGGACTTCCAATCGGTGGTGGGTTAACTGCATTTTCCTCTAGTTCCTGTATAGGTGGTATTGTGTTAGCATCAGGGAGGGTTCCAACTGGAACTGTATATCCCGATGGGGCTTCACCTTCTAGCTCCTCTTTGTCATAGATTTCTTTTTCAAGAGATCCTAATACAATGGTATCTCCTGAAAAAATTCGTTCTCCTGGTTTTCTTCTGGGTAGGCCTTGTCCTGAGAGGACTTTGAAAAAATAATATTGCCTGGTTAATTTACATCTCCCAGGGTTTTATCTGTAAGATGTTCTTCAACTGGGAGGTCCACTAGACCAGTGTCTGCTGTCTGATTTTCTTCTCTAATGACTTATTCTTCATGCACCTCCGCTTTAAGGGGTTTTTCCACAGAAGGGATTGCCTCCCTCTGTTCTTCCACGAAATCAATGAATGGCAGGGTTTGCTCACAACTAGGGCTGTCAGTAGGGGAAGACTGGTTGGGGGTAAAATTTTGTTCTTCAACATTCCCAAATTGTTCTCTACCCTCGCCAAATATTCCCATGTTTTCCAATACCCTGGCCACTTCCTCCTCATAGTCTTGTAAAGGGGAATTTTGCAGACTTGGAGGTGGTGTGCGGGATGGTCCAGCCTCATATGTTTGACTTAGGATACGTTGTTGGGCTCTCACTCGCACAAAGTGCCTATGTTTTGTTGGGTTCATAGGCATAGAGGAATTCTTTATTTTCAGTATCCTTCTCGGACCTGGCGTTCTTGGCCCTTATCGATCTGTTACTGTGTTTTCTGGGGTTGAGCCAAAGTAGGATTTACAACATTGTCCCAATTTAACTGCTACTGGGCCAGTCCATTCATGATAATCAATTTTGATCAATCCATGATGACTGATTACTTTGTGTGGGTCCTTAGCTATCCTAACTCGACGGGTGACATCATGTAATATGAAATTCAAATAAAATGGAAAATTAACTGAAATTTTTTGCCTTAAAATGGCTAGAAGTTTCAGTTGGTCGGGCTTTACCACATCATGTCGACCATCGCATGTAATGTACCTATGCAAGATGATGGCCAATTCTTGCCACGATTGCCTTAAAGCCGAAAGATGTATCCCTTTTCCTATTCGCACCAGTTGCTCACCTGGATCCTGGAATACTTCAACCGCATTCTTTTCTATCCATTTGGTTCCCTTAGCCAGAAGTCCAATGAACTTGGCTATAACCACTTCCATGACCATTATACTTCTTCCTCTTACCACTTTGTTGTCGTTCTGCAAATTCTGTAGAAATTCCAACGCCAGCTCCTCATGAAATCCCTACAATCTATTTAGATATTGTAGCCATCCTACGCACTTGAGAATTGCATGGGCTTGATCCAATACCATAAGCACTGGAGGTTCATTCCGAATAGCTCTTCCTCCCATGGCTTCTATACCTATGACTGGTTTACTTGTATGCAATTGTTTTACACTTCTACAATTCAGAACAGCAGCAAAGAACATTACAACAATTAACAGAGAAATGACAATGTTTTGATAGTTAATATCATATTTAGTTAAGTCATTTGTCCCATCAACCACACTTAACATAGGGTCATGAGTCTACATGCCAACCATAATGGTTTCCATCCTTTTCCCAATCATAAATACTTCCTAATTATTATGCATTCATAATCATCATGCAGTCCTTACCCAAAAATTAATTCAAATGATTATCACACAATTATCCATAACTATCACACATGTCGTGCATATGCAGGCCATCCCCCCTTTGACGAGAAAAGGGAATCCATGTCCTTTAAGCATGTGAAAAGCAATCGAAAGCATTGACAATCCATAAATGTCGGCAACTAATCCAAAAAACAGTGTGCTAATTGATAAGGAAATTAAAGCAATACACATCATCGGATGTGAAATAGCCAAAAAAATTAAAATAGAGATTTTAATTCATTATGGCAAAAGATTTTTACCATAAGTAGTATTAATAAGAAAGGCATACTCGGTGATATGTATTAATGGTGGTGGTAAATTGATAGGACCATTAGAATATAATGAGTATATAACATAAGTTACCATGCAGGTCAACTTGCAAAAGTGTTGTTCAAATGGAAAATTCCCTTGAGAAACACATCCATAGGTGGTAAGAGCTAGAGAACATTTGGCAGTCTAAGATGATACTCCAATACCACAAGTAGAGCCGTTGCTTCCCTTAGGCGTCCATAGCCTCGACAAGGTTGCTTTTTAACCATACAAATGAGCTAGAGTCCTCCTTTTAGTATGTAGATGGTTATTCTTTTCTTGTCATAAAGAGACCACTATGCTAGCATGGTGAGAAAATGACCATAGTGCCATTCACCTGGATATAACAAAGTGAACAAGTTGGCTTGTGATGAGACCCTCTGTCCTTCTGACAGTTTTAAGCATCAAGAAGGTCATTACCTTGGTTTAGTGGCCAAATTGGAATGTCACCCATTACATCCTTATGATCATGGTAGGCTAACGCGAGATGAGACTAATCCAATAATGAAAAAGGTATTATAGACTTTATGTGAAGTTTCTTATGTTACTTAGTTCAATGGATCGAAAAGATTGCAAATAACATAAGTACATAAGCAAGTTGCAAACACATTAGAACACATCAACACAACAAAATTTAATAAAGGAGTTCACCAGACTCCCTGGCTACGTCTCCTGGTCCTATAGCTTCCAATGCTGACTGCTTTATTTTGTCTTCAAATTTTTTTTACAGGTATGACCTCAAAAACAGAGACTCAAATGAGAAAATGGACCTCACCATTGCGTTCAGCTTGAAATTTCAGCTTGAAATAACTAACCTTGATTACTAAAACTTAGTAATAACACATGCTTAATAAAACATGCTTCACTTGTCATGAATTCGGACAATATGCCACGAAGTGTCCACACAACAAAATAAACCAAGAATACCTTAGGAGGAGAAGCAGGTGAAGCTTTGGCTTCATAGTTTGATCTTGACTTCACTCTTATCACATGCATGGCCAACATAGTGATGGGGAGAATGTGGTACTTGGACTCAGGTGAATCGCTCCACGTGAGAGGGTGTAGAGAGCTTTTTAGTGACCTGGTGGAGAAATATATCAAGATTCACATCAAGTTTGGGGATGAAAAAAGGTACAACGTGATCGAGATTGGTATAGCCACCTTTTAGAAGGAGTCAGAATCCCCTCTCAGACTCAAGGATGACATGTTTGTTCCAGTCGTTAAGAAAAATATCATCTCTATTGCATTTCTGGAACATCATGGTTATGATGTGAGCTTTAGCAAAGGTAAATCATTCTTGAGACACATAGCCACTAGATAGGTGAAGCATATCAGGTTTCATGTGAAGGACATGTATAAACTAGATGTGGAAGATTATGTTTCATTAAGAAGTAAGGGAGAGAAAGTGGAGAGTTGTGATGACGATGAACTTTGGCAAATAAGACTTGTCCAATTACATCATGGTGCCTTGAAGATTATGTACCGAATAACCACTAGCCTCCCTAAAGGAGCACTTGAGCAGCAGGATGTATGAAAATGATGTACCTTGGGAAGTATGCAAAATCCACATTTCATGATCCGGACATCAAATCACATGTATTATTGGAAGGATCCACTCAGATGTCTCCCAAAATCCACATTCCATGATCCAGACAGCAAAGCATGTTTATTATTGGAATGATCCACTCAGATGTCTATGGACCTTTCTCAATAGCCTCCACTACCAAACACAAATATTTTTTAATTTCTATTGATGACTTCTCAAAGAAGTGTTGGATATTCTTCATGCAGAAGAAAGATGAGACATTCTCCAAGTTCATAGAATTCAAGGCATTGGTTGAGAAAGAAACTGGAAAGAAGGTGAAGTATCTCAAGAGTGATAATGGAGGTGAGTATATTTTGAATTACTTCAAGGATTTATGTGTGAAAGAAGGCATTCTAAGAGAGTTAACAACACCCCACAACCCGCAGTGGAATGTGGTAACTCAGAGGAATAATTGGAGCATTGTGGGAGAAACAAGAGTTATGCTACATGAACAAGGCTTACCTATGCATTTTTGGGTTGAGGAATACCTATGCATTTTTGGGTTGAGGAATACAACACAGTAGTCTATATGCAGAACCGATGTCCTGATCAAATTCTTGGTATGATTACACTGTAGGAGGATTTCTTGAGGAGAAATCCATATGTGTCATACTTCAAGATTTTTGGAGCCTCTGTTTACTTCCATGTCTCTAAATAATCAAGGAAGAAGCTTGAATTGATAGCAGAGTTGGGGATATTTATGGGTTACATAGAAACTCGTCACAACTACCATTTGTACTTTCCATTCCTCAAACTGACAGTTGTGAGAATGGATGTAAAATTTGATGAGGAGAAACGGATGCGGTGCTCTCTTGAGAGGGAGCTTTAGCTCCCAAAAAAAGAGGTTGTTTTAGCTCCAAAGGAGGATCCTTAGGAATTTGTGGAGTAGCCACAAATTGAGGAGAAGAGAGTGGAGACATCCACTCAAGCATAACCATCCAGAGAAGGTAGCAATAAAACCAATGAAACTAATAGACTTGTACAGGATGCGAGGGAGAATGTGGGATCTCCTTCAAATTTGCATAAGCAAAGGAGATCACCTACGAGGCACACTAGCTACATATCCCTAATGACTGAAATGGTGGAGAACGAGCCATCCTCTTTCAAGGAAGTAGTAGAGAAACCTATATGGGTTGATGAAATAGTGGAGGAATATGAATCCATTGTAAAGAAATGTTTGGGATGTGGTCCCAAGACTGGAAGACAAATTAGTTGTCGGTTTGAGATGGATCTTCAAGGTTAAGCATGCAATATATGGAAGCACGGAGAAATATAAGGCCAGATTTGTGGCCAAATGATTTTCTCAAGTTGAGGGAATTGACTATGATGAGAGCTTTGCTGTTGTAGCAAGGTATTCATTGATTAGAGAAATTCTTGCTTTGGCTACGTAGATGGGGTGGAACATCCACCAAATGGATGTAAGAATGATATTTCTCAATGAGTTTATTGAGGAGGAGGTGTACGTCGAGTAACCAAAAGGTTTTGAGCAATTTTATCAAGAGTCTCATGTGTGTTGACTCAAGCGAGCATTGTACAGTCTCAAACAAGCACCCTATGCTTGGTACACCAGTATCGACAATTATCTCACTGGTTTGAATTTCACCAAAAGTGAAGCGAATGAAAACCTCGATCACATCTTGGTAGAAGGTAAATTTGCTACTATTGTCTTATATCTTGATGATTTAATTTTAACAGGTGATGAGCAGCTGATCCAATCTTGGAAGGGGGACCTTGCAAGGGAATTTGAAATGAAGCACATGGGTCTCATGCACTACTTCTTTGGTTTGGAAGTATGGCAAGGCGATGGGGAAATTTTTGTGGCTCAAGACAAGTATGAAAATGAGATACTACAGAGATTCGTCATGTAGAGTTGTAAATCCATGGAGACACCTCTAGCACCCAACTGGAGGAAAGAGGATGCCACTTCAAGCGAGGAAGTGAATGTTACCATTTATCAGTAGTTAGTGGGTTCACTGATGTATCTTTTGAAAACAAGGCCAAATATGTGCTATGAAGATAACCGGCTGAACGAAGCTATTGTTTGGCCAACCAAATTGTATTAGAAGGAACCTAAGCATGGTTTATGGTACCTCAAATGCACCATGTAGTATACATAGGGACGAATTAGCCACAAGGACAACAACCCCCACATGATAGATAGAGAGGAGCGGCGATCCACCTACTACACATCAACACAGAAGAGCTGCCACAATCAACTTCCATCTCAAGCGAGCGAGGCACCAGCTAGATCGAGGGTTCACCTTTCTCTTGGATGGCTAGATGCACGTGCCTGGTACCAGTGGACTACTCTTTTGAGTAGATCTTATTATTTGTGCTCTTCCCATGTTTCGAGGACGAAACATGTTAAGCGGGGTGGAATGTAGTATTCCTAGGGGGGATAATATGGGTTACAAAGGGAGGTACCCAATGGAATAATAATGGGATGGGCAATAGTAATAAATAAGATGGTTAACCCGTATCATGTAAGGGACCACAAGTAGTTAGCAATAATGTAAACAACCCATGGTATTAGATAGATGGTATTGACGAAACCATGGTAATGACCCATGGTATTGTATGTATGAGGCCTATATAGAGGCTAGAGACTCAACATTGAGGGATGTCAAGGAATATTGTATGAACAGGCATATGGCTTGTGGAGTGTTCTCCTTCCTTGAAGGAGAACACTACACAAGCCATATGCCTATTCATACAATATTCCTTGAATGAACAGGCATATGGCTTGTGGAGTGTTCTCCTTCAAAACTCAAGTCATCCAGACTTCACAACATCAAGCTCAAACTGCCTAGTCTCCCTAACTTTCTTCTGCATGATGTTCTTTATCTCCCAATGTTGTGGAAAAACTTTTGGTCCTTGGTTCACATTCTCCCGCAAAGGAACTCAATTCACATGTTTGATGGAAAGGTTGAGGTGAGAAAAGAATTAGGCAACTCACTTGTTATGATTGGGATAGAAGAAGAAAGACTCTTAAAGTTGAAAGGAACCTCTGCTCATGCACATAATTTTTCATACAATTATCTATTTGATGAAGGTACACTACCATCCAGTATATTATGGCATGCAATATTTGGACATATAAACTATGAGAGTATTTGTTTATTGCATAGAAATAGTGTTACTAGTTTCCAAACCATTCCTAGGAAAGTTAAGCAACGTGATGCTTGTATCTTAGGAAATCACAACAAATATTCATTTCATGATTCTCATTCCAGACCACATACAAAGCTTGAATTGATTCATTTTGACTTATGTGTCCTTATGCATGTTCTTTATACAAATGGAAATAAATATATGATAACTTTTATTGACGACTATGCTAGAATATGTTGGGTATATATATTAAAGAACGAATATGAATCTTTTGAAACTTTAAAAAAAAATCATGCATGGATTGAAAACAATACACATTCTCATATTAGCTTTATTCATATTGATAATGGAAAATAATATACATCAAATGAATTTGAACACCATCTTTGCCAACATGGTATCCAACATCAAACAACAGTGCCTTACAATCCTCAACAAAATGATGTAGCTGAAAGAATGAACAAGACAATCTTAAATATGGTATATTCAATACCTTATAATCCTCAAAAAAATGATGTAGTTGAAAGAATGAACAAGACAATCTTTAATATGGTATATTCAATGATGTTTTTTAAAAATGTAAAGTTGATGTTCTAGGCTGATGTAGTTCTATGTTCAGTTTATATTAAGAACATATGTCCATCCCATGCTCTCAAAAAAAATACTCCCCCTAAAATGTGGTATGGCCACATTCCTTCAGTGAGGCATCTTAGGGTTTTTGGTTCCACATATTATACCTTAATAACTAATGAATAGAGAAACAAACTTGGTGCAAGGAGTCAAAAATGTATCTTCTTAAGGTAATCAGATATGTTATTAGATATGTCCAAAACATATCATATATATGATAAAGCCAATAAGAAGTTTATGTTGTGCATCCCTATATAAGTTGTAGGAAATTATAAATGCTTAAAGAATGTTGAAGTAAGGCATTGCCGTACATCTAACATTTTAGTTTTAAAAAGAAACTTCAAAATTTATTAATTGCTTATATGCCTTTTGAGGCCAAGTCCTAAGCAAGGCTATCATAATTTCATATGTAGAATAATTCTCATGGACCTTCACTGACCATTTTAATATTATGTTAGGCCATTAAAACAATTTTCGCATTTAACATTTAGTACTCTGCATATTTGACTAGTTTTGAAAAATGGGATAATTCTTAATATTATCATTTATGTACTATGAATATATAAGAGTGATTTTTTACCATTTCTTCATTGTATCATGCAAACATCATAAGCCATTTTGTCAATACCAATATCTTCTAATTTGTTTATTTTTGTTTTTTCATATTAATTGATGGGAATGAAAGTTTATAAAGTTGTGGAAACTATACAAATACCCAGGATATTCAAATACAAATTTATAAAACTTTTATAAAATTACAGCAATGAACTCTTTAATTTTTATGCCTACAAATGTTATATTTAACATATTTAACATGTGTCTAAATATGTATTTTACTTACTCTTTTTTTAATAAGAAGTTACTCTTCACTTTATTTTGTGAGATAAATTTGACTTAGTGGTGGAGTTGCGGTTGTGTCAACAATTATGGTTAACAGTTTTGGTTTTGGGCACCTAGTATTGGTGACTCATGGTATTACAGGTAGTTGAAGCCATTAAAAGGCTTGAATATTCTCCATTGTATTGAGCCATAATTGAGCAGTGAAATCTCAGGTTGTTAGTTGGCTTGGCTATGTTTTAGCCAAAGACAATAATAGATCTATTGTTGGCTAGTTTTTCCCCACTTGGAATTTTACGAGTAAATCATGGTGTCTACAATTTGAATATATTGTTGCTATATGTGTTTTTATTATTACGTCGTAAGGTGTTCCCTTTGAAAATAATCTCCTAGCTGCCACTCTGTATGGGTTTGCAGCTTTGGATGAGGTGTTAGATGTTTGAAAAAATACTGGCCATTGGATCACAACTGACTCCTCCTACTTGAATTGTTAACTGACCCATGCTCCTCTAGATTTTTAACTTCATATTCAACCTTCGAAGCCTTTTTCATTGAACGGGAGATTTATTAGTGCTTGAACCAGGTCGGGCTTTTCAATTTCTTCAACAGTCGAGGTTTCTGTTGTTTCTTTAGATATGCTTGGACCTTTGTGTGAGGTGGATTCTAGGGTGATGGGATTCTACAAGAGACCCCACCCTTTACAGGTTATCCTTCTCATTTCTACACGATTCAACAGATGATCAACTCCTCCTCCATGGTTAGTTTAATTCTCTATTTCTCTTGCTTACAGAAGAATTTATATGAATCTAAGGTATGGGTTCTGAATTACAGGTGTGCAAGCTTCTAGGGTCCCATTATTGTTTTTATAAGAATATGAGATTGCAGGGTCCCATTTTTGTTTTTGGGTGCACGATCTATATGATGTCTCTCCCTCAACCTATGTATATTATGGTTTACTCCTACCATAAGCTCCCTCAAAGCCTCAATGTGAACCTTGGAAGCTTTATGGAACACTCTAAGCTTTCAGGATATTTTCAAGATTCATCCTTGGAATTCCAGGCGAAGATACTGGAACGATCAGGTTTAGGAGAAAAAACTTATATTCATGTTGCAGTGCATTGTATTCCCCCTCGAATTTCCATGGTGACAACATGAGAAGAGGCCGACAGGTCATGTTTGGTTCCCTAGGCAATCTTTTTAAGAAAACAAGGTTAAAACCCATGGATATCGAGATTCTTGTGGCGAACTGAAATCTATTCAATCCAACTCCTTTACTCTTTGCTATAATTGTGAATAGGTATAAGTTGAGAGGGAACATTTAGAGCTTCAATTTAGGTGGAATAAGGTTAAAACATGGTCATTGTCTGGCATTCTATAGCTTCCTTGGTGATTCATATTTCCCTAAGTTGGATTTTTATCGTTAAATTGGAAATAGGACTTGTGGGAGAAACCTTCACATTGGCTTTAGTGTTGTGGGTGCCTCCAATTGGCTAGTTTCTTTATTTTACCTATGGAATTTTCCCCCATATGTGAACCAGGCTATTGAGAAATGCATTTAGAGGCTTGTGGCCTTTTCTCAAGCTATTTTTCGCATCGGGTGTGATGTTATGGTTAGTTGAACACAACTCACTCTTGAAAGGATTCCTGTTCGGTTTATTCTAATTTCAGCACAAAAGGAGCTGACATTATTTCTCCTCTCTTTAGTTTAGAGAATTGGTATTACAGAGTGTTGGTCCTCCTAACAGGGAAACTACCAGATCCTCAAGTTGCAATGGATTTCCTTTCTATCTGGTAAAACCTACTTCTCAGTTTCTTATTAGAATGGTCTATGGTAATTAAATTCACATTCTAATATTTTGAGACTTGAACTTCGTTCCTTTTAGCATGAACATTAATGGTTGGGATATTATGAAACCCCTCGATTCTTTGTTGTAGCTGGGTATGATAAGTGTTCTAGTATTTTGGATAGCACCAATTGTTCACTTTTCTAAGAATGTGCATGGGTTTCATTTGGTCCATTATCATATTTTCTATTTGAGACTTAGTTTTAATTTGAACTTGATTATTGCAGAGTGAGGGTTTCCAATGAGCTAGGAGCTAGAAATGGCAGGAGTTTCTTTGTTTTGGGTTCTCATAGTGGTGTTCTGCCAAGATTTTTCTTTGTTGTTCACAAGAAGTTTAGTCATCAAAGACACAGTTTCTAGAATGGCTATTTTGCTGGCATTTATGATTCTCTTCAACAATGTTCAGCCAATACTTTCAGGAAATTCACTTGCTTTTCTCATCTACTCCACTTTTCCAATGGGAATTTGCAGTTCTTCAATCATGCCAAAAATAAGAGAGAGATAGTTCAAGTTGTTCAAACACATAGTTAACAAAATTCGCTCTACAAAAAGGACTCTTCGAAAATTATCCCTTCAAATTCTAATTAGAAACAAGAAATTTAATATAACGACTCCAAACTATATCCAATTCTAACAGTTTAAAGGTCAAAATTTGAAAGTTATCACTATGGCATTAAACACAAGTAAATCAGTGACGCCATCATGGTTGCTATTGCTGATGTAGTTTCATATTGTGTTTTAATTCCAGTTAGGTATGGGTAGTGCCATGGAAACTCTGTGCGGCCAAGCTTATGGAGCTAAGAAATACCACATGCTAGGAGTGTATATGAAACACTCTTGGATTGTGCTCTTTCTTGTTGTAGTACTCCTCCTACCAATTAAAATAGATGTTCCTCTCACAAGTTTCATCAAGGCATTATATCCCACTTATTCTCTTTATCTTGAATCATTAAAGCCAGTGGAAAACTTAAAGAAATTTCCTTTGACTCTTTTGTGGAGAAGTTTTCGGAAAGAGAGAAATATTTTGGGAAGAACAAGATAGTTTCTTAGTCTTCTAAAGAAGTTGTGTTCCTTGCATAAAAAGAGAAGAATCAGGCAAAGGATTCTTCTAGAGGAAGAGGTGGCAAAAGAGGATGTGGAAAGAATAATAACAGAGGCAAGGGGGCCAACATTACCAAGGAGGAAGACCTGATCTTCATTGTATACGGTGCAATAGAAATGGACATGATTCTTCTACATGTAAGCTTTCTTGGGAACAAATAAAACAAGAAATAAATGTAGATAAAGGCTAATAACCAGACCTATGGAAAGGTAAATGAAATGAATCTTCTTATTATGTTGTCACTTTGCAATTTTGGAGAAACTTAAGACTTTTTTAATGCTTCACTTGCTTCATGGAAATATGCATGGTTGCTTGATTCAGGAGAAACCTGCCACATGACCTTTCAAAGAGATTTATTTGAATAACTCAATGATAATGTAGATGGAGCAGTCTACCTTATAGAAAATTCAAAACTCAAGCCATCTAGACTTCACACCATCAAGCTCAAACTGCCTAGTCTCCTTGACTTTCTTCTGCATGATGTTCTTTATCTCCCAATGTTGTGGAGAAACTTTTGGTCCTTGGTTCACATTCACTAGCAAGGAAACTCCATTCACATGTTTGATGGAGGTTGAGGTGAGAAAAGAATTAGGCAACTCACTTGTTATGATTGGGATAGAAGAAGAAAGACTCTTGAAGTTGAAAGGAACCTATGCTCATGGACATATTTTTTCATACAATTATCAGTATGATGAAGGTACACTACCATCTAGTATATTATGGCATGCAATATTTGGACATATAAACTATGATAGTATTCGTTTATTGCATACAAATGGTGTTGCTAGTTTCCAAACGATTCCTAGGAAACTTAAGCAATGTGATGCTTGTATCTTAGGAAATCACAACAAATAGTCATTTCATGATTCTCATTCCAAACCACATACAAAGCTTGAATTGATTCATTATGACTTATGTGTCCTTATGCATGTTCTTTCTGAAAATGGAAATAAGTATATGATAACTTTTATCGATGACTACACCAGAATATGTTTGGTATATATATTAAATAACAAATATGAATCTTTTGAAACTTTCAAAAAAAATCATGCATGGATTGAAAACAATACACATTCTCATACTAGCTTTATTCATATTGATAATGGAAAATAATATACATCAAATGAATTTGAAAACTATCTTCACCAACATGGGATCCAACATCAAACAACAATGCCTTATAATCCTCAACAAAATAATGTAGCTAAAAGAATGAACAAGACAATCTTAAATATGGTATATTCATTGGTGTTTTTTAAAAATGTAAAGTTGATGTTCTAAGCTGATGCAGTTCTATGTTCAATGTATATTAAGAACATATGTCCATCCCATGCTCTAAAAAAAAAGACTCCCCATGAAATGTGGTATGGCCACATTCCTTCGGTGAGGCATCTTAGGGTTTATGGTTCCACCTGTTAGGCCTTAATAACTAACGAATAGAGAAACAAACTTGGTGCAAGTAGTCAAAAATGTATCTTCTTAAAGTAATCAGATATGTCCAAAACATATCATCTATATGATGAATCCAATAAGAATTGTATGTTGTGCATCACTATATAAGTTGTAGGGAATTATAAATGCTTAAATAATGTTGAAGTAAGGCACTGTCGTACATCTAACGTTTTAGTTTACAAAAAAAAATTCAAAAGTTATTCATTGCCATATATGTATTTTGAGGCCAAGTCCTAAGCAAGGCTAGCATACTTTCATATGTAGAATAATTCTCATGGACCTTCACTGACCATTTTAATAATATGTTAGGATATTAAAACAATTTTTGCATTTAACATTTAGTACTCTGCATATTTGACTAGTTTTGAAAAATGAGATAATTCTTAATATTATCATTCATGTACTATGAATATATAAGAATGATTTTCTACCATTTCTTCATTGTATCGTGCAAACATCATAAGCCATTTTTTCAATACCAATATCTTCTAATTTGTTTATTTTTGTTTTTTCATATTAATTGATGGGAATGAAAGTTTATAAAGTTGTGGAAAGTATACCAATATCCATGATATTCAATTACATATTTATAAAACTTTTATAAAATTACAACAATGAACTCTTTACTTTTTATGCCTACAAATATTATATTTAACATATTTAATATGTGTCTAAATGTGTTTTTTACTTACTCTTTTTTTAATAAGAAGTTACTCTTCACTTTATTTTGTGAGATAAATTTGACTTGGTGGTGGAGTTGAGGTTGTGTCAATAGTTATGGTTAACAATTTTGGTTTTGGGCACCTAGTATTGGTGACTCATGGTATTGAGCTCATGGTATTACATGTAGTTGAAGTCGTTGAAAGGCTTGGATATTCTCTATTGTATTGAGCCATAGTTGAGCGGTGAAATCTCAGGTTGTTGGTTGGCTTGGCTATGTTTTAGCCAAAGACAATAATAGATCTATTGTTGGCTAGTTTTTACCCACTTGGAATTTTACAAGTAAATCATGGTGTATATAATTTGAATTTATTGCTTCTATATGTGTTTTTATTATTGTGTCATAAGGTGTTCCCTTTGAAAATAAATCTCTTAGTTTCCACTCTGTATGGGTTTGCAGTGTTGGATGAGGCATTAGACAATTGAAAAAATATCAGCCATTGGATCACAACAGACTCCTCCTACTTGAATTGTTAACCGACCCGTGCTCCACTAGATTTTCAACTTCATCTTCAACATTCAGAGCCTTTTATCTTCAACAGGAGATTTAGCAGTGCTTGAACCAGTCGGGCTTTTCAATTTCTTCAACAGTCGAGGTTTCTATTGTTTCTTTAGATATGCTTGGACCTTTGTGTGAGGTGGATTCTAGGGCGATGGGATTCTACATGAGATGCCACCCTTTCTAGGTTATCCTTCTCTCTTCTACACGATTCAACAGGTGATTAAATCCTCCTCCAGGGTTATTTTAATTCTCTATTTCTCTTGCTTATAGAAGAATTTATATGAATATGAGGTATGGGTTGTGAATTACAAGTGTGCAGGGTTCCAGGGTCCCATTATTGTTTTTATAAGAATATGAGGTTGCAGGGTCCCATTTTTGTTTCTTGGTGCACGGTCTATATGATGTCTCTCTCCCAACCTATGTATATTATGGTTTACTCCTGCCATAAGCTCCTTGAAAGCCTCAATGTGAACCTCAGAAGCTTTATGGAACACTCTAAGCTTTCAGGATATTTTCAAGATTCATCCTTGGAATTCCAAGCGAAGATAATGGAATGATCAGGTTTAGGAGACAACACTTATCTTCATGTTGCAGTGCATTTTATTCCCCCTTGACTCTCCATGGTCATAGCATGAGAAGAGGCCAACATGTCATGTTTGGTTCCCTAGACAATCTTTTTAAGAAAAAAATGTTGAAACCCATGGATATCAAGATTCTTGTGGTGAACTACAATCTATTCAATCCAACTACTTCACTCTATTCTATAATTGTGAATAAGTATAATTTGAGATGGAACATTTAGAGTTTCAATTTAGGTGGAATAGGGTTAAAACATGGTCATTGTCTGGCTTTCTATAGCTTCCTTGGTGATTCACATTGCCCTAAGTTGGATTTTTATCGTTAAATTGGAAATGCGACTTGTGGGAGCAACCATCATGTTGGCTTTAGCATGGTGGGTGCCTGCAATTGGCCAGTTCCTTTATTTTACCTATGGAATTTTCCCCCATACGTTGACCAGGCTGTCGATAAATGCATTCAGAGACTTGTGGCCTTTTCTCAAACTCTTTCTCGCATCGGGTGTGATGTTATGGTTAGTTGAACACAACTCACTCTTGAAAGAATTCTTGTTTGGTTTATTCTAATTTTAGCACAAAAGAAGTTGGCATTATTTCTCCACTCTTTAGTTTAGACAACTAGAATTAGAGAGTGTTGGTCCTCCTAACAGGGAAACTACTAGATCCTCAAGTTGTAGTGGATTCCCTTTCTATATGGTAAAACCTACTTCTCTGTTTCTTATTAGAATGATGTATGGTAATTAAATTCACATTGTAATATTTTTAGACTTGAACTTTGCTCCTTTCAACATGAACATTAATGGTTGGGATATTATGAAACCCCTTGGAATATTTGTTGTAGCTAGGTATGATAAGTGTTCTAGTATTTTGGATAGTGCCAAATGTTCATTTTTCTAAGAATGTGCATGGGTTTCATTTGGTATATTATCATATTTTCTATTTGAGACTTAGTTGTAATTCGAACTTGATTATTACAGAGTGAGGGTTTCCAATGAGCTAGGAGCTAGAAATGGGAGGAGTGGTTTTGTTTTGGGTTCTCATAGTGGTGTTCCACCAGGATTTTTCTCTGTTGTTCACAAGAAGTTTAGTCATCAAAGACACGGTTTCTAGAATGTTTATTTTGCTGGCGTTTATGATTCTCTTCAATAGTGTTCAACCAATACTTTTAGGAAATTTACTTGCTTTTCTCATATACTCCACTTTGCCAATGGGAATCTGCAGTTCTTCAATCATGCCAAAAATAAGAGAGAGATAGATCAAATTGTTCACACATATAGCTAACAACATTCGCTCTACAAAAAAAGGCTTTTCGAAAATTATCCCTTCAAATTCTAATTAGAAGTAGGAAATTTAATATAAAGACTCCAAACTGTATCCAATTCTGACAATTTAAAGGTCAAAATTTGAAAGTTATCACTATGGCATTAAACACAAGTAAATCAACGACGCCATCACAGTTGCTATTGTTGGTGTAGTTTCATCTTGTGTTTTATTCCAGTTAGGTATGGGTAGTGCCATGGAAACTCTGTGTGGCCAAGCTTATGGAGCTATGAAATACCACATGCTAGGAGTGTATATGAAACACTCTTGGATTGTGCTCTTTCTTCTTGTAGTCCTCCTCCTACCAATTTATATCTTTTCCACCCCCATCAACTTTTGCACCCCCATTCCCAAGTTAATGGGTCAGCCAGATGATATTGTAGAACTAATTGGACCAGTTTCAATCTGGTTCATTCATCAGCACTTTGCATTTATATTTATGCTTCCCATTCACAGATACCACCAGTTACAGTTGAAAAAAAGGTCTTTTCCTGTCTTTCTGTAGCTTCCATGGTGCTTCATATTTCCCCAAGTTGGCAATATGAAAAGTAAATTGTAGAAAAATAAATGTGTTAGGGTCCAATCCTAACCCCCTTATTTATGTAATAGGGTTGAGTCATAGTTATAGTTAGTTAAAGAGTCAATAAATCCCATATTAATAATTGTAAGTGGTTGACACACATTTAAAGAATGGACCACAGTTATTTGCAAATGGGCCATGGTATTAGATAGATGGTATTAATAAGAATCATGGTACTGACTCATGGTATTGCATGTATGAATCTTATATAAAGGATAGAGACTCCTGACTCCCCTTGAGGAGCATCATGTCTTATTTTGCAATCAAGCCCAGCTCTATTGGAGGTTGCCCCCTCAAAGAGTTAAGTGAACATTGCTTTCCTCTCTGAATAATAGAATACATGTTGTTATTTCTCATTGTTCTATGTTCTGGGCATATTTCTTTGAATATTTGGTATTCTGGTATCTTCTCGCAGGTCAAGAGCATAACAAGTAGTATCAGAGCACTTTCTAGGGCCAGTGGGATCTCCATCTTTAGCAAAAAAAAAAAATTGGCTAGAGATGTGTTTCGGCGTCTTTAAACCACGGGATCTTTTGTTGAGCGCATAAACTTACGGATTTAGGGAGGCATGCATGCAGGAAATACAGGAGGTGGTCACGCTTGTTGGACTCCCTTTGTAACCCTTATGGGTAACCCTTCGAGTAGTAGCACATTAGACAGAACCACACATGGACTGTCTTCCAAGTACCCTCTGGGTATATCGGAAGCCCCCTAGGCTCACCTGAAACCTTGCCATAGATAAATCGTCGGCCATCTTGCTGCTATAGTACACTGAGAACAGCACTAAGGGAGATTACGCATGCTTACAATAGGGTAGTCGAGTAGTATAGCTAAGGGTACAGTTGATCCTCCTTGGTTAGTTCCCTAAAATATTGGGTCGAGTACTGCTGTTGGACCCTTATGTATATTACGATTTGTAGCACCTAACACTCCTTGAGACCATAGTTCCCTTGTCTCTCTCTAGAGCACGCATCATCTTTGCCAGATCAGATCTAGTAGGTTGGGTTCTGTCGTAGCTGCAACAATCAAATCTGCCATTTAGATCTAGCAGTAGGGGTTCGATCACTGCCACATTCCTACTCATACTCTACAGTTGAGGGTTTCGGTGACAGATCCGACTATTTGTGCAGGGAGACTTGTGGCTCCTATACCTGGGCGTTATTCTCAGAGGATATTGGGTAGAATTAACCTTTCTGGGAATTGGCTACTGCAGTATTCCTATGCGAGGAGTAAAACTCCTTTCGGAGTATTAAAAAAAAAAGTTTGAGACCCTCCCGGGATGTTTATAGGAGACTTAGCCCATAAGAATCAGGTCGACGGGCTGAGCAAGGTGGTAACATTCACTTGTCAGTGTCAAAATTTCGGGTCGTCCCAAATTTTTTTTTTCACAGTAATGACCAGTGCACCAGATCTATGCATGGTACAAACCAAATCTCAAGCTATGGCCAATGAGAAGATAGACACCCTTGAACAAAAGTTGGAGGAATTAACGAAGTAGTCCAGTTCTTAAATGACACAATCACAAAGGGCAAGTCGGGGTACAATCAGAGGCATATGCTTTTAATGAAAACCTTGAGGGTGAATCTAGCCATTCTCTTCACTTCTATGGAGACCACCAACAGCCCCAGCCTCGACCACCCCAAGTTGGACATGTATAAATTTGATGGCTCTCATCCAGTGATATGGCTATCACAAATGGAGAAATATTTCACATTGAATCACATCAGAGATGATGCAACTAAGCTAAGTGTGGGAAGCCTGTACTTGGACCAAGAAAGATGGCAATGGTGGCAGTGACATCAACGTTGCTATGCAAGGCCAATGACTTGGCAAATATTCTCAAAAGCCCTTTTTGATCGCTTTGACCATGAATCTAACATTTTGGGCCGTCTTACTAAGCTCCGACATACAGGCAAAGTGAAAGAATATATTAAAGCCTTTAATGAATTAGCCCTGACCACAGGAGGTCTAGTAGATGAATTCTACTTTGAATGTTTTATCAGTGGTCTCAAAGATGCCATACAAACCCACATCTAGATGGACCACCCAATCACATGGTTGGTAGCTTGCACGACAGCTCATGAAGTAGAACGTGTGTTAGTGTCCTAGTCGACTTGTCCAAATTTCATAGCCAAGGGACGCCCCACCCAGGCTCTGAGCACTACCCAAATGCTTAAGGTTAAAAAGGTGTCACCAGTGGAAATGGCAGAAAGAAGAAAGCAAGGGTTGTGTTACTACTGTGATGAGAAATACTCCCCGGGGCATAAATGCAAGGAACCCAAATTCTTTCAAATTGATGCTACTGATCATAGTTCATCTGAGGAAGCCCCACCATTTGAGGGACCAGAGGAGGAAGATGAGGACAACCAGCTAGACAATGAGCTCCCAGCTACACCAGAAGAAACAATTATCTCACTCCATGCTTTGGTAGGAATTTCTTCTCCCTAAACTCTCAAAATCAAAGGTTTTATTAAACATCGCGTTGTAGTAATCTTGATTGATAGTGGCAGTACGCATAACTTTATCCATGAAAGTCGCCGAAGCAGTGCATTGTTTTGTCAGAGCAGTCTCTAATTTCTAGGTACAAATTTCTAATGGAGGGACAATGAAATGTGAAGGCCGCTGTGAAAATGTCAAACATCAGATGGGGGATTATCACCTAAATACGCATATATTTTCCATCAACATGGGTGGGTGTGACATTGTCTTGGGTGTTGAATGGCTCCCAACACTTGGCCCAATCACAATGGATTTCTAGGAGTTATATATGAGCTTTAAGTAGAATGACCACACATATACCCTCCACGGACTCCAGGCAGTCGCTCCTTCTATCATCAGCTAGCATAGGATGGAAAAGTTGTTAAAAAAAAGGCCACCATGGAATTATAGCCCAATTTAATGCCATCCAGGCCTTCAAGCCCACTTCTCTTCATATTCATCCTGAGATGCAACAGGTCTTAAACAACCATCTGTAGGTCTTTGACAATCCTTGGGAGCTTCCACCCTTGAGAGGGGAACATGATCATAGCATTACTTTGGTCCCAGGGGCACAACCACCAAATGTGCACCCATATAGATATCCTTTCACCCAAAAGAATGAAATTGAAAAAATCATCAAGGAACTCCTGGATGCCGGTGTCATTTGTCCTAGCATTAGTCCTTATTCATCACCTGTGGTCATGGTGCTCAAGAAAGATGGGGAATGGCGTATCTGTCCATACTTCAGGGCCCTCAACAAGCTGACGGTCCAAGATAAATTTCCCATCCTGATTGTTGATGATTTGTTGGATGAACTAAATGGGTCTCAATTTTTTACTAAGCTCGACCTTCGCTCGAGCTATCACCAAATTTGCATGAAAGAAGTAGACATTCCAAAGACTACTTTCCGAACTCATGAAGGCCATTATGAACTCCTGGTCATGCCATTTTGTCTCTATAATGCCCCATCCAATTTTCAAATCCTCATGAATCACCTGCTCAAACCATATCTCAGAAAATTTGTCCTTGTTTTCTTTGATGACATTCTCATCTACAGCCCCACCAGGGAAAAACATCTTCAACATGTAGACCTGCTCTTGAAACTGCTCCGAAAGCATAAATTATTTATCAAATTGTGCAAGTGCTCTTTTTGCATGAAAGAAGTCGAGTATTTGGGCCACATTGCGGGGCGTGAGGGTGTCAGGGAGGATCCCAAAAAGATCCGGGCAATGCAGGATTGGCCTCAACCAAAGACCTCGCAGAGTTTGAGAGGATTTTTGGGTCCCACCAGCTACTATCACAAATTTGTCTGCAATTATGGTTGCATTGCTAGACCCCTCACTCAACTTCTCAAGAAAAATTCATTCCTCTGGAATGATGAAGCACAATAGGCATTTATAGCTCTCAAATGTTCCATGCGTTCCACTCCTGTATTGGCACTACCTGACTTCACCAAATCTCTTATGATTGAATGTGATGCTTCAGGTACGGGTATTGGGGTTGTCTTAATGCAAGAAGGTCGACCCTTGGCCTTCACTAGCCAACAATTAAGTGGGACAAATTTGGGACAATCTACCTATGAGAAGGAGATGATGGCCATCTTACATGCAGTGGATACCTGGTGACCATACTTATTGGGGTGGCATTTCCAAATCTGTACAGACCATCAAAGCCTTTAAATATTTTTTGGAGCAACGCCTATCCTTGCCACAAAAAAATAAATGGCTAGCCAAAATGTTGGGATATGATTATGAGATAATTTACAAGAAAGGGCATGAAAATGTCATAGCGAATGCTTTATCACGCCAATTTGAGGAGGAAAGCACCCTGCTAGAAATCTCTCTTCCCATTCCAGAGTGGATTAAAGAGGTTTGCAAGGAATGGTTTTCACATCCTTCGCTCTCCCAACTCATTAATAAATTGTAGGCAGATCCAAATTCCACAACGGGCTACTCTTGGTAGGATGAGATTCTTCGCTACAAGGACAAAGTAGTGATATCACCAACATCGACCCTCAAAAGTCGCATTTTGGCATAGTTGCACTCATCTCCCACTACAGGCCATTCAGGCTTTCAAAAGACTTATGCTCGCACTCGACGTTCATTCTTTTGGATAGGCATGAAAAAGGACATTCTTACTTTTGTAGCTAAGTGTGATGTGTGCCAGTGCCACAAAGGAGAAATAGTCAAATCCCCAGGCACCTTATAGCTATTGCCCATCCCTGCCTCAATCTGGACGGAGGTTTCTATGGATTTCATTACTGGCCTTCCGAGGTCAGGCAACAACTCAGTCATCATGGTGGTTGTGGACATACTTTCTAAGTATGCTCATTTTTGCACCCTACCCCACCCTTTTACACCTGCTTTGGTGGCTCCATATTTCATGGACTAGATCTTCAAATTACATGGCATGCCCACTTCCATTGTGTCTGATCGTGACCCGATCTTCACTAGTAACTTTGATAGGAACTCTTCAGGATACAAGTTACCAACTACAACTCAGTACTTCCTATCATCCCCAAATTGATGGTCAAACTGAAGCAGTCAACAAATGTCGGGAGACCTACTCAGGTGTTTCACTTCAGAAAAGCAACATCTATGGGTACAGTGGTTACATCTAGCCGAATGTGGTATAATACTAAGTATCATGCCACCACCAAGATGACTCCATATGAAGCAGTTTATGGTCAACTCCCCCCTTCACCTACTTCCTATATCCAGGGATGCTCTAAGGTACAAGCAATGGATCAACTCCTACAGAACCGTGCAACCATGCTTTCCCACCTCAAAGACAATCTCCATCAAGCTCAAAATCACATGAAGCAACAGACAGACCAACATCGTTGAGAGTGCAAACTTCAAGAAAGGGATTAGGTATTCTTGAGGCTGCAACCATATAAGAAAACATCACTCAAAGACATGGGTTGTCAAAAATTATCTCCAAAATTCTACGGACTGTATCAAATACTTCAGCGCATCGGAGAAGTAGCCTACAAGCTAGCCTTGCCACCCACTACAAAAATCCATCCCGTCTTCCATGTCTCGTGCCTCAAGAAAGTGGTTGGGAACAATTGCAGAATTCAAACAAGTCTATCGGAATTGGATGAAGAAGGTTCAATCTGGCTCCAACTTGAACAGGTTCTTGACACGCGAGAATGCCACCTGTGCAGCTGCACAATCAAGGAAGTCCTCATCAAATGGAAAGACACCTCTCCAGAAGATGCGACCTGGGAACTGACCACTATTCTTTAGCCGTTTCTGCAGCTTTAGCCTTGAGGACAAGGCTACTTTTATGGGGGAGGACATGTTAGGGTCCAACCTTAACCCCCTTATTTATGTAATAGGGTCAAGTCATAGTTATAGTTAGTTAAATAGTCAATAAAGCCCATATTAATAATTGTAAGTGGTTGGCCCGCATTTAAAGAAGGGACCACAGTTAGTTGCAAATGGGCCATGGTATTAGATAGATGGTATTAATAAGAACCATGGTACTGAGCCATGGTATTTCATGTATGAATCCTATATAAAGGATAGAGACTCCCCTTGAGGAGTGTCGTGTCTTATTTTTCAATCGAGCCTAGCTCTATTGGAGGTTTCCCCCTCAAAGAGGCAAGTGAACATTGCTTTCCTTTCTGAATAATAAAACACATGTTGTTATTTCTCATTGTTTTGTGTTCTGGGTATATTTCTTTGCATATTTGGTATTCTGGTATCTTCTCGCGGGTCAAGAGCATAACCAAATGTCAGCAACTATAACTGAAAGTGTGCGAGGCAAGTAAAGAAGACAAGGCAATAAACTAAAAGAAATGCATTAATAAAATATCAAAAATAAATGTTAAGCAGGCTTAGAGTCATAATGATATATTGTAGGTTCTTATTCGTTGTATGAATCTTTTACCAAGTAGGTGCAAAGCTCCCATCAATTAAAAAATCCTAAACTACAAATTACATATTTTTTTAATACCCTATTCTAGTACAAAACCCGGTACCAAGTTAAGTACAGAAATTCTGGAAATTGAAATTCTAAATACTAGTACGGAATTAAGTACAGAAATTCTGTAGTTTAAAATTTTGGGTGTGAAAACATGTTAAGAAACCAATTCAAGTTTTATTATCTCTTAAGCCCAAGAAGATTAATTCTAACCTAATCGTAATTCCTTTTACTTAACAGATCTGAACGTATAGCAATAGATCTAAGAATGTGTGAAATACAAATCTATTGAAAAGACTAAAAATACCATCAAATAAAATTTGCAATCAGGATACAAACTAAAACTGAATATTAAGCTACTCTACAAATAAAAACCATGACATTATTTGAGTCGAGGGGCCCTTCCTGACTTGGCAACATTCCCAGTAACTAATTTAGATCAGAGTGTTGCTCAGAACTTTAACAATTAAATCTCCATTATAGACAAAAGTTCAAATCCATTACAAAAACCAACTCAAAATAATAATAAAATCCTCCCTGCGTCCTCTCATTTTGCTACCATTAAGATCTAATTAGTTTATATTAAAATGGAGAGGAAGCGATGGTCCAAAGGATCATATCAACTTCCATAAAAATATAACGCCTCATACTATGATTAAAACAAAGGATGTTCTTTTAAATATTTTTGTTATGAATGAATCAATTGAATCATGCACTAGAGAAGGAGATTATACCACTTGGCATTATTTGACTGTATTCCAAGTTTAAAGGTAGCTACGAATCTTGGACGTAATTGGCTATAGTTATTCGTGTGCAGGTGCATAATTAGGTACCGAACTACTGAACTAGACTGAGCTACTACCTAACTAAGTATAAAACTACGGAACTCATACCAAATTGCGAGAGCTAATACAAATATATAATTATTCATAGTTGAACATGATCCTTGCCCACATAACCACATTGGTAATCCATCATTGATAAAACCATATTAAATACATATTTAATCATTAAAATGATAAGAAATATATCATAATTTACCACAAGGTAAAATGAATGCATTTAGTGAAAAATATTAATATATTAGTTACGAACTATGTTGTAAAGGTATGAATATGGCTTGTAAATGAAGGTTTGCATATCCAATATGATAACATATCTAGGGCCCAACATCACCCCATGCCTAATACTTTACATGCCCTCATCTAAATAAAATATTGACTAGGAAGGGATGGTGAATGATATAAGATGATGATGAAGATAATAGCTAAATAAATGTGGACTCGGAAATGGGTGTTTTAATGATGGTCTAAGAAAGGTGAATATTTATGGAATAGGAAGTGGTTAATAATCAAGATTCATTAAATTCTAATGAGCTAAATGGCCTTTAAACATGGTTTACTTCAAGTATACCTTTTGAATTTTGATATGTACTGTAGGATGCAATGGAAGTTGTATGGAGTTGAAGATGAGGAAAAGTAAGCCTTAGAGTTTGAAATGATGAATGACAACCTAATTTGCTAAATATAATGAACCGAATATGTTGAAAAGTTCCCAACAACCAATCCCCCATGCCTAAGGATTTTCATGTCCTCATGCAAACAAGGTAAGGTACTAAAGAAGTGAGGAGGGCTGTTGAGATGGCTGAAAAACAAAACAATGGAGCTAATGAGATAAATACTAAACAAAAATAATTCATCTCATATTTATTAAAATGATGTAAAACTAACACTAATCATAAAATAAATTCCAAATCACACATTACATATGATTTCATTAATCCTCAACAGTTTTATGCTCAAGAAAAGAAATTTAAGGGTCTCTCCTTCTTTGTAAGTAGGAGGATTTTTTATGATCACAACAAATGATGAACCAATGAAAAATTGGTCATTACTAACCAAATCCCAAAGTCTTATAGTCATCCAAGTATTACAGATAAGCATTGCAGTTGAGTTTTATTAATTCTCTGTGATCAGGTCCTATTTCTAAGGTAATTAAATATTAGATATAGTATGAAAAACCAATGATAGAGGGCACAAGGTTACCTCAAGGCCATTCTTTAGCAGTAAATTTATGGAGTTTTTTTCCTTTGACTTCATTCATGCATGATACCTTTTGATTGAAATACTAGAGAGTAACCATCATACATATAGAAAAAATACATAGTTTAGTTGACACTTCTTTAGGCAAAATGCCCCATTTCTCGTGAACATCCATAGCCCCAATGGGTTTGCCTAGTGGTATCACAGATCAGTACCCACTGCTAGTAGGCATCCATAGCCTCGATGGGTTAACCTCTTAAACCTATTTTACACTTAAGGCTATAGTCCCATGTTTCCTACCATTTTAGTTTTATATTATGGATATTTATTTTATAATTAGTAGATGGGGGAGTGACTTCAGAAAGCCCCTTAAAGGCATAGGATGACACCTTTCGGAGTGACTTATATTACATGAATAATGTCTTAGACACATAAGGTACTTATAATTACTTAGAAGGACATAGCATGAATGAGCCATTTTAATGTGAGATGGATGAGGTTAACCAAAGAATAACCAAAAGACACCTAAAGTCCTACCGATCATAGTTTTCATGTATGATTTCGCTTTTAAATTAGTGTTCCACTATGAGTAGAGATTTCAATAACTCTTTTTCAAGTTTTAATAAAGATGCTCGAACATCATGGTTTGGTTTTATGGTTATAGTATTCAAGTTTCTTTTTCATCGGTATCATTGTATGGACCTCTTGACTCTGTTATAATCCCATTAGTATGGTTTGGTAACTATATTTTGAGCAACTATTTTGTATTGATAATAAAAAATCCATATGAATAAGAAAAATGAAATTCCAGAGCAAAAAAGGTATGCTAGCTATGAATAGTTTGGAATTATCATTCAATTCAACATTTATGAAAAGGATATCTTATTCAATCATCTTTGTGAAATAGTGGTCTTAAGACATATAAGTAATGATAAGGTATGAATGCATCATTTTTAAATTCCTTTCCTCAAGTATATGAGTATTTCCAATGTAACCATGTGTGTAACAGGTATAAAAATGCATTTATACTAAAGTTTAGAATATAGTTTTCAATGCATACATGAGTATGAAGTGTTGGTGCACTAAGATGTCTTTTTACACACAATCTTAATTCCTACATTAATTGTGAACCCAAGGTAAGTATTTTTATCTCAAGAATGTCAGCACAATATATGCAGTGAATTTAGAGGTTATCTAATGGTAAATCGTTGCAATCACTAATAACTATCTCTTCATCTCAATCCACACAATTATGAAAGAAATAAATAAGGAAGAAATAACTCTTAACACGCTCTGCAATTCTGTTTAACTTATTCAGAAATCAAATGAATATGAATGCGAATGCAAAGAATCACGCTTGTCAACCTTCAAATAGAATTAAGACTAACTCACTCAATCAATAAAGGGAAATATAAAAAATTAAAAACAATGATAATCTATAGCAAATCCGAATTGAACAAAAAATCCTAATTGAATGATAATCTCAATTGAACGACAAATCCTAATTGAACGACAATCTCAATTGAACAGCAAATGATAGTTGAACAACACGCAAGCATATAATGTTAAATGATCTCTAAGAAGCAATTAATCTATGTAAGAAAATCATGGAAATCGATTAATGCTATCTCTAAGATCTATGGTAACATCACTCAAAATGAACAACAATCTACTACTGAAACTAACATAACCAATCCAATCAAAGTGTTACTCAGATATATCACACAGCTAAGTCTGAATCTAAATGAACAGAAATATGAATCGGAATCGTCAATATTCACAATAAGTGAAATGATATCAACTAAACATTAACAATCAATAAAGGCCCAGAGTCGCAAGAATTATCCACTAAGAAATACTCATAATATAAGTATGGATCAAACATAGTCTTTATTCATTAATATAAATAACAAGATTATAGCATCATTGAGATAACAGTATTATATGTCTCCAAAAGAATAATTACAAATTATGAAAGTATGAAATCTAAACTCGTTTGCCTTTCATCCCTATATATAACATTAAAAGAGTAAACTAGATAAAAGTGAACCCTCAGGATCAGGGGATCTTGAGGATTTTCCTATACATAATCTAATCTTGTCATGAAATGGCATGATTTTACGAGGTCTTTTGTTTTCTTGCCTGCCTCAGAAGTTGTCTTTTCCTTTTACATCCTGGTGATGCTCTATCGATTAAACGGCTATTGACCAATCCACGTCTTCTACACACAAGGATAGTAAAAAGTCAGTTTATCGTACTAGATTTATCTAATTTGTTACCAAGTACTTTTATCCAACTTTAGCTATTATTTCCTTTATTTTGATCATGAAACAGAGATAACCATGTAAGGATAAATACTGAAATAAGTTATTTTCAAAGAGAAAACATACCTTTCTTCCTAACCCAACATACTCCTCAACTTACCTTGTTTCATGTTCTCATTCAATTAAATAATTGATGTGTAGATGAGTTAGGGAGTAGGCAGGATATACCTCCTCCTTATAATTTCTAAAGCCATTTTTCTTCTTTAGCGAAAGCCTGGGTAACATCTTGATCCTTCAAGGTGTAGTCACAGCGATACTTATCTAGAGGATACCATATGATTGGATTCCTATACCGACATCCTATCTATTCAGGCCCCGTGGTTATGACCATGTTACTATACTTGTAGAAATGAGAGGAGGCAACCTTAAAGTTTTGGTATCCAAATGGTCCTCGATTTCTGACAGTAATTTTGGAGACTTCCCACCTTTGTCTGGCTACAGACAAGGGTTCCTCCTTAATCTCTTGGACGTACTCCTTTCTAGCTTGTATAATATCTGTGTAAAATGGCCCCAGTTGGCCCACAAACAACGTCTCGCTTCATGAATTGCTTGTGTCTAGCCGAGAGATGCAGGGGTTTGGTTGGTTCCCCTCTCACCCATAGGTCAATCCCTTCTTCACACCTCCTAAAAATATTGTGAGCCTTGAACCACTTGAGTTGATTATTAGCAAAAAAGAGAAATGGCTGGAGTTTTACATCCCCTATAAAGGGCCCAGGGTTGTTGACCATGTCATCTTCTAGAAATAAATTGTGTATATAAAGTTCACTGAGGAGGCATTGTAGCTGCTAGTGTTGTTCTCTAAGGCATTCGACAAAGTATCGGGTAGTTTTGATTTCCACAAGCTTTCCAAACTTAGCAGATTCAATTTTCAGCAGGAGGAACCTTTCAATGAGGAATAGGGAAAAATTTGTAGCAAGGGCTTTGCATGACATGGTGTTTGAATAAAGAGAGAAGATAGTGTCAAACTGCTCTTTAGCCTTCCGTAATTTTTCCCATGCTTTCTCAACCTTTTTCTATTCATCCTTATACTGAGCAAAGGTCTCATCTTCAGTTATGGTTAGTGCCTCAAATTTCTTGCTCAACTCTTGATGTTCATGTAGGGGCACTACCTTTTCTTTGTACTGGGAAAATTCATGCTGAACCTTTAGTAGTTCATCCTATAGTTTGCTAATAAATGTCTCCCTTACTAGGGGGATATAAGCAGGTGTCTCCTTTGTTTGGGTATCTCCATCCTCGGTCCCCTTGGGATCAGTTAGAACAGTAGCTTCAACTGCCTCTTGAATCATGCAATGACCAATTTGAATGTCCTCTTCAACATCTGTTTGAACAGTTGTATCCACAGTGGGGTAGTTCGTTTGGGTCTCCTGTGAGAAAACACAGGGGTCTTCAGTCTGCATTTCAATGTCTTTTACAAGACATGGCTCTGTCTGAGTTTCCTTTGGATAGGCCAAAAGATCCTCAGTTTGGGTTTCAGCATCCTTTCCAGAACAATGTTCTATCTATGTGCCTATGGTCTCTTTTTCTACTTTCAAATTCCTGGCTCTAATGACTTATTTTAACCACTGCCTTAGCTACTCAATTATTCGCTTATGTTTTCTATACTTCTGAAGCATTTTTCTGATCCTATCCTTGTAGGAATTATTTATTACAGGACGTCCAACGAGTGGTGGGTTAACTGCATTGTCCCCTAGTTCCTGTATAGGTGGTATTATGTCAGCATCAAGGAGGGTTCCAACTGGAAATGTATCTCCCAATGGAGCTTCAACTTTTAGCTCCTCTTTGTCATGGATTTATTTTTCAAGAGATCCCAATACAATGGTGTCTCCTAAAAAATTGTTGTTCTCCTAGTTTTCTTCTAGTTAGGCCTTGTCCTAAGGGGACTTTGAAAAAATAATATTGCTTGGTTGATTTACATCTCCAAGGGTTTCATTTGTAGGATTTTCTTCAGCTGGGGGATCCACTAGACTGGTGTCTAATGTCTGATTTTCTTCTCTAATGACTTCTTCTTCATGTACCTCTGCTTCAAGGGGTTTTTCCACAGAAGGGATTGGTTCCCTCTATTCTCCATGAATGGCAGGGTTTGATCATAACCAGGGCTATCAGTAGGGGCAGACTGGTTGGGGGTACAATTTTGTTCTTCAACATTGTTGGACACCTAATCCTCAATGGGTTAGTGTGGAAGCTGAATAGACAAAAAGAAGTCCAAGAGACCTTGGGATGTGAAACCCAACGGTCAAACCATGTACTATAAATGTATATCTCTTGTTAATAAAAATATATTCTCATGTTTTATCCTTCAGATTCTCTTCCTGCCCATGTGTGTTAACATGGTATCGGAGCCATGATGTGTGGCCTTCTCCCACCATTAGATGGGTGGTCTTGTTCAAACTGGGTGCTCTGTCATTGTGCACTATTTTAGTTGTCCTCTCTGCCTTTTGCACTATCCTTCCTGCAGAAATGTTACATTTACCTCACAGTGAATCCTGTCAGCTATATTGTAGTCGCGATTTTCTACCCATATTCTGCATTTCTGTAGCCTGACATATCTGACCTCTGCGTCTCTCCCTTTAGAAGTAACTGAAATATTTCTCTGCAAAAATTTGCATACGTTATTTTTCTGGTGTCAGTACAATCACTCAGGCCAAAACGCCTCCACAATTCATGTGTTATCGATGCTCCATTATTTAACGCTACTCCATTCTTGTATTAAGTAAAAGGATTTACGCTGCTCCAATAGAGGCTTTCCATGGTCTAGCTCAGCAATAACCTGTCCTCTTACATTCCAAACTATACAAATTCTTTTGCTCGACTCTGTGACGACTCTATTAGGAGACCGAAGTCTAATTGTTGATCCATATATGAAACTGCAATATGATTGTGCGCAGATGCTGCACACCTGCGCGTTATCATGATGTTGATATATGTATCAGAACCAAAAATGCTATGCACGATCTATAGAGTATCACACTAGTAGCAGAATTTGACGGGACGAATGATTTAGTCAATAGTGCGAAATCAAGAAAATGGTGTTAGAAATGGGGAAAAACCCTGTGGTGGACTAGTTATGGCTTCAGTTGCTCTGTGTGAAACTTAGACTCCTGTGAGTTTTTTAGCGCATTTAGCTGGTTTGGAAATTGTTGAGAGGGCATCACCAGGCTGTGAAAAAATTCAGCTCTTGTATATTCCAAGTGGTCCTACACTGATCCATTTAAGTGAATTGAAGGTTGTTTTTGCACATTTTAATGGCTCGGTTTTGACATTTGATTTTGATTATAATGTTTGTGTGAAGTATATTGGTGGGAGCGGGAGCTTCAGCTGTAGCTGTTGCTGCTTGTTCATGTCATTAACGTCTATGTTGAATGCACCGTGTGAAGTTGAAGAACAAGAACCATAGTTGGGTGGTGAACAATAGAAGTGAATGCAAGTTTGAAGGAACAGCTAGCTCTTACTCGCATGCACGTTTGCATTTCTGATATTCCAACCCAACAACAGTGTTCGAATGTGAAAGAATACACAAGGATTTCCCATCCTTTGGGATCGTAGAAATTGTAATGTTTCACCGATGGAAGGCCATCCAAAAGTTCCAATGCCCCTTCGTCTATCCTGTCTGCGCACCAGCCTGTCTGGAAGGAATGTAATCTGAAACGACAAAGATCCAACCCGGCTACAACTATCATTGAAGAGCACCTGAGATGTGAGTAGGTATTCGATGAAGTTGAGTAATTTTTCGTACCCAAAGAACCCTCCGTGCGAGACAACATGCAGTCGTATCTGTTTAAGATCGAGAAAAAAACCCAAGAATCATTCGGTATTGTTTACTCTTTCTGCAATATAATCTGTTGTTTATACATTTGATTGGAGAGCTTGGTCCAAATCTCCTATCGTCAACATAGGTAGCTTTTTCCCACTTTTTCATCCAACGGTAGATTGTTTCAGTGTGCTTGTTGAATGTTGGGTTTTCTAATATAAAGTATGACAGAAGGGTTGCTTCTTAAAAAAAAAAAAAATCTATATTTATACTTGTTACAGTGCTTAACAAAATGAAGCCGACCTTGGTTGAGGCCAACTTTACTATCATTTAAGTAGTAGTCAAAAATTGACTCATTACAGTGACAATATAGTGAACAATATTGTATGGAAGTTGGTCAAATCAAATGCTCTTAAAACTAACAAGGTATGTTTTGTAGTAGTTTTTGTTTTTGAAGATTTAATTCCCTTCTCCTTCAATAAGACAAGAGGATTGAGGATAGATTGGTGAAGGTTTTGTGTATTGATTCCATGAAAGGGCAAGGGTTTCTCAAGAACAAAGATGCCACATATATATTGATGATGTCTAATTACAGTAATTAAGGAATAATCAGGTTGTATTGGGACAGTAAGCAAGGTTTCACAGTTATAACTCTGTAGCTGGAACAATCACTTCACCTTTGATACAGTGTTTCAACATTCAAGTGCAGTGATATCAAATACTCATATATTGTACTGATCATTATTAAATACATAATTTCAGTGATATCATCATAGCATCAAATTTAAGGTCTTCAACAGTAATGTAGCTTCATCATCTTATTTTTATATGGATTGTAATTGGTGCTTGCTGGTTGCACACTGATCATTTGCTGCACATTTATAAAGGATATCGTTGTGTACTGTGAGCGGTATTATTTTTTTGCATTGAGTAGTAGTTGTGATCAATTTTTAAGGTGTAATTCTCACATTAAAAAAAAAATGGCCAGAATCAATGAAGTATTAGAGTTCCTAAAAACTCTCATATTTTCTACTACTCATGATACATTAAAAGTTAGCAAAGTTTCTCTCATAGACATCCAGGTCTGTCTACAAAATGCACAAGAGAAAATTGATTTTTTGCAGCTCGAATCTCAGCTATAGCAAGAAGAATTAAAACAGAGGAGTCATTCTGAACATGTTTTTGTTCAAAACATTGAGACTGCAACCCATCAGAAGAAAGTCAATAATGTTACAGTTGGTTTAGATTTAGTACCCAATAAAGCAGCAGTTGTACATGCAGATGCAGAAACTCAGTCTGCACTTCCCAAGCCCATCATCAGACCTTGGGAACAACTTGTCCACAACAAGCATAGAACTGGACTTGGATATGACAAGGACTTGTCCTTTCATATTCCAGACTACTCAAAGCCCATTTAGTTTTAGAGTGCTGGATTCATTCATGACAATTCACCTGCTCCTCATGACAGTTCACCGCCAGCTATTCCAGATTCTACTCCTCTTCCACAGCAACAGTAACAGCCACCACAATAAATTATGAAATGTTAGCACTGTAACCAAGTTGGCCATTTGAAATATCACTATTTTGATCTTCATCCATGTAAGCACTGTCATAAAACCACCCATTCTTCACACAGATGCTTCAAAAACAAGCATCCTGCAAGAACAAAGATTCATCTTGGATGGATCACTTCTTGGAAATGGGCATTGACAGGCAAGAATATATTCCAATCACATGTCATAACTTGTTCCAGAGTATTAAACAGTCTTGCAGTTGAGTTTTCTCCATAATCTCACCTTGTATCTGACAAGGGGGAAAATGATGGTCATCTACAAGCTTCAAAGCCACATCAAGCGAGCCTGAGCCACAACCTACCATACCAGATTTAGAGTTGTAGCCAGAGACAAAGATGCCCCTGAGCAAGCCATCAGTTGGTAATTTGGGAAACTTCCTCTAACAGAAGACTTCAGCTTCTTGCCAGCTTCAGAAGAATTCCAGGAACAAAATTGGGGACACTTCCTCTACCAGAAGACTTCAACTTCTTTCCATTTTCAGAAGAGTTCCAGGAATTGCATTAAGCATTCCAAAGTTGTTGGTCATCCTTAAACCATCATAGGTTGAGACTTCCCTTTTCAGGTTGAATTTCTCCCTTTTATGCGGGGTGAGACCTCCCTTTCATGGTTGAAGGTTTCCCTCTTCAAAAAAATAGGAGCACTACCTCTAGAAGAAGACTTCAGCTTCTTGCCAGTTTTGGAAGAGTTCCAAGAACTGCACTAAGCGTTCCAGTGTTGGTGGTCATCCTTAAAGCACCGCCCTTTATACCAACATTTGAGAGAGCACATTCAACCTAGTGTTGCCATGCCTTTTTGCACATTTTGTATTACAGCTCTCTTCTTGGACTCATACATAACCCTTCGGATTAAGGGGGAGAATGTTGGACACCTAATCCTCAATGTGTTAGTGTGGAAGCCGAATAGACAAAAAGAAGTCCAAGACACCTTGGGATGTGAAACCCAATGGTCAAACCATGTACTATAAATGTATATCTCTTGTTAATAAAAATGTATTCTCATTCTTTATCCTTTAGATTTCCTTGCTACCCATGTGTGTTTAACAAACATTCGTGGATTGTTCTCTACGCTTGCAAAATATCCCCATGTTTTCCAATACCCTAGCTACTTCCTCCTCATATTCTTGTAAAGGTATATTTTTTAGACTTGGAGGTGGTGTGCGGAAAGGTCCAGCCTCATATGTTTGACATAGGATACGTTGTTGGGCTCTCACTCACACAAAGTACCTATGTTTTTTTGGGTTCATGGACACAGAGGAATTCTTTCATTTCAATGTCCTTCTCGGACCTGGGGTTCTTGGCCCTTGTTGCTCTGTTACTTTGTTTTCTGGCGGTGGAGCCAAAGTAGGATTTACAACATTGTCCCAGGTTAACTGCTGCTAGGCCAGTCTGTTCATGATAATCAATTTTGATCAATCCATGATGACTGATTACTTTGTGTGGGTCCTTAGCTATCCTAACTCGACGGGCAACATCATGTAATACAGAATTCAAATAAAACGACAAATTAATTGAAATTTTTTGCTTTAAAATGGCTAGAAGTTTCAGTTGGCAGGGCTTTACCACATCATGTCGACCATCACAGGTAATGTACCTTTGCACGATGATGGCCAATTCTTGCCATGACTACCTTAACTCCAAAGGATGAATCCCTTTTCCTGTCTACACCAGTTGCTCGCCTAGATCCTGGAATACTTCAACCGCATTGTGTATAAGGACGTGCTTTTCTATCCAATTTGTTCCCTCGGCCGAAAGTCCAATGACTTCAGCTATCACCATTTCCAAGACCATTACACTTCTTCCTCTTACCACTTTGTTGTCATTCTGCAAATTTTGCAAAAATTCCAATGCCAGCTCCTCATGAAATCCCTGCAATCTATTCAGATATTGTAGCCATCCTATGCACTCAAGAATTGCACGGGCTTGATTCGATACTATAAGCACTGGAGGTTCATTCCAGATAGCTCCTCCTCCCATGGCTATTGTACTTGTGACTGGTTTACTTGTATGCAATTGTTTTACACTTCTACAGTTCAGAACAGCAGCAAAGAACTTTACAACAACTAACATAGAAATGACAATGTTTTGAGAATTAATATCATATTTAGTTAAGTCATTTGTCCCATCAACCACACTTAACATAGGATCATGAGTCTGCATGCTGCCATAATGGTTGTTGTACTTTCCCCAATCAGAAATACTTGCTAATTATTACACATTCATAATCATCATGTAGTCCTTACCTGAAAGTTAATTCAAATGATTATCACACAATTATCTATAACTATCACACATGTTGTACATACGCAGGCCATCTCCCCTTTGACGAGAAAAGGGAATCCACATCCTTTAAGCATGTGAAAAGTAAGCGAAAGCATTGACAATCCATAACTGTTGGCAACCAATCCAAAAATAATGTGCTATTCAGTAAGGAAATTAAAGCAATACATGTCATCGGATGTGAAATGGCCGAAAAAATTAAAATAGAGATTTTAATTCATTTGGCAAAAGATTTTGATCGTAATTGGTATTAATAAGAAAGGCATAACCAACGATATGTATTAATGGAGAAGGTAAATTGATTGGACCATTAGAATATAATGAGTATATAACATAAGTTACCATGTAAGTCAGCTTGTAAAAGTGTTGTTCAAATGGAAAATTCCCTTGAGAAACACATCCATAGGTGGTAAGAGCTAGAGAAAATTTGACAGTGTAAGATGATATTCCAATACCACAAGCAAAGTTGTTGCTGCCAATAGGCATCCATAGCCTCGACAGGGTTGATTTTTAACCCCACAAATGAGCCAAAGACCTCATTTTAGTATGTAGATGGTTCTTATTTTCCTGTCATAAAGAGACCACTATGCTAGCATGGTGACCACATGACCATAGTTCCATTCACTAGGATATAACAGAGTGATCAAGCTAGCTCGTGAAGAGACCCCCTGTCCTTCTGACAGTTTTGAGCATCAAGAAGGTCATTACCCTTGTTTAGTGGCCAAATTGGAATGTCACTTATGATCATGGTAGGCTAGCTCGAGATGATATTGATCCAATAATGAAAAAGGTATTATAGACTTTATGTGAAGTTGCTTATGTTACTTAGCACAATGGATCGAAAAGATTGCAAATAACATAAACACATAAGCAAGTTGAAAACACATCCAAACATATCAACACAGAAAAATTTAATAAAGGAGTTCACCAGACTTCCTAGTTATGTCTCCTGGTCCTTTAGCTTCTAGTGTTGACCGCTTTATTTTGCCTTCAAAATGTTGTTATAGGTATGCGCTCAAAAATAGAGACTCAAATGAGAAAATGGACCTCACATGATTTCAAAATGGGGCAATTAGGCTTCTTGTCTAACTTACAAGCACCTCTCCCACTTCCAAAGCTTAAACATTCCCAAGTCTTTATGATTAACCAATGTGGAATTAAATATGTGCTTGAAAATAAGGTGTATGCTGGTGTTTCTTTTTAAACTGTTTATGTGTTTTAAGTTTATTTGCTTGAACTGATATAAAACATATAACAGCAAATAAAATAGCATATATAATGTAGCAATAAAACACACACACACAACAGCAATATTAATATGGAGTTCACCCAAAACTCTTGGGCTACATCTCCTTGAGCTCTATTCAACTTGACTAGGCTCTCTGATATTATGGTCTAAGTTGTTTTACAAGCTCCACGCTCAACTTTACTGGTTTACACAGAACAAAGTGGGTTCAGAATACCATCTTATCCCCTGGCTCTGAAGCTCTTAGCTTTCTGGCTCTAGGCTCTCGCTCTGGCTCTCGCTCTGGCGCTCGGCTCTGGCTCTAGTGCTCGGCTTTGGCTTTGGCACTCGGCTTTGGCTCTGGCTCTCAGCTCTAGCTCTGGCTCTTCTGCTTTGGCTTCTTTGGCTCTGTCTTTGGTTTTTTGCAACTTTCAACTCTCTGGCTTTTCATTTGACCTCCAAGTGACCCCAAAGAATCCCTCAACTACTTTGTGCATTCCCTTTTTGCACTCTTTGCCTCTTTTGCTTCTCCTGCTCTCAATGGAGCTCTCTGCCTCCTTTGAGGTAATTTTTCGGCTTTTCGGCTACCCCGGTCATTTCTTCGCATTTCATTATCCCTCTGCGACTTCTGTGCTCCCTGTCAGTTAGACTGGCCATCTTGCTCTGCGACTCCGTGGCTTCAAAATGCATTATTGCGCGTAAAAACACCTGATTTAGCATGGCATCATGATCAGGAGTGGTTACAGAAGGAATCTGGGCCATTTCATAAGCCAAAACCCGAAAATTGAGAAAACTCTATTACACAGAATTTTCTAGAAAATGCACTATCAGACGTGAAATCCGGACATGAAATTCCATTCAATCGCCCCTAAAATCCCTATCGGGTCCACCATTAGACAGTATATCACGTCGCATTAGTGTATTGGATAAAATCCCAAATACATGGGAAAACGATGAAAAACTCGACAACATTTGTCCTATCAGACTTGAAAATATATCGCAATCGCCCCTAATATCACATCGCGTCCACCTTTGGTTGCTATCGCAATCCCCACCATTGATTTGGGTGATCTCCCGTCAACAGTCGATATCCAATTTTGGGCGACTTAGGAGTAGGGAGGTTACCTGCCCAAAAAGGTGGTTTTCCTCTCTCCTCCTCCAGCCACGTGTCAACCAATGTGTGGACTCGAGCGGAGCCAGCCTAATACTGCTTTCTGCCTGAGGCTTGCCCGAAATCCCACCTTTATGGAACTCAAAATTTATCAGGCCATGTTTATAAAACCCATCAGGTCTGGCTTCTGCTAATCGCTAGTCGCATGTATATTGCTCCTTTTGTTGCCACGATGCGACATTGCGATGCAATATATAGCAATCGCTCTTCGCATAGCCCCGAGGGTCCATCCCTTGTCTTATGCCATCATCAATGTCGATCTTCTGATTTCGGCGATCACAATTTCGCATCGGCCCAGTCCTTACCTTTGTTATCTCGCACGTCTGCCTCCGACCCAATATGTCAGGGATCAGCAATCAGGGGTTTCTCCCCTTTCCGCTTAAGTCCATCTTTTGGACCTCCTCCGATGCGATTTCCCTTTATAAGGGTTTTTTTCCCATTTTATGGGATTTTGCCTCCTTATCCAAAAAACCAAGGGCATCTTCTTTCTGCGATAACTTCTGCATCCTATGTCCATTTTTTCCCATTCAAGTTGCAGTAGATTCAGAAGGAAAAGATCTCTATAATAGGGTTATTTCTAGGAACTTCCTTGGACTTTCATTTTCCTCTGTGAGGAACACTTAGACTTAGGAATCTATCCAAAATCCATTTTGGATCACACCTTCCCACTAAAAGAACTTTTGGTCTCCAAAATACTGATATACTGATTTTAACAGTAAATGAGAGTAACAACGCCCTCTTCTTTCAACCTCCATACACTTGCCTTGCATAGTGCCTCTGAACCAAAGCCTTTGACCACTTTCCTTCCTGGATATGCTGGTCCTCCTAGGAAGAATTGTCTTCCTCCTTGCCTTCCTACGGAACTTCTACTGAAATGGTCACAGAAGGTAGTTTGAACTTATTTGCCTTGATCATTGATCCAAGGTGGCTCAAACAAATGTGAAGTACGTCTGCTCCACAAAACTTTCATTTGTAGTTGTTTGACAAGTTGTCAACAACAACTGTTAACAATAATAGAAACACAAATAAAAACTGGATGGCCTAAACTCCTGCGTCACAAAGGAAACATATTTCGCATCTTGTGAACACCTCCATGTCTTAAATCTACATACAAATGATTGACTAGATAACAAGCCCACAAAACATGCCTTTAAAACAAATGACCCTTCAAGTCAAGCATGTAGAAAAATACCATTAGGACTCCTTTTCAAAAGATGAAACACTTCATTATTATATCCATCTTGGAGACCAAGTTAACTTCTCCCAAGTCAACATTGCATCATATGCATGTCAAAGCAATCAACCCTACAAATTAATTGCACATACATGTTCAAAACAAGGAAAACATCAACATCCCTGTGCCCATGCACATCATGTTCATGCATGCATTTCATCCTTCAACTTTCACTTAAGTACACTATACTTTCAAAGCTGAAATGAAATATAATGTTGCAGCAATAAAGTGAGCCTCCTACTCAACTTTTCCATTCACCTTCTTGGTAAAATCCTGCAACTTGCATCTCATCAACAAAGAAATGCAAATAGATGCATCAATAGACATGCAACCTTAATTGGATAAGAACTCTAACCATTTCTCACCAATCCCTTTCAAAGGTACTACCTTTGTCTACACATCAGCATCAACATGTGAATCATCCTGAGACACATCATTCATGGAATCTTCCTTTCCATTTCTACCATCTTCTCTTTCCACCTTCTTCAGCTTTTATGGAAGCATTGTTGGATTCAGAGTCGAACACCTTTCAGCAGGATGCCCTTGCTTATGGTAGTAAGTGCAACACATGTGCATCCTCTTAACAGCATGATTTGCCTTGTCCAATGGACCTTTGGCTTCTTGCTTCTTTCCCTTCAAAAGTTTCCTATATGTGACCATTCTCTTCCAACATCTAGAAACATGATGGTTATCGAAACCACAAAAGGAACATGCAATTATTTTCCCATATCTATGTGGAAATTTATCAAGCTTTGCAAAATCAAAAGGAAGATTATTAGAACTAGATTTATACCTTTCTCTTTCACCTTTATTGCCTTCATGAGGAGGTGAATCAAATGAAGAAGTGGCTCCCTTTGGAACACCATCAATCTCTTCAAGGTTGTTAGAGTCTCCACAACTCTCTTGTTCAAGTGTGTGCTTCTGAACACCTGCATCCTGCAAATTATGTTTCAAGCTATTGCATCCTCCTGAATACAATATTCACACTCTTGAGGTGGAAGACCTGTAATGCAACTCCTTCTTGGAGCTGTTTCAATGGCCTTCATGGCAACTTTGGAACTCTCTCCATAAGACTATCCATATCCAAGACCCAATACTTAGGCCTTTCCTCAAGCATTATTGGCTCAATAATACCTTGTGCATGTCTACCCAAACCTTTTCCTTCATAGCCCATCTTGGACATTAGCTTGGAACCGTTGCCTTTGGTATGTTTTTCAAAAGAACCAATATAAGCATTCTTAGAAGAATATGAAGACAAATTGGAATGGTTTACCTCTTCTTCAAGCTAATACTTGACAAAGGCTTCTTTGGCAACAAAGAGTTGTGACTCCAACTCATGCATCCTTTTCAGGTTCATATTTGAAATATGAAGTTGCCTCTCCATTTCCTTCAATTTGTCAGAAAGCAACTGCTTCTCTTCCTTCATGGAATTCAATTGATCTCTAAGTATGTTGCTCTTCCTTCTCTCCTCACACATTTCTCTCACCTTGTCCATCATAATGAACAAGTCTTGCTTCATGTCTTCATCAAAGAGTCTTGTGATGCAAGAGGAGTTTGAGGACTCACTTGTAGAAGTTGTCATTATACCAATGAACAAAAGAACTTCAAACAAGATTACTAAAGAGCTTATTTAAGCAACCTTTTGCAACAAAACTCTTATGCTTCAAGGATTTCCTTGAGATCCTTTGGGATAAGAATAATGCATTTAGCCCTTCTTCTTTTTTGTCCTTCCTAGACTGTGCTATCAATAGCTTTCCCTTCACCTCTACAAACTCAGAAAATGGTCAGTCTGCAACAAGCATACAATCAATCAAACAATCAATCCTTGAGTGCCCAAACACCTTTTAGACAAGCAATCTCTACTCTGTCAATCAATCATTCTAAGATAACCTTCTTTGAAGGTGGGGTTAACCAATCTTAGGCTCTGATACCACCTGATCTGAAAATGGGGCACTTAGGCTTCCTGTCTAACTTACAAGAACCTCTCCCACTTCCAAAGCTTAAACATACCCAAGTCTTTATGATTAACCAATGAGGAATTAAATATGTGCTTGAAAATAAGGTGTATGTTGGTGTTTGTTTTTAAACTGTTTATGTGTTTTAAGTTTATTTGCTTGAACTAATATAAACATATAATAGCAAAGAAAATAGCAGATACAATGCAGCAATAAAACACACACACACAACAACAATATTAATATTGATTTCACCCAAAACTTTTGGGCTACATCTCCTTGAGCTCTAGTCAACTCAACTAGGCTCTCTATGATTATGGTCTAAGTTCTTTTACAAGCTCCATGCTCAACTCCACTGGTTTACATAGAACACAGTGGGTTCAGAACACCATCTTATCCCTTGGCTCTGAAGCTCTCAGCTTTCTGGCTCTAGGCTCTCGCTCTCGCTCTCGCTCTAGCGCTCGGCTCAGGCTCTGGCTCTGGCTCTCAGCTCTGGCTCTGGCTCTTCTGCTCTGGCTTCTTTGGCTCTGTCTTTGGCTTTCTGCAGCTTTCATCTCTCTGGCTTTTCTCTCGACCTCCAAGTGACCCCAAAGACTCCCTCAGCTGCTCTGTGCATTCCCTTTTTTCTCTCTCTGCCTCTTTTGCTTCTCCTGCTCTCAATTGAGCTCTTTGCTCCTTTGAGGTACTTTTCCAGCTTTTCTTCGACCCCAGTCGTTTCTCTTCATTTCATTATCCCTCTATGGCTCTGCGGGTTCTCTGCTTCCTGTCAGTTAGGCCAAAAATTTGGCTTTGCAACTCCGTGGCTTCAAAATGCATTATTTCCTATAAAAATACCTTTTGCAGTGTGGCATCATAATCAAGAGTGGTTACAGAAGGAATCGAGGCCATTTCATAGGAAAAAACCCGAAAACTGAGAAAAATCCATTACACAGAGTTTTCTGGAAAATACACTATCGGATGTGAAATTCCATTCAATCACCCCTAAAATCCCTATCGGGTCTACTATTATGCGGTATATCACATTGCATTAGTTTATTGGACAAAATCCCAAATACACAAGAAAACGATGAAAAAGCCAACAACATTCATCCTATCGGACTTCAAAATATATCGCAATCGCCCCTAATATCACATCGCGTCCGCCTTTGGCCACTATGGCAATCCCCACAGTCAATGTAGGTGATCTTCGATCAACAATCGATATCCAATTTCGGGTAGCTTAGGAGTAGGGAGGTTAACTGCTCAAAAAGGTGGTTTTCCTCTCTCCTCCGCCAGCCACGTGTCGACCAGTGTGTGGGCTCGGGCGGAGCTAGCCCAATATCACTTTCCGCCTCAGGCCCACCCGAAATGCCGCCTTTACGAAACTCAAAATTTATCAGGCTGGGGTTATAAAAGCCATTAGGTCCAACTTCTGCTAATCTCTAGTCACATGTATATCACTCCTTTTATGACCGTGATGTGACTTTGTGATGTGATATATCGCAATCGCTCGTCGCATAGCCTCGGGGGTCCATCCCTTGTCTTATGCCATCGCCAATGCCAATCTTCCGATTTCGATGATCGCAATGTCGCATCAGCTCGATCCTTACCTTCGTTATTTCGCATGTCTGCCTCTGACTCGATATGTTGGGGATCAGCAATCGGGGGTTTCTCCCCTTTCTGCTTAAGTCCGTCTTTTGGACCTCCTCCAATGTGATTTCCCTTTATAAGGGTTTTTTTCCCATTTTAGGGGATTTTTCCTCTTTTTCCAAAATACCAAGGGCATCTTCTTTCTACGATAACTTCTGCATCCTAAGTCCATTTTTGCCCATTCAAATTGTAGTAGATTCAGAAGGAAAAGATCTCCGCAATGGGGCTATTTCCAGGAACTTCCTTGGACTTTCATTTTCCTCATTGAGGAACACTTAGATTTAGGAGTCTATCCAAAATCCATTTTGGATTATCACCATTGTGTTCAGCTCGAAATTTCAGCTTGAAATAGCTAACCCTGATTACTAAAACTTAGTAATAACACATGCTTAATAAAACATGCTTCAATTGTCATGAATTTGGATAATATGCCATGAAGTTTCCACACAACAAAATAAAGCAAGAATACCTTAGGAGGAGCAAAAGGTGAAGCTTTGACTTCATATTTTGATCTTAACTTCACTCTTATCGCATGCATGGCCAACACAGTGATTAGGAGCATGTGGTACTTGGACTCAGGTGAATTGCTCCACATGACAAGGTGTAGAGAGTTTTTCAGTGACCTGGTGGAGAAATATATCCATATTCACATTAAGTTTGGGGATGAAAAAAGGTACAACATGACTGAGATTAGTATAGCCACCTTTCAGAAGGAGTCGGGATCCCCTCTCAGGCTCAAGGATGTCATGTTCGTTCCACGCATAAAGAAAAATATCATCTTTGTTGCATTTCTAGAAGATCGTGGTTATGATGTGATCTTCATCAAAGGGAAATCATTCTTGAGACGCATAGCCACTAGATAGGCGAAGCATATCGGGGTTCATGTGAAGGACATGTATAAACTAGATGTGGAAGATTATGTTACATTAAGCAGTAAGGCAAGAAAGTGGAGTGTCGTGATGTCGATGAAATTTGGCAAATAAGACTTGGCCAATTACATCACGGTGCATTGATGATTATGTACCAAATAACCACTAGCCTCCCTAAAGGAGCACTTGAGCAGCAGGATGTATGCAAAGGATATATATTGGGAAGTATGCAAAATCCACATTCCATGAACCGGACAGCAAAGCACATGTATTATTGGAAGGATCCACTTAGATGTCTATGGACCTTTCTCGATATCCTCCACTACGAAACACAAATATTTTTTAATTTGTATTGATGACTTCTCAAGGAAGTGTTGGATCTTCTTCATGCAGAAGAAAGATGAGACATTCTCCAAGTTCGTAGAATTCAAGGCACTGGTTGAGAAAGAAATTGGAAATAAGGTGAAGTATCTCAGGAGTGATAATGAGGGTGAGTATATTTTGAATTACTTCAAAGATTTATGCATGAAAGAATGCATCCTAAGAGAGTTGACAATACCCGACAACCCACAGTGGAATGTGGTAACTAAGAGGAATAATTGGAGCATTGTGGGAGAAACTAGAGTTATGCTACATGAACAAGGCCTACCTCTGCATTTTTGGGTTGAGGCATTCAACATAGTAGTCTACTTGCAGAACCGATGTCCTAATCGAATTCTTGGTATGATTACACTGGAGGATGATTTCTCGGGGAGAAACCCATATGTGTCATGCTTCAAGATTTTTGGAGCCTCTATTTAATCCATGTCTCTAAATAATCAAGGAAGAAGCTTGAATTGATATCAGAGTTGGGGGTATTTATGGGTTACACAAAAACTCGTCAAACTACCATTTTTAATTTCCATCCCTCAAACTGAAAGTTGTGAGAATGGATGTAAAAATTTGATGAGGAGAAAGTGATTCAGTGCTCTCTTGAGAGGGAGTTTTAGATCCCAAAAAAAGAGGATATTTTAGCTCCAAGGAGGATCCTAAAGGATTTGTGGAGTAGCCACAAATTGAGGAGCAGAGAATGGATACATCCACTCAAGCATAACCATCCAGAGAAGGTAGCAATAGAACCAATGAAACTAATAGACTTGTGCAGGATGCGAGGGAGAATGTGGGATCTCCTTCAAATCTGCGCAGGTAAAGGAGGTCACCTAAGAGGCACACTAGCTACATGTCCCTAATTACTGAAATGGTAGAGAACAAGCCATCCTATTTCAAGGAAGTAGTAGAGCAACCTGTATGGGTTGATGCAATGGTGGAGGAATATGAATCCGTTGTAAAGAAATGTTTGGGAAGTGGCCCCAAGACTGGAAGATAAATTAGTTGTGGGTTTGAGATGGATCTTCAAGGTTAAGCATGCAACATATGGAAGCACTTAGAAATGTAAGGCCAGATTTGTGGCCAAAGGATTTTCTCAAGTTGAGGGAATTGACTATGACGAGAGCTTTTCTCTTGTAGTAAGGTATTCATCAATTAGAGAAATTCTTGCTCTGACTACGTAGATGGGGTGGAACATCCACCAAATGGATGCAAGAATGATATTTCTAAATGGTTTTATTGAGAAGGAGGTGTACATCGAGTAACCAAAAGTTTTTGAGCAATTTTATCGAGAGTCTCATGTGTGTTGACTCAAGCGAGCATTTTATAGTCTCAAACAAGCACCACGTGCTTGGTACACCAGTATCGACAATTATCTCACTGGTTTGAGTTTCACCAAAAGTGAAGTGAATGAAAACCTAGATCACATCTTGGTAGAAGGTAAATTTATTACTATTGTCTTATATCTTGATGATTTAACTTAACAGGTGATCAGCAACTGATCAGATCTTGGAACGAGGACCTTGCAAGGGAATTTGAAATGAAGGACATGGGTCTCGTGCATTACTTCTTTGGTTTGGAAGTATCACAAGGCGATGGGGAAATGTTTTTGGCTCAAGACAAGTATGAAAATGAGATACTACAGAGATTTGTCATGCAGAGTTCTAAATCCGTGGAGACACCTCTAACGACCAACTGGAGGAAAGAGGATGCCACTTCAGGTGAGGAAGTGGATGTTACCATTTATCAGCAATTAGTGGGTTCACTGATATATCTTGTGAAAACATGACCAAATATGTGCTATGAAGATAACCAACTAAGCGAAGCTATTGTTAGGCCAACCAAATTGTATTGGAAGGAACCTAAGCATGGTTTATGGTACCTGAGAGGCACTACCCAGTTAGGACTATGTTCCAAATGAATAGAGGGAGTCAAACTGTGTGGCTTCACAGATGTAGATTGGGCAGGGAGTCCATCCAACCAACATAGTACATTAGGTGGAGTTTTAAGTTTTGGGTCCGTAGTGGTTTCCTATTGTAGAAAGAACCAAAAATCAGTGATGCACAACTCGGTTGAAGCATAATACACGGTTGCAATTCAAACAGCATGCGGGGCGGTCTAGCTGAGAAATATATTTGTAGGACTTTTTTGGTCAAATGATGGATCCAATTGTGATCTATTATTCTAATCATAGTTGCATCAAACTCTCTGAGTATAATAGATAGCAATGCAACTGCCTTGCAGTTTGATGAAATAGTCTCATCCTTGCTGACGGAGGAGATGAGACGTAAAAATATGGAGAGCTAGAATGGTGATGCCTTGTCTGTACGAGGATGGTCCCAAAACAGAAATAGAAATAAGTCATCAAGTGGGAGATCTAAATCTAGAGGGAGATCTAAATCTCCAAGAAAACCTGTAAAGGTGGTTTGTTGGAAATGCGGAAAGGAAGGGCACTACAAAAGGGAGTGTAAATCTAAAACTCCTAATAAAGTAAAGGGATCTGATGATGCTCCTTCTGGCAAGTAATTGGCTTCTTCAAGTACACATGTAGATCATGAGGCATGGTTGATTGACTCAGGTGCATCCTTTCACTTCACTCCCCATAGAGAGTGGTTCTGCGAGTATGAGAAATACAATGGTGGGGATGTCTTCTTAGGGGATGATAAGAAGGCTAGAAGTGTTGGTCGTGTAAAAGTAAAGTTGAAGTTCCAAGGTGGAAGGGTTAGAACACTTCTGGGTGTTCTGCATATTCCTGCATTGGCCAGAAATCTGATTTTTGTAAGCAAGTTGGATGACGTGGGTGTAAAAACAGTGTTCGAGAAGGATACCTGCAAGATGGTTCGGGGAGCACTGGTATTGATGTGAGGAGTTCAGATTGGAACTTTGTACAAGCTTCAAGGTAGCACGGTTGTTGATGGGTGCAACAGTTCTGTTGTTCCTGAAAGTGGAGCAGAAAATATAGTGGTATCTGGAGAGAATACCATGTTGTGGCATCAAAGGCTTCGACATATTGCAGAGAAGGGCCTTTGAATACTTCATGGTAAAGGTATGGTAGAAGGTATGAGTAATAGCTCTCTGGATTTTGATTTCTGTGAAAATTGTGTATATGGGAAGCAGAATTAGGTGAGTTTCCCCTCTGGTGGTAAGAGGGAAAAACATATATTAGAGCTTGTGCATAGTGATGTGTTTGGACCTATGAAAGTTCCATCAGTGGGTAAGTCTATGTACTATGTATCATTTATAGATGACTTCTCAAGGAATACATGGATATATTTCCTTAAGAAGAAATCTAAAGTCTTTGACAGGTTTAAAGAATTCAAGGCTCTGGTGGAAAACTAGATAAAGAATAAGATAAAGGTGCTGAGGACAGATAACGGTGGAGAATTTTGCAGTAAGGAATTTGAAGAATTTTGTAAGAAGTGTGGTATAGCACGGCAGAAGACTACTCCATATACACCTCAGCAAAATGGAGTTGCTGAAAGAATGAACAAGATGTTGATGGAAAGGGCAAGAAGCATGCTCAGTGGTACCGGGTTAGGACAGGAATTCTGGGCAGAGGCGGCGGAGACAGCATGTTACCTGGTCAACAGATCACCTTCATTGGCGTTGGAGGATAAAAATCCATAAGAGGTATGGACTAGTAAGAAACCCTCTCTTTCACATATGAGGGTATTTGGATGTGATGCATATGTACATGTTCCAAAGGAGAAACGAACCAAGTTGGATAGTAAATCTAAAAAGTGCATCTTTATTGGGTATAAGGATGGTTTAAAGGGTTATAAGCTTTGGAACCCAATAACAAGGAAGGTTGTGTACAGCTGAGATGTGGTGTTTAGAGAGGTGAAATATGTTATTAAACAAGAAGATAGAGTTTGAGCTAAAGGAGGAAGAATCAGACTCTACAGCAGAGGAGGAAACAGAAGGAGGAATCAGAAGATGAAGAGCCACAAGATCCGGGTGTGAGAAGATCAATTTGAGAAAGAAGGCAACCAGAAAGGTATAGTCCATCTGCTTTTTGTTCAAATTTTGCTTTATCTATTACTAATGATGATCCCAGAACTGTGAAGGAAGCAATAGATTCAAAGGACAGAAAACTCTAGAAAGAGGCCATGGTTGATGAAATGGCATCTTTGCACAAAAATGAGGCTTGGGATCTGGTGGAGTTGCCGGTTGGAAGGAAACCCATTGACAACAAATGGGTGTTCAAGAAGAAGACAAATGCAGAAGGAAAGGTGGAGAAATACAAAGCTCGGTTGGTAGCAAAAGGTTATTCACAGGTGTCGAAATTGATTTTGGTGATATTTTTTCTCCTGTTTCCAAGGTAACTTCTGTTAGATTACTTTTATCTATTGTTGTTGCTTTTTATTTTGAGGTAGAACAGATGGATGTGAAGACAACATTTCTTCACTGAGGTCTGGAAGAGGAAATCTACATGAAGCAACCTGAAGGCTTTGCGGTGAATGGTAAGAAAGAATTCGTATGCAAGTCAAAGAAGTCTCTGTATGGATTAAAATAGTCACCAAGGATGTGGTATCAGAAATTTGATACATTTATACAGGGACTTGGCTTCACCAGAAGCAAAGCAGATCACTGTGTGTATTTTAAATTAATTGGTGACCATGTTATTTATTTGGTCTAGTATGTGGATGATATGTTGCTGGTTGGAAATGACAAAGAAATTATCTAGGATTTGAAGAACCAATTGTACTCCAAATTTGACATGAAATATCCTGGTGTTGCAAACTATATTTTGGGCATGGAAATTAAAAGAGATCAGACAAAGAGGAAGATCTAGTTAAACCAGAGGAAGTATGTCGAGACAATATTGCAGAGGTTTAATATGCAAGATAGTAAACCATTGAAGGTTCCTATTCTTGTAGGTTTAAAGTTATCTTCTGAACAGTGTCCCAAGACACAAGAAGTGGAAGAGGACATGTCCCGTGTTCCATATGCAAGTGCAGTCAGTAACCTGATGTATGCGATGGTCTATACTAAACTAGACATTGCACATGCAGTGGGAGTATTGAGCAGGTTCATGTCAAAACTAGGGAAGGAGCATTGGACAACAGTGAAGCAGGTTTTCAGGTATTTGTGTGGCACTAGTGATTATGGTTTGTGCTAACAAGGAAGACCAGGATTGGACAGAGTGTTGGATTCATGGCTTTGTTGATGCAGACTGTGCTGGAGATCTGGATCAGAGAAGATCTACAAGTGGGTATGTGTTTAACCTATTTGGAGGTGCAGTCAGTTGGATGAGCAAGAAACAATCTGTAGTGGCACTATCAACTACAGAGGCAGAATACATGGCAGCCACTCATGCAAGAAAGGAAGTAGTTTGGCTGCAGAGATTGTGTTCAAATATGGGGTTCGTACAAGGAGCTATAAGGATAGAATGTGATAGCCAAAGTGAAATTTTCTTGGCAAAGAACCCTGCATATCATTCAAAGACAAAGCACATTGATGTTCAGTATCACTTTGTGAGGGATATGATAGAAGGAAAAAAGGTTTTGCTAGTAAAGGTGGACACTTTAAAGAATATTGTAGATGCATTGACAAAATTTGTGAACTCTTAGAAGTTCTTTTGGTGTAGAGAAACAATGGGCATTGTAGGGTTGGATAAATGACTAAGCTCTCTTGTGGCCCCTTGTGGAAAGAAAACAACAAGTGGGAGAATGTTGGGTTGTGTTATATTCTTTCCACGACTAGCCCACGTTTTTAACCGGGGGGTTAAAAGGGGGGCGGAGCCCCCCCTTCGTTGCGTCGATTGCATAGCAAGGGGAGTCACAGAGGGTTTGAGTGGTGCAGATAACCCCACTCGTTGGGGTCCCGGGTAGCGCCCCGAAAATTTTTGGTTTTGGACCCTATGTTAGGTTGGGTGGACCTACCTATGGTTTTGTGCATGATTTTCGCACATGGTTTTGGATGCAAAGGTTTTTGGTCCATGGTTTTGGACACGATGGTTTTCGTTCCATGGTATTGGATGCTTTCGCATGTATAAATATGTATTGTAACATTGAAAGGAACATAATGAAAAATCAAGCTAGTAGTCCCGGTTTTGGGATCCAGGGGAAAATCTGTGTATATGTGTTTTATGTGTTATGCTCTCGCATTGTTTATTTTATGTGTTTTAGAATTCGTATGCAGGTAATATATGTATGGGTTTAAAACCTACATCCGCAAGGGAGTAGAGTAGGATTGTGTCTTGTAATTTAGATTAAAATTTTATGAGCAATTGCATTTCCATACCATAATTTATACAATTGCTCCATTATCATTCATTCATGTATGATGGTATGTGTTGGTATAATGGTAAGTTTATCATTCATTTTAATTAATTCATATTCATATTGGTTTATATTGGTATGGTTTTTTTTGTTGTTGATATAATTACAATAACACAAAAATCGGCAGAAAATAAGGCTTGGAACCACTATCATTCACCCAAAAAAAAAATTGTCAACAGATAGTTCATTTTTGAAAATTCATTCGCTCATATCCATAATTTCAATATTTCTTTCTAGAAAATAGAACTATCATGAATGGTCCAAAAATATAGAGCATACCCTCATTTTCAATGAACTGTGGAAAGGAGTTTGTGAAGGAGAAGGTGGAAATCCCCCTTAAAATCCCACATTTGACAATGAACTTGCCATATGGGAAAAAAAGAACAACAAGGGCTATGCCTTGATTGCTACATCAGTCAATGAAGATGTGAGTTCTGACATTACACCATTTACAAATTCCTTTGATACTTTAAAGGAGATGAAATACTTATATGACTCACACTCAGAGTCGAAAGTAGTCCAATTAATGATCAAACTCTTTAATCTAAAATTGAAAGATGATGATCCCCTTGCCTTAGCCTCTGAAATAAGAGCTACTTTCCATGGTATAGAACCTATCAGAGTTAAAATAGATGTTCCTCTCACAATTTTCATCAAGGCATTATATCCCACTTATTCTCATTATCTTGAATCATTAAAGCCAGTGGAAAACTTAAGGAGATTTCCTTTGACTCTTTTGTGGAGAAGTTTTCAGAAAGAGAGAAATATTTTGGGAAGAACAAGATAGTTTCTCAGTCTTCTAAAGAATTTGTGTTCCTTGAATAAAAAAATAAGAATTGGGCAAAGGATTCTTCTAGAGGAAGAGGTGGCAGAAGAGGATGTGGAAAGAAGAACAATAGAGGCAGGGGGTAAACATTACCAAGGAGGAAGACCTGATCTTCATTGTATATGGTGCAATAGAAATAGCCATGATGCTTCCACATGTAAGCTCTCCTAGGAAAGAATCAAACAAGAAATAAATGAAGATAAAGGCTAATAACCAGATCTATGGAAAGGTAAATCAACTGAATCTTCTTATGATATTGTGTCATGTTGCAATTTTGGAGTAACTTAAGACTTTTTTAATGCTTCACTTGCTTCATGGAAAGATGCATGGTTGCTTGATTTAGGAGAAACCTACCACATGACCTTTCAAAGAGATTTATTTGAATAATTAAATGATAATGTAGATGGAGCAGTCTATGTTATAGAAAATTCAAAACTCAAGTCATCCAGACTTCACACCATCAAGCTCAAACTGCCTAGTCTCCCTGACTTTATTCTACATGATGTTCTTTATCTCCCAATGTTGTGGAAAAACTTTTGGTCCTTGGTTGACATTCTCCAGCAAGGGAACTCAATTCACATGTTTGATGGAAAGGTTGAGGTGAGAAAAGAATTAGGCAACTCACTTGTTATGATTGGGATAGAAGAAGAAAGACTCTTGAAGTTGAAAGGAACCTCTGCTTATGCACATAATTTTTCATACAATTATCTATATGATGAAGGTACACTACCATCCAGTATATTATGGCATGCAATATTTGGACATATAAACTATGAGAGTATTTGTTTATTGCATAGAAATGGTGTTACTAGTTTCCAAACCATTCCTAGGAAACTTAAGCAATGTGATGCTTGTATCGTAGGAAATCACAACAAATAGTCATTTCATGATTCTCATTCCAGACCAAATACAAAGCTTGAATTGATTCATTCTGACTTATGTGTCCTTATGCATGTTCTTTCTGCAAATGGAAATAAATATATGATAACTTTTATTGACGACTACGCCAAAATTTGTTGGGTATATATATTAAAGAACAAATATGAATCTTTTGAAACTTTCAAAAAAATTCATGCATGGATTGAAAACAATACACATTCTCATATTAGCTTTATTCATATTGATAATGGAAAATAACATACATCAAATGAATTTGAAAGCTATCTTCACCAACATGGTATCCAACATCAAACAACAGTGCCTTATAATCATCAACAAAGTGATGTTAGCTGAAAGAATGAACAAGACAATCTTAAATATGGTATATTCAATGATGTTTTTTAAAAATGTAAAGTTGATGTTCTAAGCTGATGTAGTTCTATGTTCAGTTTATATTAAGAACATATGTCCATCCCATGCTGTAAAAAAAAGACTCCCCATGAAATGTGGTATGGCCACATTCCTTCGGTGAGGCATCTTAGGGTTTTTGGTTCCACCTGTTATACCTTAATAACTAATGAATAGAAAAACAAACTTGGTGCAAGGAGTCAAAAATGTATCTTCTTAAGGTAATTAGATATGTCCAAAACATATCATCTATATGATGAAGCCAATAAGAAGTTTATGTTGTGCATCCCTATATAAGTTGTAGGGAATTATAAATGCTTAAAGAATGTTGAAGTAAGGCATTGTCATACATCTAACGTTTTAGTTTTAAAAGAAAATTCAAAAGTTATTCATTGCTTATATGTATTTTGAGGCCAAGTCCTAATCAAGGCTAGCATAATTTCATATGTAGAATAATTCTCATGGACCTTCACTCACCATTTTAATAATATGTTAGGCCATTAAAACAATTTTCGCATTTAACATTTAGTACTCTGCATATTTGACTAGCTTTGAAAAATGAGATAATTCTTAATATTATCATTTATGTACTATGAATATATAAGAGTGATTTTCTACCATTTCTTCATTGTATCATGCAAACATCATAAGCCATTTTGTCAATACCAATATCTTCTAATTTTTTTATTTTTGTTTTTTCATATTAATTGATGGGAATGAAAGTTTATAAAGTTGTGGAAACTATACCAATACGTAGGATATTCAAATACAAATTTATAAAACTTTTATAAAATTACAACAATGAACTCTTTAATTTTTATGCCTACAAATGTTATATTTAAAATATTTAACATGTGTCTAAATATGTATTTTACTTACTTTTTTTTTAATAAGAAGTTATTCTTCACTTTATTTTGTGAGATAAATTTGACTTGGTGGTGGAGTTGAGGTTGTGTCAATAGTTATGGTTAACAGTTTTGGTTTTGGGCACCTAGTATTGGTGACTCATGGTATTACAGGTAGTTAAAGTCATTAAAAGGCTTGGATATTCTCCATTGCATTGAGCCATAGTTGAGCGGTGAAATCTCAGGTTGTTGGTTGGCTTGGCTATGTTTTAGCCAAAGACAATAATAGATCTAGTGTTGGCTAGTTTTTCCCCACTTGGAATTTTACGAGTAAATCATGGTGTATATAATTTGAATATATTGTTGCTATATGTGTTTTTATTATTATATCGTAAGGTTTTCCCTTTGAAAATAAATCTCGTAGCTGCCACTCTGTATGGGTTTCCAGCGTTGGATGAGGCATTAGATGATTGAAAAAATACTGGCCATTGGATCACAACTAATTCCTCCTACTTGAATTGTTAACCGACCCGTGCTCCTCTAGATTTTTAACTTCATCTTCAACCTTCGGAGCCTTTGTTATTCAACATGAGATTTAGCAGTGCTTGAACCATGTCAGGATTTTCAATTTCTTCAACAGTCAAGGTTTTTGTTGTTTCTTTAGATATGCTTGGACCTTTGTGTGAGGTGGATTCTAGGGTGATGGGATTCTACAAGAGACCCCACCCTTTCCGGGTTATCCTTCTCTCTTCTACATGATTCAACAGGTGATTAACTCCTCCTCCATGGTTAGTTTAATTCTCTATTTCTCTTGCTTACAGAATAATTTATATGAATTTGAGGTATGGGTTTTGAATTACAGGTGTGCAGGATTCCAGGGTCCCATTATTGTTTATAAAAGAATATGAGGTTGCAGGGTCCCATTTTTGTTTTTGGGTGCACGGTCTATATGATGTCTCTCCCTCGACCTATGTATATTATGGTTTACTCCTGCCATAAGCTCCCTCAAAGCCTCAATGTGAACCTCAGAAGCTTTATGGAACACTCTAAGCTTTCAGGATATTTTCAAGATTCATCCTTGGAATTCCAAGCGAAGATACTGGAACGATCAGGTTTAGGAGAAAACACTTATCTTCATGTTGCAATGCATTGTATTCCCCCTTGACTCTCCATGGTGACAGCACGAGAAGAGGCCGATAGTCATGTTTGGTTCCCTAGACAATCTTTTTAAGAAAACAAGGTTGAAACCCATGGATATCAGGATTCTTGTGGTGAACTGCAGTCTATTCAATCCAGCTCCTTTACTCTTTGCTATAATTGTGAATTGGTATAAGTTGAGAGAGAACATTTAGAGCTTCAATTTAGGTGGAATAAGGTTAAAACATGGTCATTTTCTGGCATTCTGTAGCTTCCTTGGTGATTCATATTTCCCTAAGTTGGATTTTTATCGTTAAATTGGAAATGGGACTTGTGGGAGAAACCATCACATTGGCTTTAGCGTTGTGGGTGTCTGCAATTGGCTAGTTTCTTTATTTTACCTATGCAAGTTTCCCCCATATGTGAACCAGGCTGTCGAGAAATGCATTCAGAGACTTGTGGCCTTTTCTCAAGCTCTTTTTCACATCAGGCGTGATGCTATGGTTAGTTGAACACAACTCACTCTTGAAAGGATTCCTATTCGGTTTATTCTAATTTCAGCACAAAAGGAGCTAACATTATTTCTCCTCTCTTCAGTTTATAGAATTGGTATTACAGATTGTTGGTCCTCCTAACAGGGAAACTACCAGATCCTCAAGTTGCAATGGATTCCATTTCTATCTGGTAAAACCTACTTCTCAATTTCTTATTAGAATGATGTATGGTAATTAAATTCACATTCTAATATTTTGAGACTTGAACTTCGTTCCTTTCAGCATGAACATTAATGACTGGGATATTATGAAACCCCTTGAATTCTTTGTTGCATCTGGGTATGATAAGTGTTCTAGTATTTTGGATAGCACCAAATGTTCATTTTTCTAAGAATGTGCATGAGTTTTATTTGGTCTATTATCATATTTTCTATTTGAGACTTAGTTGTAATTTGAACTTGATTATTGCAGAGTGAGGGTTTCCAATGAGCTAGGAGCTAGAAATGGCAGGAGTTGCTCCTACCATTTCTATCTGGTAAAACCTACTTCTCAATTTCTTATTAGAATGATGTATGGTAATTAAATTCACATTCTAATATTTTGAGACTTGAACTTCGTTCCTTTCAGCATGAACATTAATGACTGGGATATTATGAAACCCCTTGAATTCTTTGTTGCATCTGGGTATGATAAGTGTTCTAGTATTTTGGATAGCACCAAATGTTCATTTTTCTAAGAATGTGCATGAGTTTTATTTGGTCTATTATCATATTTTCTATTTGAGACTTAGTTGTAATTTGAACTTGATTATTGCAGAGTGAGGGTTTCCAATGAGCTAGGAGCTAGAAATGGCAGGAGTTGCTTTGCTTTGGGTTCTCATAGTGGTGTTCCGCCAGGATTTTTCTCTGTTGTTCACAAGAAGTTTAGTCATCAAAGACATGGTTTCTAGAATGGATATTTTGCTGCCGTTTATGATTCTCTTCAACAATGTTCAGCCGATACTCTCAGGAAATTCACTTGCATTTCTCATCTACTCCACTTTTCCAATGGAATTTGCAGTTCTTCAATCGTGCCAAAAATAAGAGAGATAGATCAAACTATTCACACATATAGTTAACAACATTTGCTCTAAAAAAAGGACTCTTTGAAAATTATCCCTTCAAATTCTAATTAGAAATAGGAAATTTAATATAATGACTCCAGACTGTATCCAATTCTAATAGTTTAAAGTTCAAAATTTGAAAGTTATCACTATGGCATTAAATGCAAGTAAATCAGCGATGCCATCATGGTTGCTATACTGATGTAGTTTCATCTTGTGTTTTAATGCTAGTTAGGTATGGGTAGTGCCATGGAAACTCTGTGCAGCCAAGCTTGTGGAGCTAAGAAATACCACATGCTGGGAGTGTATATGAAACACTCTTGGATTGTGATCTTTCTTGTTGTGTACTCCTCCTACCAATTTATATCTTGGCCACCCCCATTCTCAAGTTGATGGGTCAGCTAGATGATATTGTAGAACTGTTCAGATCAGTTTCAATTTGGTTCATTCATCAACTCTTTGCATTTGTATTTATGTTTCCCATTCACAAATACCACCAGTCACAATTGAAAAACATGGTCATTTCCTGGCTTTCTTTAGCTTCCTTGGTGCTTCATATTTCCCTAAGTTGGCTTTTTATCGTTAAATTGGAAATGGGACTTGTGGGAGCAGCCATTACATTGGCTTTAGCATGGTGGGTGCCTAAAATTGGCCAATTTATTTATGTTACCTATGGAGGTTGCCCCCATACATGGACTAGGCTGTCAAGAAATGCATTCAGAGACTTGTGGTCTCTTCTCAAGCTCTCTGTCGCACAGGGTGTGATGATATGGTTAGTTGAACACAACTCACTCTTGAAAGGATTTTTGTTTGGCTGATTCTAATTTTAGCACAAAAGGAGCCGATTGTTTCTATTCTATTCAGTTTAGAGATTTGGTATTATAGAGTGTTGGTCCTCCTAACAGGGAAACTACCAAATCCTCAAGTTGTAGTGGATTCCTTTTCTATATGGTAAAACTTGCTTCTATGTTTCTTATTACAATGATGCATGGTAATTAAAATCACATTCTAATATTTTGAGACTTGAACTTCGTTCCTTTCACAATGAACATTAATGGCTGGGAGATGATGATACCCCTTGGATTCTTTGTTGCAGCTGGGTATGTTCAGTGTTCTAGTATTTTGAATAGGACCTTTTTTTTTTTTTCTAGGAATGTGCATGGATTTCATTTGGTCTGTTATAATATTTTTTGTTTGAGACTTAGTTACAATTTGAGCCTGATTATTGCACAGTGAGGATTTCCAACGAGCTAGGAGCTTGAAATGAAAGGAGGTGTTGTGTTTTGGGTTCTCATATTGGTGTTTTGCCAGGATTTTGCTTTATTATTCACAAGAAGTTCAGTCATCAGAGATACGGTTTCTAGAATGGCTATTTCATTGACATTTATGAATCTCTTGAATAGTGTTCAGCCAATACATTCAGGAAATGCACTTTCTTTTTTTGTCTACTTCATTTTGCCAATGGTAATATGCAGTTCTTCAGCCGTGTCAAAAATAAGAGGGAGATAGATTAGATTGTTCACACATATAGTTAACGAAATTCACTCTACAAAAAAAGGCACTCCGAAAATTATCCCTTCAAATTCTAATCAAAAAAAGGAACTTTAATATAACAACTCCGAACTGTATCCAATTCTAACAGTTTTAAGGTCAAAATTTGAAAGTGATCACTATAGCATTAAACGCAAGTAAATCAGCCACGCCATCATGGCTGTTATTGCTGATGTAGTTTCATCTTGTGTTTTAATGCCAGTTTGGTATGGGTAGTGCCCTGGAAACTCTGTGCGGCCAAGCTTATGGAGCTAAGAAATACCACATGCTGGGAGTGTATATGCAACACTCTTAGAGTGTGCTCTTTCTTGTGGCAGTCCTCCTCCTACCAATTTATATATTTTCCACCCCCATTCTCAAGTTGATGGATCAGCCAGATGATTTCATAGAACTATTTGGATCAATTTCAATCTAGTTCATTCCTCAGCACTTTGCATTTGTATTTATGTTTCCCATTCACAGATACCACCAATCGCAGTTGAAAAACATGGTAATTTCCTGGCTTTCTATAGCTTCCTTGGTGCTTCATATTGCCCTAAGTTGGCTTTTTATCGTTAAATTAGAAATGGGACTTGTGGGAATTGTTATCACTGTAAAAGTTTTTAAAATTTTGGACAGCCCTCATGGTTCCAAAGTTTTTATGTTAAACATGGTCAAGTCATTCTTTATTGTTTTTATTTTAGAGTCTAAATCATGAGTTGGAGTCTTGTTTTCATTATTAAATAAAGGTCAAAAACCTTATTTCTACAATCATAGATTCCACATTATTTCAAAAGTGTCATGTGTTAGGTTGTTTCAAAATTGACATGCGCTATGAAATTGCCTAGGAGATTTCATAGCGCAAAACTCAGAAAATGCACTATATGCGCTACGAAATCAAGGATTCGTAGTTAGGAGTTTTCGTAGCACAAAACCCAGAATTTGCACTGGCTGCGCTACGAAATCAGGGATTCATGCCAAATCTTATCTAACTGCCTAATCCATAAAAATCCGTTAATGTTTCATCACCATGTGTCAGTCCATAAACCTTGCTTATCACACGTAGCCATTCATTCTCATCATTAGATTCGTTAGGGGTCTTGTTCGCACTCTTTTAAAATTTCAAAAAGGGTAAGGTAAGGTGAGTTGGTCTTAGTATTTTTCATGTTCCTTCATGCATAAGAAGAAAATTAGCAAGCTCAGGGATGGCATTCACCAGAATTCTTTGAAAGCTCAAGCGAGGCAGTTCTCCGTTTCAAGCTCAAGTGAGGCAGTTTCCAAACTAAAATAGTGCGGGTTCTTTCAAGTCTCCTTGTAGGTGTCTCACAGAAATGTTTGAAGAAAGGAAAAATCATAGATCAAGCCAGTGTCTTAGAGCTGAGCCTGAAGGCTTAGATGTTCTCATGAGGAACAGAGAGGTTGAACATGCATTCAAACAGGTGGGTTGCTAGAGATTCTGTGAAAAACTTCAGGGTGGTCACATTCAAGTAACCAAGTACTTTGCCTTCAATTTCACCGGTTTGACTTCAAGGGTTGGAGTGCTAGAAATACCATTTTCTCCTGAGGTTATATCTACAGTCACAGACATTCCTAAAGGCCAAGAGAGATGGTTCAAGAACTTCAAATTTGAAATGGCACCCTGCCAAGAATTTCTGAAGCCAAAATTCTTAGGCTCGGACTTAACCAAATATGTGCCCAGAAGCTATGTAAAAGATTCATATTCCAACTTGTTGTCATGCATCCAAAGATATTTTACCTGTGAAGGGAGATACCATAAGGTGTACCCTTACCATTTTAAGCTTCTATTACATTGCACTGGAAAAATAACTCTAGACTTACCTTTTTATTTCTTTCGTAGCTTAGGCAAAATGTCTGATAAGGTTCAATTGAAGAAAGAATCTTGTGAAACCTCGTTGTTCCATCATGGGTTGATCAAGTTAATTGTTTTACATGAGCTTCAGAAGATGGAAGAGAATGGTCTTCTTTCTTGTTTATGACAGGCTTTAGAACTGAAACAGGACTTAGCCCTAATCAGGAGGAAGCAAGATCAAGTAGGTTTGTGAAATTGAAAGCCAGAAAGTAGGTGAAGGAGCCTATGACACCACTAATAGTTCAAGATACCCCTCAACAGTCACAGAAGAAGAAAGTTCAGATCAAGGAGGTGGTACAAGAGCAGTCTGTTGATAAAACTGTCCAAAGAAGAGTAACCAGGAGTCAATTAGCCAAGGAAAAGGGGAAGACATTGATTTTTGATGAAAGCCCAACGTCAAAGGGAAGTTTGAATGATCTCCTCTAGGCTATCGACAAAGAAGAGACCCCTTTGGTCCAAGTAGATTTACTTGCAGTAGATAAGAGCAAAACAAAAAGATTTAAATCTTCTAAAAAACTTCAATTTGATGACCAGGTCTCAGAGTTTGTCTTCAAGACAAGAAGAATTGTGACTATACATTTAAAAAGGTTACAAGAGGCAGAGCCAGAAGCAAGTGAGACAGGGGAGGTAGTAGAATTCCTTGAAGAGCCTGTGGTTCCATCAGTACAATCATCACTAGTGCACAAAGATGACAGAGGCAAGGCAGTTATCACTCATGAGGAAGAATGTAGCTTTGAGGAGGTCAAAAAGAAATTGGTGTCTACCAATCTTGAGATTGCCCAGCTCAAGGAAAGGGCAAGGAAACATGCAGTTCAAAGAGCAAATTTCAAAAGAGTAAAAGCCAATTAGGAAGATGGAAAAGCTCCAAGATATGAAGTAGTGGGCAGTCATGCTCAATATTTCACTTGGACCATCCCTGCAGTAAAGGAGGAAAGATATGTTAGAAGGGTCAATGAAAAATTAAGAACTAAAATCCAAATGATGAAAATACAGATTGAAGATTTGAAGATTCAACTGAATGAAACAGAAGAAAATTCTCAGCATAAATGAACCTGACAGTAAGTGAAGAAATTTTGACACAATTTTGATGGGAAACTTACTTTTTGAAGATTGAAGATTATTTTTGGATGGAAAATGTCATTTTTGTTTGGCCTATTAGCATATGGAGAAGCAATTAAAAATCCCAAGAATGACAAAAACTATGTTTTTGACTCACACAACAGTTTCGTAGCGCACTACGAAACTGCTGAAACTGCCAGTTTTGTTTTTATGGATCAATCTTGAAATGAAATGGGGACCATTATGAAAGTATGCTGCTGCAGAGACACAAAAATACCACTTTAGAAGTTTTGAACCTTAAGAAAAGGCAAATTCAAGAGATGAGGAACATATGGAAACTCCAAACCCTACTCTACGAAAATAGCAGTCATTTTGTAGCTCAGATAGTTTGTCAAGCTTCAAGCAACATTCAAGAGGTTTTTGTCTTAACACGAGTCTATGAGCAGGATCTATGGATTAATTAAATGCATCACATGTGATTAAAGGAGAAAATATGGTCAGCAGACTTTGAGGAACCTCCTTGGAAACCAAAGCAGAAATACAGGGGCTTCCTAATATCCAGGAATAGTTAAAGGACAAGTAATCAAAGGCCAGCATGGAGTTTAATGTGATCACTTAAGCCAAAGATGAAGAAAGACAATTGTCAAAGAACGATTTTATTTCATAGTCAAGGTTGTTTCCAGCATAATAAGGAGTTACACTCCTAGTTGTATTAGATCTCTAGGACTGCTAGTTAACAACTAGTTGTAATTAATAGTTTGTTTAAGGATCAGTAGGTGTCAGGTCAAGTGAAATTCAAATTCCCTCATGCTAGAGGAAGGAATCCAAGCTCGTAATGAAACTCTATATATGACAAGAGATGTAATGCACTAGGGGTTGGAAATTTTTGAGAAGAACACTCATATTGTGTCATTGTGGAAGACTATGTTTTTATGTAATACAGAGTTTGGCTTTACTACTCAGGATTCAGAAGAGAGTTCAATGCTTGATTGTCTTATGGTTGTCCTCATTTCCTCATTTGCAGTGGTATGAATGTATGTTACTTAGAACTCATTGGCAATGCTATAACTTCATGCATTTGTAGATTGTGTTTCCTACATGTTCTTATGTGTTACTGATATATTGAACTCTTGATGCCCTAACTTCCATGTTAAGCTAATATTGTTGTCATACTAAAACATTTTCTAACCCCATAAGCCCAATATATGTTTATTGATTGTGTTCAACCATTCATACTTCTTTACTTGTTTCATAGAGTTAGCCATCTAATATTTTACTAAAATCTTTAACCTAGTGAGAGAGACCTCTCAGGTTGGGGAGGCTAAGCCTCATCCAAAAGTTGGTTTGAAATAGTTACTCAAGGTCTTCCTGTTCAGCAACCTATCATGAGAAGGTTTTGTGATAACATTTTGGTGCATCTGCCAGGAGGTTTGAAGATATACATATCCTGTAAAATCATGAAGCTAAACTCTTGACGGTAGCAGGAGCTTCAGAATCTATTCGAGGCTGCAAAACTACCTTGGCAACTCCACACATCAAATAACAAATTCGAAGGTCACTCCACTGCTAAGAAGATCAGTTCCCTAGATGAAGTTTCAGGATGAGTTCCATTGTAAGAATGAATGCCAGGTATGCCCCTATGAATCAGTCCCATATCCCTGGTTTTCCAAATCCTATGCCAAAGGTTGATTGGTTAGATGATCTTCCAATATTCAAAGATGAAAAGAAATACAATGTTGCTCTTCATTTGGTTAGGTTCCATATGCATGTACGGAGTCTTAAGGTTCAGTTCCTTAAAGATTGTCTCATGAAGATGTTTATGACTACTTTAGAAGGAAAAGCATGGTCTTGGTATAAAGGTTTGGAAAATGGTTCAATATGTTCGCTTGCTAATTTTCATGATGAATTCTATGAGATGTATAAAGAATGTCATCCTTTCTTATTGCTGGTCAAAGATTGATGTAAACATTCTTTGAGTCTTATTCAGTATTTTGAGGATTGTTATGATGATGATGAATTTATGGATGAAGAAATTTTAGAGGCTCTTCATAACAATACATTTCAACAACTAGAATAAAGGATAACATCCCATGACATGCAACATAGAAATCAAGATGGGTTTACTTATGAAAATCATGTTACATCCTCTGAGATTAATGTAAAGATGCAGCAAAATTCCCAGTCTTTTGATCATAAAGATTTTGAAAATGATTGCAAACACCAAGAAGAAATTACTGGAAGATAGCTTTTATAACCCTCAGGCATAGGAAAAGGTTGATTTTTTATGTCATACTTTGCAGCAGCTTACATCAATGAATGATCTCAATAATGAAGAAAATTACATTATTTGTGGGAATCATTCAGAAAAGCAGTTGGATAGCATATCAAAGGAATCGTTTGTGGCTGAAAATCAGTTGTATGAAGATATAGAATATTATGATGATCATCAAAATAACCATGTCCTCTTTGACCCTATAAATGAATACATGGCAAAGCTTTGCACACTAGTATTTCATTTTCATTTGCATTATGAAGATCAGATACATTATAAGTTGATTTGGTCATCTCACTATCATGGTTATTTTGAGGTCGAATGCAGTCAAGAGCCTCAAATATCAGAAAAGACAATTGATTGGCTTTATTGGAAATATCATGTTGCCTGACCTAAAGTGGAAATTGCAGCTAATAGGGTAGGTAGGAATGTGAAAATAAGCTCAGGGTAGGTTGACTGAGCATTTTTTAGTAGGTGCAGGTTGAGTCCCTCTTGCAGAAATCATTAAAGCTTGGGGAGCAGATTGGGCAACATTTCAGAATTTTATTCTAAAGGATGGATAGCAGCACTGGAACTGCAGGTTCTTAGTGTACCACAAGGGCACACTATCCCAAGTGGAGCCACTATTATCACTGTAAAAGTTTTTAAAATTTTGGACAGCCCGCATGGTTCCAAAGTTTTTATGTTAAACATGGTCAAGTCATTTTTTATTGTTTTTGTTTTAGAGTCTAAATCATAGAGTTGGAGTCTTGTTTCCATTATTAAATAAAGGTCAACAACCTTATTTCTACTATCATAGATTCCACATTATTTCAAAAGTGTCATGTGTTAGGTTTTTCAAAAGTGACATGTGCTACGAAATTTCCTAAGAGTTTTCGTAGCACAAAACTCAAAAATGCACTATATGCACTACGAAATTGGGGATTCGTAGTTAGGCGTTTTTGTAGTGCAAAACCCAAAATTTGCACCGGCTGCACTATGAAATCAGGGATTTGTGCCAAATCTTGTCTAACTTTCTAATCCATCAAAATCCGTTAATGTTTCATCACCATGTGTCAGTCCATGAACCTTTCTTATCACATGCAGCCATTCATTCTCATCATTAGATTCGTTAGGGGTCTTGTTCGCACTCTTTTCAAATTTCAAAAAGGGTAAGGTAAGGTGAGTTGGTCTTAGTCTTTTCCATGTTCCTTCATGCATAAGAAGACAATTAGCAAGCCTAGGGATGACATTCATCGGAATTCTTTGAAAGCTCAAGCGAGGCAGCTCTCTGTTTCAAGCTAAAGCAAGGTAGTTTCCAAACTAAGATAGTGTGGGTTCTTTCAAGTCTCCTTGTAGGTGTCTCACAGAAATGTCTGAAGAAAGGAAAAATCATAGATCTGGATGGTGTCTTAGAACTGAGCCTGAAGACTTGGACGTTCTCATGAGGAACAGAGAGGTTGAACATGCATTCAAATAGGTGGGCTGCTGGAGATTCTGTGAAAAACTTCAAGGTGTTCACATTCAAGTAAACAAGTACTTTGCCTTCAATTTCACTGGTTTGAATTCAGGGGTTAGAGTGCTAGAAATACTAATTTCTCCTAAGGTTATATCTACAGTCACAGAGATTCCTAGAGGCCAGGAGAGATGGTTCAAGAACTTCAAATTTGAAATGGCACCCTGCCAAGAATTTCTAAAGCCAAAATTCTTAGGCTCGGACTTAACCAAATTAGTGCCCAGAAGCTATGCAAAAGATTCATATGCCAACTTGTTTTCATGCATCCAAAGAAATTTTACCTGTGAAGGGAGATACCATAAGGTGTACCCTTACCATTTTAAGCTTCTATTACATTTCACTAGAAAAATATCTCTAGACATACCTTTTTATCTGTTTCATAGCTTAGGCAAAATGTCTAATAAGTTTAAATTGAAGAAAGAAGCTTGTGAAACCTCATTGTTCCATCATGGGTTGATCAAGTTAATTGTTTAACATGAGCTTCATAAGATTGGAAGAGAATGGTCTGCTTTCTTGTTTATGACAGGCTTTAGAACTGAAACAGGACTTAGCCCTAAGGCTAAGGAAATATCTTCACCAGTAGTAAGTCATCAGGAGGAAGCAAGATCAAGTAGGTTTGTGAAATTGAAAGCCAGAAAGCAGGTGAAGGAGCCTATGACACCACTAATAGTTCAAGATACCCCTCAACAGTCACAGAAGAAGAAAGTTCAGATCAAGGAGGTGGTACAAGAGCAGTCTGTTGATAAAACTATCTAAAGAAGAGTAACCAAAAGTCAATTAGCCAAGGAAAAGAGGAAGACAGTGATTGCTGATTAAAGCCTAGTGTCAAAGGGAAGTTTGAATTATCTCCTCTAGGTTATCGACATAGAAGAGACCCCTTTTGTCCAAGTAGATTTACTTGTAACAAATAAGATCAAAACAAAAAGACTTAAATCTTCTAAAAAGCTTCAATTTGATGACCAGGTCTCACAGTTCGTCTTCAAGCCAAGAAGACCTGTGACTAGACATTTAAAAAGGTTACAAGAGGCAAAGCCAGAAGCAAGTGAGATAGGGGAGGTAGCAGAATTCCTTGAAGAGCCTGTGGTTCCATCAGTACAATCATCACTAGTGCACAAAGATGACAGAGGCAAGGAAGTTATCACTCATGAGGAAGAATGTAGCTTTGAGGAGGTCAAAAAGAAATTGGTGTCTACCAATCTTGAGATTTCCCAACTCAAGGAAAGGGCAAGGAAACATGCAGTTCAAAGAGCAAATTTCAAAAGAGTAAAAGCCAGTTGGGAAGATCGAAAAGCTTCAAGATATGAAGTAGTGGGTAGTCATGCTCAATATTTCACTTGGACCATCCCTACAATAAAGGAGGAAACATATGTTATAAGGGTCAATGAAAAATTAAGAACTAAAATTCGAATGATGAAAAGACAGATTGAGGATTTGAAGATTCAACTGAATGAACCAAAAGAAAAGTCTCAGCATAAATGAACCTAACAGTAAGTGAAGAATTTTTGACACAATTTTGATGTGAAACTTACTTTTTCAAGATTGAAGATTATTTTTGGATGGAAAATGTCAGTTTTGTTTGGCCTATTAGCATATGGAGAAGCCATTAAAATTCCCAAGAATGATAAAAACTATGTTTTTGACTCACACGGCAGTTTCATAGCGCGACTGCTGAAACTGCCAGTTTTGTTTTTATGGATCAATCTTGAAATGAAATGGGGACCATTATGAAAGCATGCTTCTATAGAGACACAAAAAGCCCACTTTAGAAGTTTTGAAACTTAAGCAAAGGAAAATTCAAGAGATGAGGAACATATGGAAACTTCAAACCCTGCGCTACGAAAATAGTAGTCATTTCATAGCTCAGACAGTTTGTCAGGCTTCAAGCAACATTCAAGAGTTTTTTGTCTTAACATTAGTCTATGAGCAAGATCCATGGATTAATTCAATGCATTACATGTGATTAAAGGAGGAAATATGGTCAGAAGACTTCGAGGAACCTCCTTGGAAATCAAAGCAGAAATACAGGGGCAGTTTCCTAATATCCAAGAACAGTTAAAGGACTAGCAATCAAAGGCGCCAGCATGGAGTTTAAAGTCATCATTTAAGCCAAATATGAAGAAGGATAGTTGTCAAAGAACGAGTTTATTTCATATTCAAGGTTGTTGCCAGCATAATAAGGAGTTACACCGCTAGTTGTATTAGATCTCTAGGACTGCTAGTTAACAACTAGTTGTAATTAATAGTTTGTTTAAGGATCAGTAGGTGTCAGGTCAAGTGAAACTCAAATTCCCCTCATGCTGGAGGAAGGAATCCAAGCTTGTAATGAAACTCTATATATGACAAGAGATGTAATGCACCAGGGGTTGGAAATTTTTTAGAAGAACACTCATATTGTGTCATTGTGGAAGACTATGTTTTTATGTAATACAGAGTTTGGCTTTACTACTCACGATTCAGAAGCGAGTTCAATGCTTGATTGTATTATGGTTGTCCTCATTTCCTCATTTGCAGTGGTATAAATGTATGTTACTTAGAACTCATTGGCAATGCTCTAACTTCCTTCATGCATTTGTAGAATGTGTTTCCTACATGTTCTTATGTGTTACTGATATATTGAACTCTTGATGCCCTGACTTCCATGTTAAGCTAATATTGTTGTCACACTGAAACATTTTCTGACCCCATAAGCCCAATGGATGTTTATTGATTGTGTTCAACCATTCATACTTTTTTACTTGTTTCATAGAGTTATCCATCTAATATTTTACTAAAATCTTAAACCTAGTGAGAGAGCCCTCTTAGGTTGGGGAGGCTAAACCTCAGCCAAATGTTGGTTTGAAACAGTTACTCAAGGTCTTCCTCGTCAGCAGCCTATCAGGAGAAGGTTTTGTGATAATAGGAGCAGCCATTACATTAGATTTAGCATGGTGGGTGTCTGCAATTAGGTAGTTTATTTATGTAACCTATGGAGGTTTCCCCCATACGTGGACCAGGTTGTTGAGAAATGCATTCAGAGACTTGTGGAATTTTCTCAAGCTCTCTGTCTTATCAGGTGTGATGCTATGGTTATTTGAACACTACTCACTCTTGAAAGGATTCATATTTGGTTGATTCTAATTTCAGCACAAAAGGTGCTGACTTTATTTCTCCTCCCTTCACTTTAGAGAATTGGTGTTATAAAGTGCTGGTCATCCTGACATGGAAACTACCAAATCCTCAAGTTGCAGTGGATTCCCTTTCTATTTGGTAAAACCTTATTTTCTGTTTCTTATTAAAATGATGTATGGTAATTAAATTCACAATCTAATATTTTAAGACTTGTACTTTGTTCCTTTCAGCATGAAGATTAATGGTTGGGAGATGATGATACCCCTTGGGTTCTTTGTTGTGGATGGGTATGTTTAGTGTTCTAGTATTTTGGATAAAAAATAATGTTATTTTTTCCAAGAATGTGCATGGGTTTCATTTGTTCTGTTATAATATTTTCTGTTTGAGACTTGGTTGTAATTTGAACTTGATTATTGCATAGTGAGGTTTGCCAATGATCTAGGAGATGGAAATAGCAGGGGAGCTAAATTTTCAATAATTATTTCTGCGACTACTTCAATTGCAATAGGTGTTGTGTTTTGGGTTCTCATATTGGTGTTGCGCTGGGATTTTTCTCTATTGTTCACAAGAAGTTCAATCATTACAGACACATTTTCTAGAATGGTTATTTTGTTCCCGTTTATGATTCTCTTCAACAGTGTCCAACCAGTACTTTTAGGCAATGCACTTGCTTTTGTCATCTACTCGGCTTTGCCAATATTTCATAATAGATTTCTATTTTACATTATCTAGGAATTTTGCAGCGTGAAATGTTGTTACCAACATATTTTGATGGATGAACGGAAGGAAACAATTCTTGATTCTACACCATCTGGGTCAAATGCTTCTTCTTACAGTGGCAATTTTTTTTATCCAATACACATATGTTACATAACAGAGGAATAAGAGTTGTCCGTCATCCATACTGTGTAAAATAAATGGTGTTTTAATGTATGTGTTGTTGCCTTTGAGGATCCATAGAAAAATACAGTCTTAGATGACATAAAAATATATGTGTTTTTAATGTTGAGGAAAAAGGATGGGATGGGGTTGGTTTTCTGAAGCACAGTTTTTTGGGACAAGATTTTTGTTGTCTACAAGTTTTAAGTTTTATCACAAGCTATTTACAGGGATGGGCCTCAAATGCTTCCTAATGTACCCAAATGCTTCCCAATGTACATGAGTTTCTTAATAACATACTTGCATGCAGTCAATCCCTTATAAATCTAGAAGGCTGAAAGAGATGAGGCAGACCTGGGGGGAGGTAGGCTTATTTAGGTATATGTGCTTTTGTGTCGTTATGATGGCTTAAATGAACACTATAGTAGAAATCCATATGCTCTTATATTCGTTATAATGACTGAACATGGTCATCATGTTGATAGAAGATTAGTTAAGTATATAGCTTATCTTTTATGTGTTTTCCACATATTGTGATCAAAACTTCACAGTAAATGCTCAGAACTCGAGCTTTATTATGTGTTCTCTGAGTTTCACTTGAGGATGAATTGTACTGCATTGGAGAATGATATTTTTTGTTTATGTTGTTTCTGCACATTATATTGCAAGGATGATGTTTTGTTTTGAAGTTTCAAAAAGAAACTTGAAATATAATTTTTGGATAGTGTTTGTGGATTCATTCAATGAATACCACCATTACATTGATACCGCTATATAAATAACATATCTGATGTTATATGGGAACATGGTTTTAAGGACTGCACGAGTGAATCCATTGTCAATATGAGTCAATTGGCCTTCTTAAGTCTGGGTAGAAGAAGCCTCAATATCAAGATATAAGAAGCCATCCTGAGTTGACCTTAAATCTATATGCAAATAATCTATGGAAGAATAATTAAAGAAACTACTGATTTGAGTGTTGAACCAAGATTTTCAGTCGATGGTAGTTCTCTCTTATCATTCTAATCCCTTCTTTGTATATATTTTGCATTTTTTGGCTATTTGCACCAAAGCTTCAGTTAATACTCAATGGCAACTAGATAGAGGATTTCTAGCATCTATGTCAGTTTTCTTAGGTGTAATTGGTTTATATCTCAAGATCACAACACACTAGTTTAAAGGGGTCTGTGCAAATGTAATGCATGGAGTTCAAATTCAACTCATCTAAGTCTTCTTTCACAAGTGGAAAACCTTTGATGGACATGAGTTGGTAAGATTCACCGCAAAATTTGCATGTACATCCAAGGTATCATAATAGAATAGATGAAAGTTAAGAACATACAAATTTAATCAAGCAAATTGCAATAAGTTATTTGAAAATGATAGCTTTAAACACTCAATACAAATATGTTACCAAATTGGGAAAGTAGAGAAAATATTATGGACTGTAATTTGCAATGCCAACACTAGTGTAAAAGCACGTGTCAACACTAGTGTAAAAGCACGTGTCAAACTAATCAAAAAATTCAAACAATTATTTCTCTTTAAATTCATTCAACAATTTTGAAGGTACCTTTATTTTGACATGGAGTGCTTTGAAAAGAAAATTAGAGCCAAGGAGAATGAGCTAAATATTAGTATCCTTTTTTAAGGATGTTTCATGTTAAAACTTTGTTACTTAAAACTAAGCTCAAGAAGATTTTTATTTGGACAAGAATTTGAATTTCCAAACAAACTTTAACTACTTGTTTGTTGGTTGTTGATATCATCAATTAAAAGAGACAAAAAGAGAATGATACAATTTTTTTCTAGAGTTTGAATTGGGGGAATGATGTAAATGGATCTGAATGAAACCTAAGAGAGATATATTAATTGCAAGAAATATTGAATCGCAAATAAAGTTGGCACATAAAAATAGGGTGTGGATAAATTCCAATCATTCAAGTAGGAAAATACATCAAACACAAGTGTTTCCAGTGCAAATACATATGGATGTTTAACCAAAAGACCAGATCAAGATATTCTGGTCAATAATTGCTAAGGATAGAGATCTTTCCTATCTCTACAGTGTATTCTTTCACAACTACACTAAATAACCAAAAAGAGAGAACATGATACTATGGATACTCATGTCATCCCAATGATGCAATTCCCGACTCTAAATAAGATCCAAAGTTCTACTTACGCCCTTTGGCAACATCTCATGACAATTTCACTATCATCATGGAAGAGTAACAATTTAATGCTACTCTTTCTTACAATATTTCCTTACGGTGTTTCCTTTAGAACATCTGGTGCAATTGCTAGTATATATTTCTCTTATATTTTGTTTGAAAGAATAACATATTTTATACCAACTTTATTTAAAATTATTTAATTTAAATATCTTCACAAGTTACATGAAATATGATAAATTTAAAAAAACCAAACTTGGTTAGGAATCTCAGCAATGTTATTAATAAACTCTTCCATTATCAATTTATCCTAAATTCATAACAAGAATATAGTTTCAACATTTTATGGTAGAGTTGTTTGGTGAAAACTCAACATTTTCTTGACATGAAAACATCTAGTGTATAATAATAAATTATGCTTGCAAATAAATATATTAACATAATTAGATTGATTTATGGCTTATTACTTCATTTGCAATTGAGTGAACTTCCTCATCACTGATAAGTTTAACTTGAAATAAAGTATGCTTAACATAATTATCTCAATTTTTTGTTTTTTTATTCATGAGAAAAATGTTACACTGATCCAAGAGCATTGTAAAATATTATTGGTTTATTTCTCATCAATTATAATATTTTGTTTGTTTGTTAGGTTATGTGATTATTGAGATGATTGGTAAGCCTAACCTATAGTTTGAGTAGTTGTGACCCAGGGCCATCTAAAATGTTAAAATCACCTAGGGATCATACCTAACCTAGACCAGACCAACCCTTAGCATGATTGGATTTTTTCCCACAAGGTTTCGAACCGATGACTGCCTGTAGAAAAACCTGTAGATTCACAAGCTCATGTAATCTACTAAAACAAGAGACAAGAATCTACTTCTACTCTTTACAGTGGAAGCTGATAAACATCGAGAAAAAAATAATCAATAGAGGAAGAGAATCAAAGGCACATAACACAATAAATATCTGGGGAAAGTCACAACTCAAAACCCCACTATATATTTTGTATTTATCTGGAAAATCAAGATGAAATTAGAAAGCTTGTTCTCTCTAGAACAATCCCAACACTCAGCAAATTCAATCGCCAACTCATAAGCAAGCTCAAGGTGAAATATTAGCTAATTCACAAGCTCTCCAAGTCTCTATTCCAATGTGTAATTCCTATGAAGGATAGATTTTATTTAAAGGGAAATAAAGCCTCTAAAAATAGCGCAATCCCTCAAGGATCAGTTCCTGATTGCATGCACTATCAGTGAAACTCAGAAAAATCTAAAACAAATAGTACATTGTCCCTGCACTCTAGTCTCAACTGGGTCTTTCTCAGAATCAACATGCATGAGTTTCTAACGGTGGAATCTTCAGTTAACTAGAGTAGCAATAATTAGGTCACTAGTGTCCCAATTGATTGTTTACTCAGTATTAGTTCTTGAAACTGATTGGAACTAATTACAACTCATTCATAACTCATCCTTAACTCCTATAACTTAGGGAGAACATATACATGTCCTCTAGAAGACTTCCAATTTGAATTTCCCAAATTAATTAAGTTAATTAATCTTCATTAATTATTTTCAAATTGTTATGAGAAAAAAACTCTATTTTAATTCACAATTTAATTCAAGGACAAATTAAACTGGAATTTCTTATTGCCATTTCTCAACACTCCCTCTCAACAAGAAAGGGATTATCCACTACCCTGATCCTGTATCTGTGAAACTCAAATTTACATCTTAGCAATGCCTTTATCAATATGTCTGCATCTTGCTCCTCCATCGGTATGTAATCTAACAACATGATTTGCCTTAATACATAATCTCTGAGATGATGATACTAGATATCTATATGCTTGAACCAATCATGAAAAACTGGGTTTTCAGAGATTTTGATACAACTTTGATTATCACAATAAATCACTGTCGGATCCATCCGCTGATCAAACAAACCAATAAGGATCTTCCTCATCTAGATAGCCTCACATGTTGCTTGGCTTGCAGCCATGTACGCTGCCTATGCCAAACTAAGTGAAACTGACCTTTGTTTCCTACTATACCAAGAAACTGCAGCTAACCCAATACTAAAGATCCCTCCTGAAGAGCTCTTCCTGTCAGATGGACTCCCTGCCCAATCTGCATCGGTGAAGCCTTGAAGCTTCACTCCCTCCATTCATCTGTACCTGTTGGGAGCGGGATCCCCCAACGGCAATTTTGGGGCTAAAAGCCCATGTTTGAGTTAAATTTTGTAATAAAAGAGTAAATTATTCGCATTTTGTGGTAGCGGAGGCGAAGGTGTTATGTGTCATGAAGGGTAGTTTTCCCTTAGTTTTGTAAAGTAAAGTCAGTTGTAAGAGATCTACCCATGATCCATAGACCATGGGATTGTATAAAAAGAGCTAATCTCTAAGTAGTTTTAGAGACACAACATGTAAGAGAGTTGTAGCTCTGAAGTAAGAAGTCTAAGTTTTGGGTTGTAGTGTAGGTAGAGGCTCTGCAGCTGATTGCACAAAGGCCTAGGGTAGAATTCCACAGCTGAGTGCACGGACCCCTGTAGATGTGTGCGCAGGGTGGACAGAGTCTGTAAACACTTGGAAGATACTAATAACAAAATATATTCTGCAATTCCTATGTGTTTGTTATGTTATTGCATCTTGATATGTTATGTATGAATTTCATTTATTATGCTTATATGATGCATGAATGAATACGAATACTTTGGATAATTGAACGCAATCAAGGATAGAGGTTTACACGATGTTAACTTTAGTTATTTGATAAGATAAGAAAATCACTTAGGCTAATTAGAGAATTTGCATGGCATGCTGCCATAGCAACACAAAAGTACCTGAGAAGCAGGATAGGGGTGCGCAAAGGTCGATCATACCCTTTCGTGGAGGTATTGAAGGACAGGATAAAGGGCTCATCTTGCAAGCCCTAGAGCTAAGCGACCTGCGCGAAGGCAGGGATAGAGGGAATCAAATGACATCACAATCATCTCAAGGTGCGAAAACTTGGTTCCAACATACCTCCGTACTGCTTCAGGTGAGACTTCGATCTGCACTCTGTGGGCTGATGCCGAAAGGGCCAGTAGTGTAGGGATTTGTTTGGCTAATTAACGCTAAACCTGGGTCAGGCCCCCTCAAGCCAAAAAATGGTTTCGCTGCCGGGACTGAAATCTGCATAAGAGATGTGTTATGTCGTATCACTAGAATCCAACTAAGAAGGAGACCAAAGACTGGTTGGATAAGAAGATCCACGAATTCGCGGCGCAGGAGAACAGAAACCCGTGACTGACAAAGGAACAGTGGTTGGATAGATACATGTATATAGAGATCCACGAGATCTTTTTCTACTCCTTCCCTATTGAGATAAACAAGTGGATCGCGAATCTAGTAGATAGCCAAGGAAGGTGGAAACTTGATGGTCCTATTGTGTAGACCCCGAAGCTAGTACGAAGATTGGAAGCATCAGCGGATAAGAACGGACGCACTGTTGATAATTGGCTCGATTGCATCATAGGAGGATTTGTGACTGAATTCGCAGTCGACACCTTAGTCAGCTACAGGGAGGCAGAGCGACACTTTTTCAAAGGACCGCAAGGTAAGTATGTAAAATCTTTGAATACCTGGATTAAAATTCTATTGTGCGAAAAATGAGTTATGCAACTACCTTGATGTTTGGAACTATGCGAAGCAGAAAAACTTATAGGAACTAAGGAAAGAAAGTTCTAGAGTATAGTCCATTGATTTCACCTCCACGAGGTGACGAGGAAGAAATAGCGAAGGTTTCTTCGCGAACACCACCTCCGCCCACACCACCTCCAACTTCACCACCATCGCCTCCAACTTCACCCGTACCACCTCCACCTCCACCACAGTTCAGTATGGCTAATACAATGAAGCTTCCTCTATTCAAAGGCTTGGGAAATGAGGACCCAGACCAATTTTGGTTCGTTGTGAGTGCTATATGGGAAGATCAAGGTGTTATAGATGATCATATAAAGAAGGCGACACTGGTTAGTGCTCTACAAGATCGCGCACTAACTTGGTATATTAAGTACTCTAATGATAACCCGAATGCTGGGGTGGCAAACATCTAGACAACACTAAATAAAGAATTCAATAGGCCTAAATCTGAGGCACAATCAATTGTGGGATTCAAATAAATCATGATGCAACCAAGCAAGACGCCTTGGGAACTAGATCAGAGGTTGAAATGTACAATCTGGGAAGCCAACATGAACTTAACGAACAAACAGCATCGAGAGTGGTTTGTTACTTCGCTCCTGCCACACTTAAGGGTTGCATTGTCACAACAAAAGATAACCACTCAGGCGAAGGCCTTGGAGATTTCCATGAGACTACATGAAACTCCGATGCAAGATCCAAATCTAGGTGTTCAACAGATCCATGCGCAGTTGAAGAATTTGTGCCTTGAGATGCAAAGTCTAAATTAGGATAGGACGGTTTGACCAGAGGTGCGCGAGGAGGTATGGTGCTTGAAATGAAAGGGTCAGGGACATGACAAAGACCATTGCCCGATCTTTCTAAACTATATTGTAGGAGGGGAACTGATGCCTTTAAGGCCAGAAGCTCAAGCAGCACCTAGCGTAGGGCTTGGACTATGGTGCGCTATCTCTCAGGTAGCGGGAAAACATGCCACACATAACTGTCATTTGCTACAAAAGCTTGTACAGACATCGCAACAGCTGTTCTGCAAATTTTGTAGGTCGATAGGGCATGATGAGCATACTTTCAGGAGCTATGAATTGATGATGGATAGAACTCCCGCCTATAAGGTTCAGACCGAATGTGGCCCCCTAACCAGAGCACAGGGATGGTGTAGATAGGATTTTAGGGGCGCGGAAGAGGCCTAGGCGGAGGAGGACCTAGTAGAGGTCGAGGACAGTTGATTTTCTACAATTGTGGAGGGCCAAGACACTATGCCCGCGATTGCACTAACCCAACATGTTCCTCGTGCAAGTATTTCACGCTGTTTGTTCATGAAACAGAAGACTGTCCCACGCTGATAGCTAGGATATGTGATAAAGGGGCGCTACCACCTCCACTGACTCAGAACCTGTAGATGATGACGTTTGAGTCACACGAAGAGGATCCAAATGTAAATATAGTGGTCAGAAGTGGAATCGTGACAGGAGATGACAAGGGGAAACAACCAGAAGACAGTACATGGGTTCGTAAAACTCCAGCGAAGGAGGCTGAGTTCAATTTGGAGTGCACACATGAAACCTTCATGGAAGCAAAGAAGAGCTTTGCTAAGGCCTCCACCTCAGAAGGCAAGGATAAGCCTTAGCTGGAGATGGACCTCTCTATGCTCACAAATTTCCTAGAAAACTATATAAAGTTACTGCATGATAGTAAGGTTTTGAGAGGGTTACAAGAGCTCATCAATAGATTTGTTGGAACCGCGTCAGGTGAGTTGCGCATAGTACAAAAGATTGGCAAGCATAAAACAAGGATGGGACGGGAGATGAGACTGACCGCGCAGATAGGAGAGTGTGAGATGGATTAGGTTATTTTGGACCTGGGGTCATACACGAACGTCCTACCAAAGAAAACTTGGGAACAAATGGGGAGACCCACACTGCAATGGTCTCTGATTCAGCTAAGGATGGCCAATCAGTAGAAGATCATCCCCATGGGGTAGTTGTAGGGGTGATTGTGGATATTGAGGAAGCGAGTGCACTGGCTGATTTTGAAGTAATAGAGATAGTGGATGACAGCAATCCTTATCCTTCACTCCTATGAATTGATTGGGCCATTGATATGAACGAGGTAATCAATCTGAAGAAGTGGAAGATGATCTTTGAGAAGAAATTGCTACACATGATAGTACCTCTAGATCCTACTGAGGGATTGCACTATACGGAACTAGTTCGCGATTATGAGAGTGATGACGATTTGGACTGTATCCATAAGATAATGACGCAAGATCAGGATTGGGTGAATCCCACCATGGATGGACGAATTACATGGGATCGCGAGAGTTCCTGCACTTCGGACTCCGATGAAGAGTGAGAGCGCTGGCAGAACTGGCTACATGAAATGACTACATTGAATTGCAACATGATGACCCGATCGCTGCACTGTGTGTCCTCAGAGGTAAGAAATTTTCCTACTCATGATGGTATGAATGAGGTAGATATATTTTTGGATGCATTTGAAAGGGAGGTACCAGAAAAGCAGCACTTCTAGAAATTGGACTAGGCATTGTGTGCTACGCCCACAAGATGGTGGGGTATGCACAAGGGAAGCTTTGATGGTTGGCGTGAATGTAGTAGAATGATGAGAACTCGCTTTGGGAAACAGAAGATGCGAAGGACAGACAAGTATGATGGGAAGGATGATTCGTGCACACATTTGGCCAAATGGACCCAGGCTTATGGAGAAAAGCCCAAACATGAATGGGTGCACTTGTTCTGTCACACCCTAGGTATCATCCCGATGAATTGGTATGTAGAAACTGAGCTCCGCCATGGAATAGGTGAATGGGATATCCTACACGAGGGATTCATGATGACATTTAGTTTCGAGGACGGGTTTGACAATATTGATGAAGCACTACAAGAAGTGAAAGCAGCAACCTTTAGGATACCGCAAGATCCTTTAGACCTGATTCAGCCTGCATGGGCTACTCAACTGAGTCACACGCTAGAATGTTATAATGCAACTGCTGAAGAAGAGGACGAGGATCTACGGAAAATTAACTTTCCAGAAATAGAAGGTCACTGCGAGGTTCAAGGACCACAGATTGGGAACCCTGATATAACCGTGCCACTGAAAACAAAACAAGTAAACATTGGTACAGAGGAAGAACCCAAATTCGCGAAGATTGGAGACTATTGTGACGACACGAAGGTAAATAAGGTTGTTGAATTGCTCCATGAATACCAGGATTTATTCCCTACCAAGTTTACGGATCTGAAAGGGATAATCAGGGACCTAGGAATGATGAAGATTATGTTGAAGCCCGACGCGATGTTGGTTAAGCAAAGGCCTTACCTTCTCAATCAGAAATATAAGGAAAAGGTCTGCTTAGAGCTGGACAAGATGCTCACGGCAGGCATCATTGAGCTTGTGGAAGAATCTGACTAGGTAAGTCCAATGGTGGTACAGGAAAAGAAGTAGAAGGATGAAATAAGGATATGCATGGATCTCAGAAAGTTGAATGACGCTTGTGTACATGATCCTTTTCTGACTCCGTTCACTGATCAAGTGTTATGAGTTGGATGGGCTTCGCGCAAAGATCTCCACGCCTACCAAGTGACTCGAGGGCGAGTCACAATGTTTGCGTTAGGGGCCTGTTGGGAGAGGGATCCCCCAAGGGTAGTTTTGGGGCTAAAAGCCCATGTTTGAGTTAAATTTTGTAATAAAATAGTAAAGTCTTTGCATTTTTTAGTCGTAGAGCACGAAGGTGTTATGTGTCATAAAGGGTAGTCTACCCTTAGTTTTGTAAAGTAAAGTCGGCTGTAGGAGATCTAAAAGAGTTAAGATCTAAGTAGTTTTAGAGACACAACATGTAAGACAGTCGTAGCTCTGAAGTAAGAAGTCTAAGTTTTGGCTTGTAGCATAGGTAGAGGCTCTGAAGCTGAGTGCGTGGAGGCCTAAGGTAGAAGTTCGCAGCTGAGTGCATGGACCCCTACAGCTATGTGCACAAGGTGGACAGAGTCTGTAAACACTTGGAAGATACTAATAAAGAAAGATATTCTCCAATTTATGTGTCTTTGTTCTTTTATTGCATCTTGATATGTTATGTATGAATTTCCTTTATTATGCTTATATGATGCATGAATGAATACAAATACATTGGATAATTAAATGCAATCAAGGATATCAGTTTACGCGGTGTTAGCTTTCATTATTTGATTAGATAAGAAAATCACTTAGACTAATTGGGGAATCTGTATGGCGCGTTTCCATAGCAGCATGAAAGTACCTGAGTAGCAGGATAGGGCTTCACGAAGGTCGATCATACCCTTTCGTGGAGGTATTGAAGGACAAGATAAAGGGCTCGTCTTGCAATCCCTAGAGCTAAGCGACCTGTGAGAAGGCATGGATAGAGGGAATCAAATGACATCATAACCATCTCAGGGTGCGGAAACTTAGTTCCAACGTCCCCCCATACTGCTTCGAGTGAGACTTCGGTCCGCACTCCATGGGATGATGTCGAAAGGGCCAATAGTGTAGGGATTTGTTTGGCTAATTAACGTTGAACCTTAGTTAGGCCCCCTCAAGCTAATAGTACCACAACCCAAATTGAGTAGTGCCTCTCAGGTATCTCAATACATGCTTTGCTGCCTTCTAATACAACTTGGTAGGCCTAACCGTCGTTTAACTAATCTCATTAGCTGCATAACACATATCTGGTCGTGTGTTCACCAAATACATGAGTGAACCCATAAGCTTCCTGTAAACAATATCTTCCACTACTTCTCCTGAAGTAGCATCCTCCTTCCTCCAGTTACCAGCTAGAGTAGTCTCCATGGTTTTATTGCTCTCCATGCATAATCTCCTTAGTATCTCATTGGCATACTTTCCTTGAGAAACAAACAACTCCCCATCTCCTTGACATACCTTCGTGCCAAGAAATTAATGCATGTGCCCTATTTCCTTCATCTATAACTCTCTTGCAAGATCCTCCTTGCAAGATTTGATGAGCTTCTCATCACCTGTCAATATGAGATCATCTACATAAAGTACAATGATCAAAATCTTACCTTCCACCACTATGTGATACAGGTTCGCATCCGCTTCACTCTTTGTGAAGCGCAACCCCGTGAAGTAACTATCTATCCTATTGTACCAAGCATGGGGTGCTTGCTTCAGCCCATACAACACTCTCCTAAGTCAGCGCACATGTGACTCCCGGTCCAAGGTTTCAAAACCTTCAGGTTTCTCTATGTACACCTCTTCCTCAATCATGCCATTGAGGAAGGCAATCTTCACATCCATCTAATGAATACTCAAACCCATCTGTGTAGATAGTGCCAAAATAGATCTGATAGATGACTACCTTGCAATAGGAGAAAAGGTCTCATCATAGTCAATCCCCTCTACCTATGAAAAGCCACATGCCATAAATTTGGCCTTATGCTTCTCCACACTACCCTCTACAGCTTTCTTTACCTTGTATAGCCAATGGGAGATCACAACTAACTTGTCCTCTAGTCTCTATACCACATCCCAAACACTTTTTCAAACTATGAAGTCATACTCCTGCACCATCGCATCAACCCAAATCAGTTGCTACCCTGCTTCCTAAAAGGAAGATGGCTCTACCACAACACATGCACTCATAAGTGCCATTTATCCAGTGTACCTCTCAAGTTCCCTCCTCTATCTGTGCTGAGAAGAGAGTGCTCCCACATTCTCCCATGCATCATGCAACAATCTATCAGCCTCTCTAGTGCGCTTTCTTCCCTCTCTCGAAGGCTCTGCCTCAGTAGATGTCTCCACTCCTAGAACGCTTTCATGTGGCTACTCCACATCAATGTGAGGCTCCTCAGCCTTAGGAACTAAAAGTTCTTCCTTCACATGTAGCTCAATATCCCTCTCAAGGGATACTCGCATGGCCTTCTCCTCGTCAAACTTGACATCCTTGCGAACCACTGTTATCAGACTGGTTTGCATGTACACCTGATAGTTGTGGGGAGTATCAGTGTACCCCACAAAGATTCCCAACTTTTTTGTTGGCTCAAGCTTATTCCATGCATCCTTGGTCACATGGAAATAAAGTGATGACCCAAAAATCCTGAAGTGACCAACATCTAGCCTCTTACCGAAATAAGCTTCCTCTGGTGTTTTACTCTCAAGTATCCGATGTGGGCTACAGTTCTGAACATAAACTATTGTGTTGCTTGCCTCAGCCCACAAGTGTAGTGGTAGGCCCTGATCATGCAACATCGCCCTTGTTTCCCCTACTATGCTCTTGTTCTTCCTCTCAGCAACCCCATTCTATTGAGGATTATGAGGTGCCGTCAACTCTCGTTTAATCCCTTTCGCTGCACAGAATTTATTGGAGGCATATTCTCCACCATTATCACTCCGTAGAGATTTAACCTTCTTTCCTGACTCTTTCTCGACTAAGGATTTGAATTCAAAAAACTTTGTGAATGTCTAATCCTTTATATGCATGAAAAATATCCATCATTTACGAGAATATTCATCTACAAATATAACATAATACTTGTGTTTTGCAGTGGATACTGTCGAGAATGGTCCACACACATCTGAATGGGCTCTGTCTAGAGTAGACTCCGCTCGACTGTCTCTATCTCCAAAGGAAGACTTGGTGTATTTTCCAAAAGTAAAACCCTTGCATGTATCAACTTTCTCAAGTGTAGCTTTGGGAAGACCAGCAGATATTTGTTGCAATATATTGAAAGCCCCATGATGCAAGTGGCCCAATCACTTGTGCCACAACTCGGCGACATCTTGGCTCAACATCTTTTCCGCTTTTGAACTCAAGGCAGCACAATCTTCTACCTCTATCTTATAGATATTCTGAACTTGAATCCCTATCTTCTTTACTTGAGCCATGGCTATGTGTTGAAGGGATGCCTTTCCTTTCGAAAAGATCACATCATAGCCTCTATCCTCAAGCATGGAAACAGATACCAAGTTCTTCATTAGTTCGGGTACATGCATAACATTCTTCAAGGTGATTGGAGCTGCATGATCCCTCTGAAAAGTAATAGTTCCCACACCAGTAACACTATACTTACCGTCATCACCCATCTTGATACGCATCTTGAGATCTTTCTCCTCCAGTTCACTCAATAACTCTTTGTCGCCAGTCATGTGGAAAGAAGCTCCATTCTCTAAGTACCAGACCCTTCCCATCATTGAAGACACCATGCATGCAATGAGGGAAAAGTCCAATTCGAATTGGGAGGCCAAAGCCTCACCCGCTGCTCCTCCTGAGAACATCTCCTTAGACTTCATCAATGGAAAATTTGTAGCAAAGTGACCTATCTTGTGACAATGAAAGCATTTAACTTTTGTCATGTCCTTCTTCTTACCTCCATGATAAGAATCTGATTTGGAATGAGAAATTTTACCTTTCCCCTTCCTTGCCTTAATCGCTAAGGCACAGTTCTCTTCATCATTAGTCTTTGATGAAGAGCCATCCTCGATGTTCCTCCTGATCTCATCGTGCATCAAATTTAGCCATAGTCATTCCCAATCTGGAAGCTTCTCTCGACCATTGACAGAGTCCTAAGAACTATGCCAACTCTTTGGGAGTCCAAGAAGAGCATGGCTCACCATAAACTCCTTGGTAATTGTAATTCCAGCACTTCCAAGTTCATCCCAACATTGAGTGAACTTGGTCAAGTATTTTGGAAACGTCTCGCCTTTCTCCATCTTGATTTTATGAAGTTTATCCTTCAGTGCCAACTTCCTTTGATCATTGTTATTCTGATACAAGTCCATCAATGTTTTCCACATAGCATGTAGAGTTTCCTTGTCATGGAGACTTGAGATAATGTGGTCTTGAACTCCCTCAAGGATTATCTGCCTTTCCTTCGCCACACGCTTCTTCCATTCGGCCAAGTTCTGTGCCAAGTTCTATGCATTCGTAGCTACTGGCTTGGGGACTTCTTGACCAATGAATTCCTTCAAGCCATTATCTTCTAGCACAACCTCCATCCTGTCCCTCTAGGCTATAAAATTCGAGTTGCTTTCCAAGGCATACTCAAGCCTCAACCCAAGGAACGTCATCTACCGATCCTGAAGTATGTATGCAAATTCGACTTTCACCTGTAACCCAAAAACTCAAAACTTCGAAATCTCCTCTAGAAATCTGATTTTAAATCAATGATATCTCCCTCATCCGAACTCCGATTCGGTCGATTTTGTTTTTGAATTTGGGTATCTTTTCCCAAGGAATCAAAATCTACAATTTGTTTCTGAAAATTTTGCACATAAATTCTCAGAACTTCTCTGCAAAATCTCGGCCCAAAAAACAATCTTGCTCCGATACCATGTAGAAAAACTTGTAGATTCACTAGCTCATGTAATCTATTAAAACAAGAGACAAGAATCTACTTCTACTCTTTACAACGAAATCCCATAAACATCGAGCAAACAATAATTGATAGAGGAAGAGAATCAAAGGCACATAACATAATAAATACCCGGGGAAAGCCACAACTCAAAACCCCACTATCTATTTTGTATTAATTTGAAAAATCAAGATGAAATTACAATGCTTGTTCTCTTTGGAACAATCCCAACACTCAGCAAATTCAATCTCCAACTCATAAGCAAGCTCAAGGCCAAAGCTTAGCCAATTCACAAGCTGTCCAAGTCTCTATTCCAATGTGTAATTCCTATGAATGATAGCTTGTATTTTAAGGGAAATAAAGCCTCTAAAAATAGCACAATCCCTCAAGGATTAGTTCTTGTTGCATGCACTATTGATGCAACTCAGAAAAATCTAAAACAAATAATACATTGTCCCTACACTCTAGTCTCAACTGGGTTTTTCTCATAATCAACAGGCATGAGTTTCTGATTGTGGAATCTTCAGTTAACTAGAGTAGCACTAATTAGGACACTAGTGTCCCAACTCACTCTTTACTCACTATTAGTTCCTGAAAGTGATTGGAACTAATTTAACTAGACTTAACTCAATAAATTGAGTTAACTAATTACAACTCTTTCATAACTCATCCTTAACTCCTATAATTTAGGGAGAACATATACATGTCTTCTAAAATACTTCCAATTCGAATTTCTAAATTAATTAAATTAATTAATTCTTTTCAAATTGCTATAAGAAAATAATTATATTTTAATTCACAGTTTAATTCAAGGACAAATTAAACTAGAATTTCTTGTTGTCATTTCTCAAGACTGCCCATTGATTATAATATTGTAAAGAATTAAAATGAGAAAAAAAAATATTTAATAAAAGTTATATATTATAATTTAAAAACAAAAATCATTATTTTTTATTTAAGTTTTGATTAACTAGTTATCATTTTGATTTTTTGATTTTTTATTTTGTATTTAATGCTACAGAAATATATGTAAAACTTTTTATGGGGAAAATTGAATGACAATTACTAATAGAGTATAAACATCTCAAGGGAGACTTAAATTCTAGTGGAATCATCCTTAAGGTGAAAATTGGGTTGAAGGATTTACTAATCATGTAAGTATGGTGTCAATTTAATGTAAGGCGAAACTAGTTCATTGTAGTAGGGTTTCCAAAAATGGGCATCCCCACCGCCTTGATATGATGCTAGCTCATATGAAAGGGGGTTGCAGCTCCCACTACACTTCACGTATTGCACACACTTCCATCACTTCATCAATCATGGCATGAAGACAACACAAGGTTAAATGTCATTTGAATATTGCATGTGGAACAAGGAGGTACAAGAGGAATCAATAAGAAAAATCTATTATATTGGTATACCTAGTGGAAACGTTTGACAATATAGATCACAAGCTTACCATTCTAGCTAGGAAATTAGCCAACATCTCCTACTCCTCAGATGAGGGTAGTGACTAGCCAACACAAATGCCCAGAGATTCTTCCCAATAGCTATTATGACTTACTCTCTTTTGCTTGTAGCACTAGTAGTCTCTTTTGTCTTTTCATGTTGATGTATGTCAACACCTGACAAAACCACTATGTTTTTATAAGTTTATATTTACAAGATGCTCTAGTTAGACGAGGTCTTAGAAACCTCAAAATTCTTACTTATGTTACTGGTTTGGTTTCCATTTGAGTGGAAGCATAAAAATTTTGGTCATATAATCCTCATTTGACATAATGAAAAATACCTAACTTAAAAATAAAAAATAAAAAAGTCTAATAAATAATTTATAATAAACTTTTATAATTATTTATAAATAAAAATATAATCCTGATAAATTATACATTAGAATTTAACTTATTAAAATGTCGCCTCTTTAAATAAATAAATTAATGTAAGTTAATTTTAATATTAAAAAAAATCTATCTCGCTTTAAAAATTTTAATATTAAATAAAATAATAAACTTTTATATTATATTATCATTTATATAATAAATTGTTGTCTCTTATACAAAAAGTAGAGAACCTTTATGAGGTGAATGTGACCATATAACTTAGTTATATTAAATGCATGATTTAAGCACCACAATCTTGATGGAGGGGGAATCAAATTGCTAATAATCTATTAGTACATGATAACATAGTTTTATCAAAAAATGGTCGGCAACAATTAAATAATTAAACTATAAAAAAATACATGATTAATAAAATATATTAATGAAAAAAGGTGAAAACACATTATGATTAGAAAAAAACATTGTTTTTTTTAACATAGCAGTTATTTTGTACTATTTTATAAGGCTGAAGACACATGGCTAATTCCATTTACATTTACATTCAGAATTTTCATCAACAGTGTCAAAATTTCAAAAGAGTTATATCCTAGTTTTCCTATTGTCAGTGGCTTTTTTTTATCTAACCTATTACATTGAAATAATCCAAATATCTTGCAAACTTGCCCCAAAAATATCTTATACCTACATTAAATACTAAATTAATTATAATTTTCTCGAGAGGGGTCAGGATCCATGTCGGGCTTATTCTCTTGTGGCACCTACTTTCCACGAGCTCCATTAGTTTCTCTTCATGCTCTTGCGCGTGTCCCTGCTTGCAAAGTTAGGTTTGGTTCCAGCGAGCCCTGCCTTTCCTCCTCATTTGATGCCTAGTCCACCACTTTCCTTCTCATCTTCAACATCAAGATGTCTGATTCCATGAGAAGCAGTCAATGCTCCATTATGGCGCTTAACCATTCCAATTTATGTCTCATGGCCTTTGCCTTATCATCCCTCTCCTTTTCTAGTAATTCAAGCCTCTTGTCCAACACTTCATACATCCCCAACATGTTCTTAAAAACCTTCTCTATCACCTTCCTCCATCGCTTGAAATCTTCAGCGATGTCCCGTTATTCATCTCCATCGAGGACCACTTCCACAACAATGTTCTTTAACCTGAAAACAACCTAATGTGATCTATCTCCAATTGGCATCCTTTATTTATTATTTCCTTTCCTCTCGGGAGAGGAATACTCCATTTACCAACATTAATTTCTTTTGAGAGTGAGTCGTCATTACTAGCTCCCCAAATGATGAGCCAAACCTCGTGCAATGAGGATTCTTATTAACACTTATGGAACTCATGTTAATAAACTTCATCTCCCACATCAATTGAGCTTAAGAGGATCGTTGATATTTTATTTTGGACCACCCTTCCTTGTTATCAAACCAATTGTGTAGACCACCATGCATGCATCGCAACATGTGGTGGATAGGTTGAGCTCTAAACTATCCTCTCCTTCCTTCAACCATGTGACAATATGATTCAAAATGGAAGATTAATTTAGTTCTCATTAATTCGACTCTCAAAGGGTGATTCCTTAAAAATCCCAAAAATTTTCATTTATTGAATCAGATTATGGGATCGACATGATTCTCCTTTCACCATCCTGGAGCACAATTACACCCTGTTCTAAACAAGATCCATAATTAGCGAGAGTTTTTGCCTTCTGTTAAGGGTTTTGAGGAGAGCTATTCTCTGGACAAATGGTAGGAAAGTAGGGAGTGGTCCTGAAATTTCCTTTGTTACCTGTGAAATTACCATCATCGAGTCCCCTAGGATCATCAAACTTTTGATTTATTTATCTTTGGTGAGATCTATACCTTTCCATAATGCCCAGTACTTCGCTTGGCTATTTGTTGCCCATCCTAGACAACAGGCAAAGGTATATTCATTTTTCTCATCGAGGTTGTGTATTGCACCACCTGCTCTTGCCACCCCTGTATTAGAAAAAAAAAACATTGTTATTAGAAGAATACAACAATTAATAGAAAGCAAGCAACGAATGATTATAGGTTAGTAAATATTTATTGTTAAAATAAGTATGATAATGAATGGAAAGAAAATATTATATCTATATATATATGTATATGTATATGTATATGTATATGTATATGTATGTATGTATGTATGTATGTATGTATGTATGTATGTATAGGATAATTAATTCATGAGGATACTTGGAAATTATATGGTTTTTTTTTTCTAAATAAGATTAATCTATTAACAAAGTAAGGGGGTACAATTACAACGTGACCGAAGTCAAAACTCTGCTCTGAAGAGAGGCAGAACTGTCAAGAAAAGCAGATGAGAAGACTGACTGTAGGCAGTGAGCTCATTCTTGAGCCAGTTTTCAGGACCCATGCAGGGGACCAGGTTAAGATTCTCTTGATAATGCAGAATAAACAAAAATGCAAAAATACACCAGAAAACCACAAAACTGTTTGCACTAAAAACTTGCCCAGTTGTAAGGGCCGCACTGCATGTAGACGAAGCAGAGGTGAGCGAACTAGTCATCTGGAGGCTCTTCCTCAATGCGGCACCATCCAAAATCAGGCAAATCCCTTGCTTGAGCCGCATTCTGATCGGAGGGACCAGGGTCAATCGGCGCCATCACCACATCCTAAGCGTTGCGAGCCTGTGCATCCAGAGCCTGCCGAGGCGCATTTCCAATTCCCAGCTGGAGGGTTGAAGATGGAACAGAGACTGCCCCCGAACCTCCCGGACGAGATCCAGGGTCCTCTGTCTGGTCTGCCTCATGGAAAACCACCGAGATATGAGCTGTTATCCTTGGGCGATTCAGAGAGCTGTTAAAGGTGAAAATTGCAGAGCCAGACGTGGGAGGAGGCCCAGGGTGGTAGCTAGAGGAATGGAGCTGCCCTCTCCCACTACGGGTGCTGGGGTAGTGGCCTGCAAACAACTCACTGGAAAGGGAGGGTGAATCAGAGGATGGACTGGAAGGCGCGCGCCGGGGTTGGCCTCTTCGGCACCTCATTCTATGGCGCAAGCGAGGCATCAGGGAGAGAGCAGCAGTGGGATACCAGGTAGGCAGAGCAACAGCGTGGACCAGGAGATGGCTACAACTTTGCCAACAGATCAGAAAAACTTCGCAGCAGAGGCCCAAGGCCCAGGAAAGGAGCCAGAGGAAAAACTGAAGCCGCTCCGCCAAGAGAACAGAGCCAAGCGCTGAATTATCCCTTCCTAGCAAGTCCCGAGAGGCCTCAGGAATGACAGAGCCAACATCAAACAACCTGAGATCAGAAATGAGGCCAGAGACAAGAGAATGAAGCGAGTGAATCAACGAAACAAAGATTTCGAAACAACAGCTCGAGACCCAGGAAAGGAACGAGAGGAGAAACTGAAGCCGCTCCGCCCAGAGAACAGAGCCAAGCACCGAATTATCCTTCCCCAGCAAGTCCCAAGAGGCCTCAGGAGTGACAGAGTCAGCATCAAACAGCCAGAGATCAGAAATGAGGCCAGAGGCGAGAGAATAAATCGAATGAAACAGCGAAGACGAATTCACCGCATACCCGAGACTGAACCTTGCCTTATCCTCCTCTGGCGCGCCTCGAGATGCTCCTTCCATAACTATGGCATTGAAGAACGTCGCCTTCTGGTACAGGCCAGAGCATGCGGAGGGAAGAACCAGAGCTGTAGACATGATGTGTGAACCGGAGCCGTTGGAGTGAGAGCAGATGAGCCCTGCTCTGCGCAAATGCCAAGAGCCAACCGCCATACAACTCTTAAACCTTCTGTACTGGGTGGGCAGGTGTCGATCTACCTCGCCACACCCCTATCCCTTCACATTTAAGACACGATCAAACACCCGCATCCGGGAAGAAAATTATATGGTTATTAGAAAAAAACATTGTTAGAAAATATACAACAATTAATAGAAAGTAAGTAATGATTATTGGTTAATAAATATTTATTGTTAAAAATAAATATAATAATGAATGGAAAGAAAATATTACTTATGGAAAATTCTAATTTTCTTTTATAATTAATTTATGAAGACACTTGACCATTAAAAGTTTTTTTAATTTTCAATTTTTTTAAACAATTCAAAATAAATTTAAACCATATAAAATTAGTCATCTACCAATTAAAAATTAGAAATTCAAATTTTAAAAATTCAAAAATTAATTTTTCAATTTCTAAAAATAAATTTAATATTTAATTTTACCATAAATTTAATAAACTTTACAAGTAATTTTTAAAAATTTACAAATAAATTAATTAAAAGTCACAGCATTTTCCCATCAACAAAATAAAAGTTAGATTGAAATTTTATATCACTATCTTAAATTTCCAATAATTTCATATTAAATTTTGACTAATAGAATTTCTTACTAAACTTTGACCCATATCAAAATGAAGAATGCACGTGTTCTGATTTGGACATTCAACGACTTTGACTCGTAGAGAAATCAAAATGTCAACATCTATACTTACGGAGTTACGAAAATTCGAGATTCAAGTATCCAAATACTTTCTTAAATTTACATGTACTTTTGAAATAAAAAAACACGTACGAGGGCTTTGTGGCCCTTTTTTATTACATTTCTGAATTTGGTAGCGTCTATGGCATGTATTGTATTTTACTAAGCCTGTTATGAATTTTGATTTAAGGTTTAACGAAGGAAAGTTAAATTTTATTATTATTATTTTATTTTATTTTTACACTCATATATATTTTGATAAAATTATTTAAAAATGTAATATATATTAAAAAAATAAAAAATAAAAAATAAATTATAGAGGTGCGAAATAGTTAAAGATTTGTTTGGGTTTTACTGATATGACCGAGTTTTTATTGGTTTGGGACAGTGGGTGGTATCCCTCACGTCTTTACACGTTTATTCATTGTGATAACATGAAGCATCGCAAATCATGGCAGATCCATGACGTGAAGGTTGGTAACCCTCGGTGCCTACAAGTGGTGGGAGCGAAGGTGGAGTTAAGAACTTCTATCTGGTGTATAAACTCAGGTCCTCAACTTCTTAGGGAGACTAAGTTTGATGTTTATAGGTTAGTAGCACCGGGAACGCGAGAGGTATACCCAGATGTTGCCTATCTATGTTCGAGGTTGGCATATAAAGTCTGATATGTTATAATGATATCTCTATAAATTGGGTTGGGGGCTGCTACACGTGATAAGCCTTGCGTCCAGAGGGGAAAGGAAACACTGGTTAAATTAGCAGTTTTTGTGACTAGCAATATTGGCCTTCTCGACTATGTAATGTCGATTTCTATATTTTTTGGCAACATCCTTTCTCGCATGGGCATGTTTACTAGTTTCTGGTTTTTTCTCATGATGTTTCCTCTGCATGTTAATAATTGGGTTCCTTGTTTTAAGCTTGAATTGTCTGGGCAAGCCGTGTGGAGAGTAAGGCTTCTGGTAGATGATCAAGGTCGAGTATATAGACTCAAGGCTTAGGGGTGCATGGGGGACATCGTTTTTATTCTGGTGGTACCTCCCACTCCTAGAGGGTTACTGTTTATGTATGCTTGCTGGCTCAGGTGGTGGAATTCTAAAGGGACGCAATGTCGTCTGGTGTTTCATTTGTTTTTCTGGTCATACATTAAGTTAATGCTTGTCTTTCGGGTGGTTCTCTGTACAAATCATATTCTAGGTTCGCCTACGCTGTATCCACTTCTAGCCTCTATACAGTGGGTTGGTTTACAAGCGCGGTAAGGTGGGAGAAGGGTGAAGAAAGGGGGCCTGACCTTGGCAGATATGGTGAAGTCTCAGCCTTCTCAGCCTCGCAATGGAGCCTCGGGCCAAGGTAGAAGGGGTCGCAGACACTAGGAAGGCAAAGGTAAAGAAGTTGGTTCATCTTCTGGTCGGATTGTGTAGCAGACGAGTCAGAAAATGAACTTTGAGATTCTTCAGGCCATTGTTCAGTCATACTACGAAGGGACCCCGGCGCAGGTGAAACAATTGATCGCGACCTGGGAGGCAGAGTTGAATTTGAAAGCTGAGCTTGAACCACCAGCCAAAGATTGGGGGCAGCTAATCACGGACCTTGGGTACACTCGCAACTGTCTCACCCTGTTTACATAGTCTGTCCATTTTTACTGGTTAATGAAATGCATAGTGGCTGAAGCAATGGTTGTGACCACTAACACAACAATACAAAGTGAGCCCAAGTCGGGCCTCTGAGACATTAAAAAAGAGCTCCAGCTTATTCAACTTCAGTTGCAAAATCAGAACGCTCGTCTGGGTCGCATTGAGCAGCATATCCCATGTCTGCTGAAATTTGAATTGCCTAGAACAAGTGCTAAAGATCCAGCTCTGGTGGAATCGTCAAATGATTAGTTGGTTGAAGTTATCCCTATTAATTTTGGTTGTATATGTCGGGTAGCATTTATGTTTTCAGTGTTATGTTTACTAGTTGGTTTCCGCACTATCAGTCTCATAAGACTTGGTTAAATAGACTCAAACTATTTATGTTTTGGATGGCTTATAATGCGATTCAGTGGCCAACAAACCTGGTTTCCCACTGGGCAGGTTGAGGCCACTGAACCACTTATATCTTTGTAACCTACATGTTTATAGATGAATGAATGAAAGGTACTGCTAAGCTTACAAAAGAAAAAAGAAAACATAAAAGTTGAATATTCAGAATGTATAGATTTAATAATTCAAATCTATTATTTAAATAAGAGATTGTTTAACTATTTTTTGTTTTAGACTTTTTGAATTAAATATGATAACACAATTTTTTATTAGATTGTATTTTATTGTTATCTAAAATATATTTTTTAATCCATAAATGGATTCACCACAGTGAAAAACCTTTGGAACACTCTAATCATGCAGAATACACAAATCAAACCTGGGATTTCAATAAATCTTGTTGAATTTTAAGAAATTTGATTGGAAAAATCTCCAAAACTAGAATAGTTAGGCTACGACTTTAACTAATTTTAAGTCAGTGAACACATAACAAACTTCAACTAATTTTAAGCCATATTTTGAGTTAAATTCACTGGAAAATATGCTTTGGAAGAGAAAAAAATGTAGAAAATTTAGACTACACTTAATTCAAAGCATTATTTTATTTTACAAGTATAAATTTAGTGCAATATAACTATTTTCTATTTTTTTAACTGTTTTTGGTCATAATTCTTATTGGGTTTGTAATTTTTTGTTAATCAAATTACTTTTTGATTGTATAAATAAAGTGAAAAACTCTTTAAACACTTGAATTATGATGATGATGGTTGTTAACGTCCACTGAGACCAAATAATGATCTATCGGACCTAAAAAGACGAATTATTTATTTTGATTTATGATTTTATTCCGATGCTCAAAAAGCTTGGAGAGAAGCCTCCCGAGTTCACTATAATTTTGGCATTGTAAAAGGCTAGAAAGGTCAGTATTATAACAAAGGTTGTGAAATTGAGATCTAATGTGGTTGTATGCAGGGCACTCTAAGAGGAAGTGGTTTTCATCCTCGATGCTCTTATTCTCACAAATATGGCAGATCCTTTCCATCCATGGCGTTTTAGGAACTACCCAGCGGCCAGTCTCACTATGGAGCTCATGAGAATTCGTTCTAATCTTTGCTATATTAATTTTCTTTTTTGAGCTAGTTAGAATAGAGAGATACTTTTGATCCTCAAGGGTGGGGTTGATGACCTTCTTATAATAACTTAATTTTCTTTTAGACGCTAAATCTTTCTCACACACAATTTTTCTTTGAACTTAGAAGTAATAATATCTTTAATGTTATTTATGTTTTGCAAAGCATCATTCTCATTGATCTCCAATAGTTTAACCAGGCCCTTGTGTCCTTATGCCATCCTCGGTTAAGCCTCAGGTGATTTTGGCTGGAAGTTAAAGCTAGCTTAGGAAGTCTATGATTGTCTATGTTATTGAGCTTGTGCTTGTACATCAGAAACTGAGCATAGCTAGGCTCTCAATAGAAGAAAGACCTGCTTCTATAAGGAGAATAGGATAGGGTGTATTACTTTTAATTTTCAGGTTATAAGTTATAAAACGCTTCTGGATTTGCTCAATCTTCCTCCATGATTCTCTGGAGATGCTGCAGCCCCAAACTTCACAGCCATATAAGATAACAGGAGTGACTAAGGTTTCAAAGAGGAACTTCTTTTTATCCCACATTACGAGGTTTGCTGTTTTACAATTATTTTCAAGACCAAAATAAGCTTTCCATCCCCCATTGATCCTTTTCTCAATGCTATGGTTCCAGTTGAGCTTGTGATGGATATCAATTCCTAGGTACTTGTAAGAATACACTTCCTCAAGTTATTATTGTCATACGTAAAATTAGCGCAAGTGTCCTTTTTAGATTTGATAATCATAACTTTTGTTTTGTCTGTGTTAACAGTCATACCATGGTAGAGCAGAAATCCTTAAGAAGCTTGAGTTGCTTATCAAGATCAGAAGGGCACCTTGCCAGAAGAACAATATCGTCAGCATAGAGAAGAAGGATAATGACTATCCCAGCTAAGATTGTGCCACCACATCCTGCTTCTTCTAAATAACCTTCGAGCTTATCGATGTAAATGCCAAATAGAGTAGGGGAGAGGGGGCAACCTTGTTTAACTCCGATGTTACACTTAATATCTTTTGACCACCCCTCATTGTTCTTTAGCTTGGCAATTACATTCTCGTATAGCCTTATAGCAGCAGCTCTTAACTCAAGAGGAACCTTTAGCTCTTCTAACCTATTCCAAAGGTTGTATCTAGGAACCGTATCGAAAGCCTTTCTAAAGTCTACAAAGCAACAGAATAAATTGGATTTATCATTACGACATTCCTCCGCAATGATCCTTAGCGTAACAAGGTGGTCTGTCGTTGAGTGATGCCTTCTGAAACTGCTTGGCCTTTAGCCCGCTTATCTTCACTTTCAAGCCATATGCTTAACTTTTTTTCCAGAATACTACCATATAATTTGGCTAAGAGAGGGCTGATCATACTTTTATACAAACTATATAACTAAAACTTGCAATTCCAATAAATCTTTCATTAAATTTTAGGAAAAAATTACTATAAAATATACTAATAAAAAGATAAAAACATCCCAATAAAACAATTTTACAAAATAAAAATTTCTTACATTCCAAAAAAAATTGATTAAAATGCAAGTAAAATAAATACTTTTATTCCACATTTAGCATGAAATTTAACGACCAAATATTTTTAGAATAAATGAATTTATTTGTTAAATATAGTCAAACTCCTAACATATCCCACTCATTTAGCATGAAATTTAACGACCAAATATTTTTAGAATAAATGAATTTATTTGTTAAATATAGTCAAACTCCTAACATATCCCACTCAACATTTGTTAAATATAGTCAAACTCCTAACATATCCCACTCAACGAATTTGATATCATGTTGGGTTTATTTAACAAATTTCTTCAAACTTTCAAATTTGACTAACACACTGGTTTTCAAATTCAAACCTTATTCTTTTCCATATTTAAACTTCATTTTGTTAGGTCCCATCATTTATTAGTCATTTTTTTGTAATGGCTTTCATGATTTTTATTTGACAAAATTGGCTTGGATTTTCTTTTCAATATTTAAACTTCATTTTGTTAGGTCCCATCATTTATTAGTCATTTTTTGTAATGGCTTTCATGATTTTTATTTGACAAAATTGACTTGGCTTTTAAGGAAGTTAAGTTTAGGGTAGTTTTAATGTTATGGAATAATTGATATACATTTATATATGGTTTTAATATTATTTAAATGTTTTTTTAGTTATTTGTTTTTTTTAGATTTTTAGATTTTTTATTTTAATGGAGAGAATAAAATTTCAATTTTGATGATAGATATTATACATCATATTGATTGTAAAATGAATCTCTCAACTCAATAAATTATCCATTTATAAAATATTAAATTATATAAAAATTAATCTACTTTAAATATTTCAATATTAAATAAAAAACTATTCATTTACCTATTATCACCAAATTAATTAAAATGGGGTGGCTAGTCCCATGTAAATGCCACCGTCAATTCCCTATCATAAAATTTAAATCAATCACATGGTAAAGATTAAATGCCATTGAATCACTAGCGGATTTGTTTTTGTTCTGGGTTTGAAACAACGGCCCATAGTGATGATGCCTATGGCTAGGCTGGCCCATGGGGAAGAGCGGCCCCACCACGTCTATTTTCGTTGGAAAATTTTAAAATACAAAAAAGTGGGTCTTTTGGTCCTCACTTTTCGCCCACGCTCCTCTAGGTGGAAACCACTTTTCGCCCTTTATAGTTGATTTAAGTAAAAGTTATTGAAGTGGACACCATTCCATATGGGTCGTTGGTATAGCTGTGATATTTTATGAATATGTAAGGTAAAGTTCCACTACTATTTGTGTAAAAAGTTTTACATTGATTGTGGGGACCTTAGCACATCCTTTTGGTAACTCGTTGTCTTTTTACAAGTATTATAATGGCAAAGTTTGATACGATAGGGAGATCTCAATTATGGAATTAAACTAATTTACATAATTGTTATTATCACTTTTATATGTTGTTTATATAATATTTTTAATTTTAAAATATAATTGCATGTAATAAATATGTAAGTTAATGAGTTAGATTATATGGTTTTAAGAAAGTCCAAATACCAATTAGATATTTAGGAGTACCCTTTGTGCTACACCATAATAGAGTTACAATAGGGGAGAATCTTAGGTAGACTACAAAATTGGGTTTTTCAATCACTTAATTTCGCTAACAGACGTGTATTAGTCAGAGCGATTTTACAAGTTCTGCCAAACTATTAGTATTTAGTAATGTCTATTTCAACTATAGTGTCTCAAAAATTAAGTTTTATTTGGACAAACTTTATCTCACAAGGAACGTCTAAAAATGGTCTGTGTTGAGTTGGAATAAATTGATTTCACCCAAACATTCTGGAGGATTAATGAATCTCGATTTCATATATTAACATTTTATGGACATGGAGAAGATTTTTCATAACAGAGAAACAATGGACAGGGAACTACAACACATGAATTTTCTGCAAATGCTCATCAAACTGTAATATATTTAAGTTCTGCTCAAATATACCATAATGGTAATGTTTTTACAATAAAATCCAACTTTTTTCCTTTCTTTAGAAATTGCCTTTATAGACATTACATCAACTGATCACAGGATTATAGTCTCAAACTTAATTACAATAATCCAAAAATATCCAAATATTCTAAGTTCATATAAAATATTTTTAATTACATAAAGTTTTTAAAAATAAAATATTTGCTAGAATATATGCTATCATATAGGCAAAGAAAAATATCTTTTAGAATATCCTCCTTGAAAATAGAAACAAGTCCCTCATTGATAGAACCGAATCTTTGTTGGCAAACAAGTCCCTCTACAAACAGGTTCAATCCTCACCAAAACTGTTTCTTTGTTGTCATTCTTTTCCATCGGCCTTCCTGGTGAACATCATTGATATCAGCAGTCTTAGCTCCTGTGTTTTTCTGGATTGAAGCTTTCGTTCACAGACTGACTGTCAGCATTTCTTTTCTGCCTGTTTCAAAATCGCTGACAGTGGGAATATCAACATTTTCACTTGTCAAAATTTCGCTGACAATGAAGATGTCAGCGCTCCCTACTTCTTTCAAAATCGTTGACAGACTGAATTTCATCTTACTTCTTGTTCGGTTGTATATAAAAGCATTGTTAAGCATATTGTCGACGATAAAAGAAAAAAAGTTGTTTCTTAAGTTCATAACCAAAAATTTCAAAATGACCCCAAGCCTCCTAGTCAAGGGTGTTGTCTACCTTAAGAAGCACATCCACCTTCTCCAACCTATGTTTCTTGCTTTGTCTTGTCTCCATAGGACCTTTCCTTATAGTTTCTTTGTCCCTGCTCTTCTTAGAACCTGTAGTCTTCTTTCTAGTTGATGATAAGGTCCATCAATGGCATAGTGTTTACATCAATCACCTCCTTGGTTAAATTTGAGTTTCTTCTAAGTTTAATTTTATACCTTAATTTGTTTGTTGGCCTTGTATGGGGTCCTTTTCTACCTTTAAAAGCTTCAAACAACATTTCCTCATCTTGGGTCTCAATTTCAAAATCACTACCTTTAATAATTTTTGGTGTAGTGGGTTTACAAGGGAGGCTTCAACAGGTGGGCTCACAACTTGGGGAGGATTGATGTCAGAAGATAGGTTTACAGGAGATGCAGGGTTTGGTTTACTGAGCCTGATACTCTTTCTTTGGTAGACTTTGGGGATTTTAGGGCCATAGGATGTAGATGGGACCTTTGTGTCTTTCTGGCTGGGAGTTGGCTCAATAGGGGCTTTTTCTTGAGTCTTTTCTCCCTTTTTAGCAATCTTTGGCCTTCCTCTTCGATTTTTAGGGGGTTGAGGTTGAAAACCTCCCCAAAATAGGAAGTGGCTCCAGGTTCTTCCTGCCTTAGCCAACTAGTTTTCAATCAGTAGTTTGATGAGGGCTTTATGGTAGATAAAATGGGGAGAAGGGTTGGTTCTTGCTCTGAAACGAGCTGCCATATGCCTGAGACTCTCTAGTAAATAGAAACAGGCATTCATTCTAACTTGACCAACCAAATGTGCAAGAAAATGGAAATGATAGAGGTTTACCCGATTAAATCTTCCTTCGCAAGTGAAATATTGCTGAGAGATGCAAAGTAGTCTATGCCATTTGTCTTATAGTTAGTCCCTCTAAACCTTGGTTCTCTAATTGCAATTCTTGAATTCCTCCTTCAGAAAAAAGGACACATCGACCCCTGCCAACACATGGCTTGTAAAAATTTGTTCTCCATCTGCTGGAAATGTTGCGGCTTCTAAGAATGGCTACTCTATAACCAGAAAGGATAGCCCACTGACTTCCACTTGGTTCCCATTGAACTTTTGAGTGAATGACTAAGCCACGACATCGTGGTAGCCAATGCAGTGGTGGAAAAAATCACTCCAACCGGCTTGTTGAAACTGTTGTTGGATATTGGGATATATGTCCAACAAATCCGATGCTTTAGGTTAAGCTTGGTTAGCTTTGCCACCTTTCCCCATCTCACTCTTTGGCTAGAACTAGAAGCCCTGAGATTTGATCTTGGATCCTAGTGGGAGAAAGTGGACGATATCTTTCCAGTCGTTAACAAATAAACAACATAATAATGAAACTTACAAATGAAAAGACGAATTTACAAAAGTGTAAATGAATTTAATGGCGGATAAGGGAAATCATTTTGATTTGGAAAAATGATTATGATTTGGAGGAGACACACCCATAATCATTCATCAAACCATACACTGATGTTGATGGATAAATATATGATTTAACCTCATACTTACCATGTCACGCTTTGCAGAGCTAATCATTGATGCTCACGTGGTCAACATAATTCTGCATTTTGAATTTAAAATTTGTTTTTGGCATTGACAACCAGCCTTTCGACTTTATCGAAAATGATGATGAACCCATTGTTAATGAATTTCTTTAGAAAATATAATCAGAATACTTAAAACACTGATAGTCATGTTATCAGTGGTTTCCCTGTTTATAACAACTAAAATGCTGACACTGGAACTGTTATCATTTTCTGATTTTTTTTAAAACAAACTTAATGTGATAACAGAAGGAACCAAACCTTTTAGTTAGCAGATAGAAGATGACTCATCCGTAAAAGAAAATGTGTAGTATCTGGCTGATCTTCTAGATTCCAGTGTGAAGGCCAGAGTTGCAATAAAAGGATGGTCAATATTTGATGAGCACTTACATATGCTTGCTCCAGTTATTTATCAAACTGCTTTTCGAGGTTCAATTCCACAACCACGAGCTCGTTCCGCTTCACCACATCCCCAATGTCCCACCCATCAATTTTATGCACCGAGTGTTTCTATAGTTGTTTCTACTTCAGAACAAAATTCCCATGAAGAGGAAGTCAAACAAGCATTCAACCAGTTGACTTAGCTAGATTCAGAGAACACAATTGCAAAAACATAAGCAAAGGGCACAAATCCAACAGTTGTCTTATCTTGAGTTCCTTTATTGTATTGTTTCTTTTAAAATTCTCTACTCCATATGTAAACAATCACTTTGTCTTTTGTAATTTTGTTCACCCCAAATCTCCCCTTCTTCGGGACGAAGAAGGATTTGAGGGTGGGGGAGATGTTAGAGGAGCCATTCGACTTGACCGCCTAGTGAGATAGAAAACGAGCTAGTCGACCCTGCAGACTAGCCCCAGTGAAGTTGACAGTCTTCATTGTAATGTAAGATTAACTAATGACAGCTTAACCAACATAATCAGTTGGACAATTAGACCTACGTAAATATTTTGCTAGAATATATATATAGATATAGATATGAATCTGTATAGCAATGTAATGTTCGTCTTTTGATACATAATAAGAATATATCTATGTTCGACTTAGCTATCCCTCCATTATTGTGATCTTGTATCTTTGTATGATTACTATATAATTGCTTGAAGTCTCTCCACTAGTAACCATGTTCATTATTTACTATATAACAATAGTAGTCCTATGTGTTCTAGTCCCAACCCCAATAGTTAGACTGAAATTGGATTCTTCAAGACAAAGTTTTGGCAAATCTCCCAAGATGACCTACTTATGGACTAGTTCAATATATCAAGTTTGCACAAAATTCCATGTTTCATTGTTTTAACCTTTGGCCCTGAAAATCGTACCCAAGAAACTATAGTCAGTAAAATTTCAGCCACTTTTTACGAAATTCATTTTTGATGCCTGAAGCAAAAGTTATGATGATTTCCCCTAGACGCCTATTTGAGATAGACTTTAGGAGCATCTAGAAACCCTAACTTCCTTGGACCTATTGACGGTGTTGGACCCGCAAACATTTAGGGGATCTCCTCGATATGAAGTCACAACTAGACCTTAAACCGTTTGGAGTAGGAGTCCCGGCAGTGGGTGGTAGTCTAAAGCCTTGACTGCGGTAACGTGCAGAGGTAAGTATGATTACTTTGGGTGAGAGCAAGTCTGTGACCCCGTGGAGAGTCAAGTGCGATGCATGAAGGTTCTAACACACGAAGGGTAAAAGGAAGTGTGCCCCTTAGAAGCCTCTAATAGTACATAGCTTGAAAGTAACACACGAGTGGAAGACATCACAAACTAAAATGCAGAATAGTCCACAAATTAGCGTGATGGGTTAATCCAACAACACACATTCAACATGATTAGTACAATTGCATACAAAGTAGTTCATAAGCAAATGTGTAAGTTAAACAAAATACATTGTTAAAGCAACCAGAATAGTCCAACTACAATAAAAACATATGCATGAAAGTTTCATCCATACATAGACCATTAATGACCACTAACCCCAATAGTGAAACATTACAGTCAAGAACACATGCTCCTCCAAAGAAGTATACTTGCTCTATGCTATGGAGAAGCCAAGGCTTGACACAATACTCCCAAGCCTTCTCTAAGCCTAAGCCTAGCCAAAATCTTGGTTCCCAAAAGCATGTTCTATGAGTTATGAGGTTCTATTTATAACAAAGGGTGGGGTGACCCTTGACATTCCCCTTTGTGACTCTTAGACTACCCTCATGACTCTTCAACTTCCTTACAAGTAACTCATTACATAGCATGGTGACCTTTCATGTTCCACTAATGACACTTATAATTTCACTTACAACATATTTACAAAGAATATTACATTATTTACAAAGAATATTACATTTTCCACATGTACCCAAGTAAGACAAAATAGGCTAGAGACAACCTAACAAGACAAAACACTATGATTTTGAAGTTTGGGGAAAGACCAACTCGACAACCTCCACTTGGTGCTTCTTGATCACATATTGATGCCAAGATTGGTACTTTGTGATGGTGTCCCCAAACTTCTTGATGGTGTCTTTCTGATAGCAGACTCTTGCCTCCATGGCATACGGGTATATGGTCTTAGAACCTATATCCAACTCATTCTGAAGCATGTGCAGCATGGTGTTGAAAATGATAGGACCACCAATGTACTTTTGCATGTTATGTGTGCTTAGCTCCAAGTATTCCCTGTGGTCTCTTGCCTTAGTTGCTCCGTGTACTCATCGATCTCTAGCTTGACTTGGTTCTTGGGGCTTGTATGTTGTTGACGAATGGGGCGAGTTTCTCATAGTTCTAGATCAACATCTAGACCTTTTCTTTCTCCATATCTTCCTGTGGCTTCGTCTTCTTGGCTAAGTGAAGTAGGGTCCATTTGTATCGCATTGTCCATTCTTGCACATGGGGGATGGTATCATGTATATTTTTGAGAGTTTGAAGAAACTATTTTTTCTGCTGTTGTAGGCCATGCACACGGACAACTTATTTATGCACAGTGATAAATCCATCATAGAGCTTCTGCATGGTACTCTCAAGTGTTGATACTTCAGCAAGTATCGCCTTCCTCATCTCCCCATTCCAGAAACTGCATTCTACTTTGATGCTTGGAGTTGTGCTACCTCTTTCCTGGAAGCCTGCAAGTTCTTTATTCATTCTCGACTGATAGGTACTTCACATTTGAGCTTGTTTCTCCTACATAAGCCAAGCTAGATTTGACAAGCTTGGTTGGATGTTGCCTAGTGTCTGACACTATCACCCTTTCCTTGATGAATGCATGTGATGTGTGATCATACGAGAAGTGCTTCCTCCGTGCCTGTACAATCCTCTTGTGCAACTCGTTGAATGATAGATTGTACATATCCATGGCTGGATCATCATCAAGGATAACAACTTCTCCTTGTTCGCTCAGGACTAGTTTTGACACTTGAGGTGGCGGAGACTAAGAAATGACCTCTAGTGCTTTTGGCATAAGGTCACTGTCTTCATTCTGTTTCTCCTACTCCAACTCCATGTCTTTCACTTCCGTTAGTTTCTCAATCTGTTGAGCAAGCTCCCGATCTTGCATCTATTCACCCTTTTCTTCAGTTGTTGTTTGTCTGAATCATCAACCTATATGGGCGTTGTTTTATTTGTCATCACGCCTTGCCTTTGTTCCTCTTCCTATTTCTGCTTCTCTTCTCTTTCTCTCCTCCTCAGCTCATGTTCTTCCTTCAACTTCTTCTCCACCTCCTGCAGCTTTAGTTCTACTTCATGCAATCTCTTCTTATCTTTCTTCCTTCACTCTGCTCTCTTTATTCACTACTCCCTCTTTTATTCCACTGCCAAAGTTTATTTCTCCTTGATAGGATATGTTCTCATCTTGTAAATTTGTTATGCCTCTAGGTTCTCAGGAATCTTCCTCTTTCCCTTGTCCTACATTGGATTACTGCCTACTGTTGTTGTTTTTGTTGCTTCCTATGTTGTTTTTGTCTTCAGAAAAACTTTCCAAGTTGTTTCTATATTCAATAGCTCATGGAATTTGGAGGCATTGTAACAGTTCCTCCAAGGGTCCTCCTCTGGCGAATGACATGTCCTGTGGATCCATGGAAAATACACCCTCACACAGTGGTCCTTGTAAATACCACAGGGATCATACAGATTAAAGTCTTTGGTGTCGAACTCAAATTTCACTATCTTCTTGGCCTCATAATTTGTATCCTTCAAGCTCTTAATCTCGTATAATCTGATCTGCAAAGGAGGAGCGGGCCATGGCACTTTCTTCTTCCTATGCAGTCCTACTGACAGCCCTATGGAGAGGTGACATGAGGCTTCTTGCATGATCATCTTGTCAGTGGCATACCTTGGTAGAACATGCAGAAGCTTCTCTCCATCAAACACTTTGATGAAGGTGCCACCTGGTGAGGCATACCAATCTGCTATGTTCACTATCTCCTCCATTACTTCTCGGGACATGCAAAGTGTATCCTGCTCAAAGATAAGCTTGTACAATGGGATGATAAAATGGTCAGTTATATTTTCCATCACTCGAGCACTGCAGTGGGAAAGCAACTTCCAATAAACATTTACGATAATCTCCTTTGGTTTCCATGTCCAATTCATGCCAGGGAATTGTTGTTGGGCATAGATTGCATCAAGTAAGTATGTGGACATGTAGAAGCTTGCTTGCTCAGTCTTAGGCAATTCCGAGTGTTAGTCACATGGATCTTCAACTCATGAGCCAATGAATCTGACCAGTTGAATGGCTTCCCATCACTCACCTGTTATAGACATTTTTGTGCCTAACAGCATGAAGCATGAAATGTAAATAATCTAAGGGATCCAAAGTCCCTAAACATGTTGTTCCTACCCCTAGAGGAACAAGGTCAGCAAACCACAACACTAAATATCAGTTCTCCACCCGAAAACACTCAAAAACAAGCAAATTCTGGATCATGTCAACTGTTCCACTAAGCATCTGCGCTGAATGTCAACTGCTCCACTCTGTACCTGCGCTGAATGTCAACTCTAATGAAGGCTACCTGCGCTGGGCGAGTTTGGCCAAGTGGCACAGTCATTCCTCAATGTGTCAAATGCCCAGGAAGCTTCCAAAATGACACTTGGATCAGGGAATTCGCCTTGTGATGAGTAAGAGGGTCTAGATCTCCAAGTGGAAGCAAGAACCTCCAAGTGGACTCAAGAACTGAAGAATAACTGAAGTGGGAGAGGACACTAGTCAGCTCCATGCCAAGCTCAAGCTGACTCATCCTTTCTCCAAATCTCCTATATATAGAGCTCTCTCATGAGGTCTAGGGGGCGGGAATTTTGTGAATGTAAGGAAGTGCTGTTGGTTTGAGTATAGAACTATTGGGTGATTTTCTTGAAGGAGGTGAAGAGGAGATTTATTTCTGCTGGGAGGTGTTGCTGGATTGGGCCTCTTATGGTTGTAACACTCTCAGAACTTTACTTCTTCCATTAATAAAGCATTTGAGGTTCTTCTATATGCATGTGTCTCAATGGCGTATTGATACTTGTATATTTGATTTATTCTAATCCTTGAATCAGTTATGAATGTATGTTGCTTGTAGTTTTCCTTTCTTGCCCTTTTGCAGGATCTTTGTGTAGCTGGGCCAGTGAAAGAGCAAGGAGCTGGGAGCAAGCAGCAAAGAGAGAAGATTGGATCAATCATTAGCGGAAGATAACGGTTAGTGGATCTCTTTCTCCCCTCTCTTATATCTCATAAAGAAGTAATCTCGAATAGCTTTGCATTCGGTTGTTGCTGAGGTACTATCACCCTTAGAGTGGGATAGGGTCATTCCGTATTGGATACTTTTCCCAACAACAAATTGGCGACTCCACTGGGGATCGTATCTTGTTGGTTGTTTGTGTTTCTTGCTATTCATTTCATAAACACAGGGAGTACCGAATCGAACTGCATTTGGATCTATCAAATGCAAAGTAGAGGGCAGCTACTCTAGCTCAGTTTCTGGGCAAGTTTATGATTTGAAGAGCTGATCCACAAGGACTCTAAATAGCTCTTAGTGATAGCTTTTCATCCTCCTTTTCATCCCTTAGTGTGTACTTGACTGATAGCTTCTGATTTGGCCAAAAACTGTGAATTTTTGAGCAATCTGTGACCCGGAAACCAAGAGAAACGAAAGTTTCGTTCTTCAGTGCAGGCTGTGTGAAGGCTGTCTGCATTTCAGCGCAGTTCCCGAAGGGGCTACCTGCGCTGAAGGTCAAACTGCCTGTGTCCCACCTGCGCTGAACCAGTCTTGCCTTGTGCTACTGGGGTTTCCTGCTGTTTCTTGCCCTGTTTTCACCCTTGTTTTTGCAGCCTGTTACCAGTCAATGTGCCTATCTGAAACCAACTTTCCTTGCCACTATTCCGCCTCGGTTGTATAAAGAAACTGTATTTGTTCTTTGTGTATTTCTTGTGTCATTTACAGTTTCCCATAACGAAAGTGAACTATTCTTGCTGTGACCTCTTAGATCTAGACCTGTGATAAAGTGTTGTTTTGATCTCAAGAGTTAGTTTATTTGCTGTTCATAGCTGATTGAGCTTTGCTTTCGTCATATGGTTTGAATTTATATATTTCTAGTGTCGAAACAAGTAAATCTTAAGGTGTCTTTTGATTTTGGACAAGCTTGTTTGCTTTCACTTGAAATTGAATTCAAAGTTATACAACAGCTTTCTTTTTGTGTTGCACAAACATTAAGAAAGAGAAAAGAAATACCTGCATTGTGCATGTGCATTATGACAGTTTGCATGTTGATTTAGGGAAAAGTGCATTAGTATGTGCTCTATGATCTGTGTGAAAAGATGTTGTCTTTCTTTTCCCTCAGTAGTTAAGATTTTCAAAGTTGAAAGATTGAAAAGCTTGCTTATCATCTTAGACTGCATTTAGGAGTGTTACTATACATCTCGTGGTGATCCATAAATGCAAACTGCTAAACAAGATCAACCTTAAAATAAATTGAATTTACATAACAACGCATTGAAACATAACGCAAACACATAGAGGTCTAAGCTAGAGACGTGTTCCGGCATCGTTAAACGTGATATCTTAGCGTTGAGTGGTTGGGTGATTCCTCCACGGTGAAGCGATAAGTATCAATACGGACTTGTGCTCCCACGTACCGTCGCGTATATATTGGGAGACCCCTATAGGATCAAAGCCTTTATCCATAGGAAACCGTGTCGGCCGCCCTACTAATCGCAATGCAGTGAACACAGCATTCACGAAGATCGACCACTCGTACCGTAAAACGTATTCTGTGGTTTTGCGAAACGTTTGGCACACCCTCTGCCTAGAACTCCAGAGTAGTTTCTTTTGGCCTTTTTCAAACTCTATAACTGAAAAAGTCCATCCGAGCATTTGTCACTTCGGGCTCGTTAAAACATCAAAGGAGACTAGAGTCATCTTTAGCTTTTTCTCGACTCTTAAAAAGTGAAAAAGCAAGTTGTGTCTAAAGCGTCGTTATAAAATTTATTCTAAACGGAACATAATCACCTCCTATTCCCGCGTTGATCTGTAGGTTGAGAACATGTAACGACCCAACCAAGGAATTCCACATGATGGAAATCCTAGTCCTTTCTCCTCTTGGGGAGAAGTTGGTGCGCCCCACATGGCCACATTGTCGCTTCCAGGACTGACAATTGGCCTGCCTGTTTGGCTATTCTCAACCAATGTAGTTCAGAACACCATGGTTCCTGAACAGTCGAGTCAACAGTTAGATGAGTCTAGAGCTACCCACCAGCCTTCAACTTCCTATAACTCTTCCTCCAATCCTTCATCTTCGCAAGTTAGAGCCGGCAAAAGCCAAGCTCCCATGAAGAAGAAGGAGAAGAAGGAGAGAGAGAAGAAGAAGAAGGAGCCTAAGGCGACTGGGGGCAAGCAAAAGACATCTGACAAAAATCCACACACAGCACAGACCGGGCCTAAATCGCCATGTGTCATATGTAGAGGAGACCACTTCCATAGAGATTGTCCCTGTATTCCCGGATACTAAGGGACTGGTCACCTCGTTTGCACAATTCGGGAGCATCAACCTCTGATAGCCATGTTGAATGCTTACCGTCAACCAGCGAAAGTGAAGGTTCAAGACAAAGAGGGGGAGCAAGATCCCCCTGCAAACTGTGTAAAGGCGATCACGCCATCCACCGTTGTCCCTTCTTAGACGAAGCGAAGAGAGTTTTGGAAGATCGCCCGGTTTCACGTTGAGACTTCCTCCTGGATACAAAAAACTCGTGCCAAGTCCTTCGTTGGTTGAAAATACAGCTGGCCCGCTCAAGTGGTTAGCTGAAGTGTCAGTCATTGAAAATGAACCTACTGAATCCAGACCAGACGAAAGTCTAAAGGTCGATACGGAAGTTGACCCGGTTCTTCCTTCGGAGGTTTCATCCTCAAATGACACCGTCAATGAAGATTCATCTTCAAATGACACCCTCACTGAAGAGAATAAGGATGACACCATCCAGATTCTTTTCATCAACACAGACTCTGATGAGCATCAAGGCAATGCGCCCATTCCTTTATCGCAGGAAGGAACATCGTCAGGGTCATATCCGGCCGTGTATTCTGTCCCACCACCAAGCAACCTGGTTGTGTCCTTTGATTGGAACCAACTAGGCAGACCCCGGTTTCCAGCCAGTGTACCATTCAGAATCATAGTCCAAATTTATAGAATGGTAATGGCTGGCACTATCATTGATGAAGGGGCATCTGTGAGTATCCTTTCCTCTATTGCTTGGAAAGCACTGGGTTCCCCGGAGCTTTTACCTGAGATAAGAAATCTCTCGGGTTTTGATAAAGGAACCAGTCGACCATTAGGGATCCTCCCCAATGTGCCTGTTACATTGAAAGGGAAGACCGTTCAAATGAACATGATGGTTGTTCAAGGACCCTTGGATTATAACCTACTCCTTGGAAGAGACTATATATATTGCATGGGAGCTATAGTCTCCTCACTCTTTAGAGTAATGTGTTTTCCACACGAAGGAAGAATGGTCAAGCTCGTAGACCAACTTTCATTTCCGGGATCACGCATCGCAAATAGTCACATACCAACCCTCAATGGTCTATTCACCCAAGAAATGTCTCCACCCCCAGTCCTCCTTCCCGATGAGTGCGAGTGATTCGGAAAGATGGGACTGGAACCCAGGGGGCATGCATCCTGGTCTGCTTCGGGCAGAGGAAACCTTGGGTATAAAGTAGAATTTCCGCGAAGGAATATGACTAGTCTGTACCCCGTCCGTGGAAGGAAGAGGGGTTGTTCTAGAACAAGATTCTTTTGATAAGGTTACTTGTTTGACAAAGGTCATTCACCATTGTCTACTTCGGTAGACAGTGCCGAGGAAGTGTTTTCGTTTGATGGTGTTAACAAAACAATCTTTGGGTAACCAGAAAGAGGCAAGCCTCACCCTTTAAAAAAAATGTTTTATCGGATAAGTAGGGGCAGCCTTGAAATTGTACTTTATACCTGGGGGCATGCAAACCTTTTGGAGTGCAAGCTAGGAGAGGTTATTTATCTGCTTTTGGGATTAGCCGTTTCCGAACTTGCATAAAGAAAGGATGAGAGGGAGCAAAGCTTAGTGAAGATGAAGCTCTATAAAAAATAGAGATCTCACAGGAGACATTCTTATCTTATGACTGGTATTATCGAGCAGTTTTAACGCGGAATTTATGCTCGTTAAAAAATAGAAAAGCGAGATCCGAGCAGTTTTAGCACATAGTTCATGCTCGTTAAAAAATAAACATAAGATCGAGCAGTTTTACCGTGGAATTTATGCTCGTTAAAAAATAGAAAAGCGTGAGCAAGAGTTTCCTCCAGAGTTTAAGCTCATTAAAAAATGAACCTATTTCGGTAAATAACCATTGTGATCGTAAATTTATTAGCCATAAAAAGCCTTGGTCGTGTTTGCACCTGCCACCTCCATTCCATTTGGCCAATCGTTCACCCCCATATGATTGTTTACCCATTTTGAGGAACAGCTGCGAAGAGTGATTTCACCTAGCCATCCTTGTGACACTGCCGTGATTGGAAAATTCCAACCTGTACCTGGAATCTGCTGCTATCCCTGTTTATCACTCGTTCCTCAAAAGACGAGTCTTCTTTGAGCTCTTTTCATCTGACTCGTAAAATATGAAAAGTTTGCCGAGTTTTAGCCTTCCAGCTCGTTAAATTGACCGGAAGAGCTATCCCTCCTCTAGATTTTAATCTTTTTGGACCTGAGGGATTATTACACAAAAAGGTCGAGCGCTTGTTTTATTCGGTTCGTTAAAGTTATCGAAAACTCATCTTCTGTATTGTTTTTACTTTTTTTTTT